>VDFB02000015.1:445484194-445544567 GCA_007258455.2 Sequoia sempervirens
AGAGGGATAAAAAGTTATCCAGTTAGGGTAATGAGTTAGAGAGCGTATGAAAGGTAAAACCTCGACTATCCATCTACGATCACAAAATGTGCACTCTAAGCATTATCAAAGTTGTCAATGAAATAGAGGGGAAATTCAGGTTTTGTTCAAAGCAGGCCATTTGGCAAGCACAAAATTTTGCGCATGCCAAATATGGCACTTGCCAAATGACCTGCTTTGGATGTGTTAATTGACAATATTTTCCAAATTTCCTCCTATTTTTTTCTGTGCACCCTATCTCACTTGCATGTATTTCAATGCAAGTTTATTAAAAAAATCATGATAGCATTGACCTCTCTCTTAGCTATCTAAATATATAATTATTTTTTCATTTTGATTTAGTTAAGGTTTTGATCCATGGCTTCTATTGTAAATGCCTTCGTTTTTGGTCAAAAACCAACATGTGTTAGTTTTAAGATAGATTTTTACTCATTTATCGAAATGTGAAACAAATTACATTTTTTGAAACTAGACTCCATTCTACACATGATGAAAAAAAATCAATTTTTTGATTAGTTTTCTCAAAAAAATTAGGGGAGCACGCTTCAAATTTCAGCTTTTAGGATGTGGTCCACTTCTTTGAATATTCATAAAATATTATATATTCATTAAAAATTAACTGAAAGTAATGAGGATAAACTATCGGGATTTTAGCTAATTGATTGGGATTTTGAAATTATGTGTTAATCATGGGGAGTCAGCTATGTGTTTTTAATAAAAAAAGGACTTGTTTTGGCCCCCCCTTTTTGAGACCCTTAATCTTCATTAATTTCAAAAAAAATAGTAGAGCTTAGAAACTAGACTTGGAGCACTTCAACTTTTGTTCTTGCTACATCTTGAAATTTTGAGTGTAACTATCTTAATTTTCTCATGCAAATTAGATTTTGTTGATTTTAGAAAAAAGTGGCATCTTAAGAGCAAAAATTGTGTCATAGATCCATGCACTTATCCCAAGGAAAACCCCTATACTCTAACCCTCAACCATTTTCCCCCTCTTGCATGTGTGTTTTTAAACTTTTGTATGCAGATTTGACAAGTAATTAGGTGTTGAAAGGTGGTCAACAAGTCAACAAGGTGCTTCAAGTCAAATCAACCTCATTTCAAGCTTGGGGAAGACATTTTTTCCATTTTCTATAGAATTAACTTCATCAACCCGACAAGCAGACAACCTCAGATTTGGTGTTGCAAAATTATCCCCTAATTTCATAGAATTTTGGGAGAGGACTAATTCACCACTAGTGGTGAATGAGTCCCACCTTAAGGAAGGAAATCCATATTTTGTCAAATTTTGGATCCCAACACTCATAAACCCATTCCCGACAAGTTTTCATCATAAGTAGGATTGATTCGCTATCAGTGGTGAATGATTCCCACTAGTGATTTTCTGTAATCTTAGATAGCATTCAGAAGATTCCAAATTCTCCATTCTCTACCTAGGTGCACTCTAAATCAACCTTCTTCCTTTTTGTTTTTATTTGTTCATTCATAGTCCATGTTTTCATATCACATTGTTTTTTCCAACATTGCATAAATCTTAGGTTTTGCATACATAATCAGTCACATAGATCATCTAATTACATTTAGATCACTTCTTTTATCTTAATTTCATCATACATTACATAATTTGAGTGAACCTAGCTAGATCTTTTGTGTGGGGTTTATCTCTCTCCTTTTAGATGAAACATCCTAAGAGTACAAGAGTAGCCTATAAGCCCTACCCAAAAATTTTTGTTCATTTTGGTGAACCTGAATATTGAGCACTTTACATTTCTAATTTCAATTGCATCTTGCATATTCACCTTCATTCACATCAACATTCAATTAGGGTATTGTCTTGTTTTTGCATCTTAGGGTTTCTTAACTTGCATTAGTGAAAGACTCATTTAGATTTCATTTTTGCATTGCATATAATTGAAAAAACTGAAAATCTGCACCTGCATCCTTAATTGGCATCTAAAAAGCATTAGAATCATTTTAATATTTTTGAAAAACACAAAAAAATCTCATAGTTGGACTCATTTTCCACCTTGGGCGAATTAGTCCACCTACACATTTTGCACAACTTTTTAGGCATTTTCTAGGTATTTCCTACATTTTTGTTCTTTGTTGTTATTTCTTTGTTTTAGTTTGCAGAATTTATGTTATTTGCATTTTTCACTCCTAGATTACATTGCATTTGCATTCATCCCATATTTTTTGGTACTTGGATGAGTGTTTGGTGCTCCATTGATAATACTTTAGTGATATGATGATGCAGAGTGTGCAGGGAAGACAAGGTTTTATGGAAAGCTTCTCTCAAATACTCTAAGTGGACTCTCCAATTCCACTATTCCTTCATGAAGAAAACCCAACCACCCAAGTTGGGTTCTCACATCCAAACACATCCAAAGAACTCGGGAATGATTTGAGCACTCTCGACATGACAAAACAAGATCGTGTAACTTGACTATGCACTTAGGAATCCTCATTCTTCCATTGCTTCATTTTAGGTCAATGCAACCTTGTAGCCCTATCCAACATGGACAGTCAAAATAAAAGTTCACTAAGGCTAGAAACCAAACAAGGGAACTTGGTTTTAGGCATCTAATATGGACCCTTACAAGTCCTCAAATGCACAAGAACATACACTGAGAGTAGATGCTTCAAATGATAGACATTCAAGCCACAAGGAAGCCTAATTAGGCCTGCACAATGAAGGAACCAATCTACCTAGGCACACCCCAACACCCCTAAAGCCACCAAATTGTTTCTTAGAAATTCCCATGCCCTCTTTGACACATTTCAATGATCACTCTTGCACGAACACCCAACATTCTACAAGTTACCCACTCCAAAGTTCAGTTTTAGGCCTGTCACATAGAGATGCTAGGCCTTATTCATCATGGAACTCACACAAAACTCCATTTATCCTCTTGAAACCACTTGAAACATAAAAATAACTCCTAACCCTACCATTCCACTAAGAATTAGTATTTTTTACACAATGGAATGGAGAGTTACAACCATTTTAGTGGCCAAACCCTAGTTTGGTAGGGTTCCAGACCCACTTCCAGTAAATTGGATATATCTTTCTTGTTTCTTGATGAAATTATGCCAAAATACCACCAAAATAAAGGTAATTCCTTCCTCTATAAATCCATGTACATGTGGAGCATGTACAATGATGTCACTGGTTGTTCCAACCAAGATAACAGAGAAAAACACAAAAAGAAATAGAAAAACATAGCTTGTTTGTATTCAAATCCTCAAAAAATTTCTTCAACAACCTTTCCTCGACCATATGGAAGATTTCTAAACACTACCTTACCTCTTCCAATGGCCCTCAACTTCTTTTTGAATGAGGAGACTGTTGGGTATGTGTTTTACAACTTTAGTTTGAAGAAATTACATAAAAGAATTACTTGGATACACCAAGTTACATTGAACCTTGACTTGACACCTAATAACACCTAGTACAACCTATGAAAAATATTGAAATGGTCCATTGGACCTTATTACATCATGAAAATGTTGGAAAAAAAAACAAAAACATGACAAAATCCTCATGGAGGCATGAAACCCCAAGGTGCCCCTGGACCATAGACCCGAGGTTGAAAAGATCTCAAGTTCCACCTGAGATCAATTGCTGCAGTGAAACACCATGGTATTTGATGTCTTGTTCACTCATCCAAGTTGCATCCTCTGGTGGGAGAAAGAGTTTGTATCAAATCCTAGTAAGGTCTGGGTAGAGAAAGAGTTTGTGTTTGTGGTTGTGGTTGTGGCTGTGTGTGTGTGTGCAGGTTGAGGAAGGAACTTGATTGCCTAGGTGAGGCAAAGTGAAGTGGAAGCAAGGAGGGACTTGCTTGTGAAGATGGATTTGTTGAGAAGATTGGAAAGATGTTTGTAGGATGAGGATTCAAAAATAAGGAAGAAGAAAGAAGAAGAGAGGAAAAGAAAATAGGACAAGGCAAAGAAAAAGAAGAAGGATCAAGAAATGAGGCAAGCACTAGAGGAACTCAGTAAGAATATAGAAAGATGTGAGGCTAATCTGAAGTAGTAGTATTTGCAAGCTACAAGTTGGCATGTGAAAATGAAGGAGAGAGTCATGTGTCCCATGAAAAAGATTATTCAAAGAAGGAGAAGACAAGCAAGGACAACAACAAATGAGGTAGAGGTAAATTTTGTTGAGCAAAGTAAGTTATGAGTTGAGATGCATGATATTCCAATTGTGTTTGAAGATGAAAAAACTTCTTTGTTTGTTGATGAATATATTTATGTTGAGATATATGATGTGCTTGTTATTGGTAATCAAGTATTTGATGATTTTTTTGTTGATGAACAAGTAGAGAAGGTTGTTGATGTTGTTGATAAAGTTGGTATTGATACTCAAGATCTTGTTGATAATAAAGATGCTAGTAAAGATGTTGTAGATTTGTTTTCTAATGAGGTGTATATATATTTGCAAGAGTATGATGCAGGTCATGGTTATGGTGAACATGTTATATGGTACTCTAATGATGAGAATGAATATATAGATGATGATACTAAGGTATATACACAAGAAGTGGACTCTTGGAACATGAAAGTTGAGAGGTTGCTAGAGAAGAGATGGTATAAGAGGAAGATGAAGAAGGACCCAGGGATAATTTACAAGATGAAGGAAAAACTACAAAAGAATTTGAAGACTAGGAAGAAGGAGTAGACTAGCTTTCAAGAGGACTTGAATTTTCTTTTCTCTGAGAGTATGGTGTAGGAGCACTCTTGATGCAATTTTAAGTTATATTGTGAAATTTTGGTTTTTGTTTTTTTTTGGATTTATTGATGTAAATAAGGTCATTTGAGACCATCCTAAGTGGTTTAGGACAATTTTTGGTCATTTGGTGAAAGTTAGGAAAATATTGTAAAAATTGTAGAAGTTGCTCAAGAAAGTTGTCAAGCAACTTGTCAAAAAGTGTCATTAAGGTGTTTTGTCAACAAACTAATCAAAATGTAGTTGAAAATAGATGGTTTTGGTTGTAAATGTATAAATACACCCTCTAAAACTCGAATTGGGGGTTGGAGACATTTTTTTGAAGTTTTCTGAATGGAAACCTCAAATTTTGTGTGCATTCTTTGATTCTTACATTTTTTTTAGGCTTAAGTTGTGCATTGCATAGCCTAGTATGGATTCATATCAAGGAGTATAATATATGTATGGAAATATATCTTTTTATAGTTTATAATTCTTTTGTCTCATTGAAATTTACTGAGTTTTGTGGAAGATATGACTATTTTGGTGAGACTGTCCTATTCTAACAATATTGTGCAGAATTTTCAGTCTAAAAAATGTGATGGTACAGATTGTATAGTCCATATTTTGATCTTAAAAAAAATTAATTTTGTTTCCATGTGAATGTAACTTAATTTTCTTTAGGTCTCATCAAATTTCATTAAGATTTGAATAAGTTATGACCATTTTTGTGAGGGTGGGTCTAAACCCTACCTAGGGTTTTCAGTTTTGGGAAAAATGCAATAACTTTCTTTTCTACCATTGCATATTCATAAAAATTGGAGGAAAATTCTATAATTATGTTATCTTCAATCTCACTAAAGCGATTGCCTTCATTATCTTTTTTTTGGAAGTTATTAATGACAATTCATTGTATTAAATTGTGGGTTGCCATGGCAATGTTTCCAATATGATCTAGAATGCACTTAATCATTGTTTGAGATAAATTAGTTTATGAAAGTTGACAAGTGAATCAAGTTTGTTGCATGTTTTTCATTGTTGATGATTTCTTAGTTTTTTTATTTCAAAGTAAGCCAAGAATTCCTAAGAGCAAGAATTTCGTATGATTTCTTTGAATGATTGGTTGAGTTGAATTATGATCCTCCTAGCACTGCATCAGATGAAGTTCTAGACTCATGGCTTCCTACGATAAAAAATTCATTGTGGACCTTGGGATCTCAAGAGATCCTACTCCTAGTATGGAAAATGGTGGATTAGGCATGGACAATACCACTTCTTTTCCTTCACCTTTCCATCTAATGAATGCTGACACAAAAAAATTCCATCCCACAAGACAAGGTCATTAATATTCATGAGGATTTTTCACACTTACAACAATACTTGTTTGTTGAAATTTTTTCCACCACTACCATACCAACCATAGAAAACCTTCATCGATTGATTGAAAATGATGATGGCCTACAAGTTATGAAAATAATTGTTGATATTTACAATAAACATGCTTCTTCTAATTCCCAATCAGTAAACATATTGCAAGCCAAGGAGGACCTCACACTCTTCCCCTTTCAACCATAGTATACATACCAACTTATACCAATCCTCAGGTTACAATGACTATGCAATAGGTTAGTCATGTGGCTCCTTCTTTTAAAATTCCAACTAGAATTTCTAGTTATATTATGGCATCACAAGTCCCCTCTACCACCTTCACCCCTCTTAGTGTTCCTTTCACTTCCCCTAACATTACATACACTCCATCACCATTTTCTCTTCCACCTCAAACCACTTACCTTGAACCCATCATTACACAACTCCTTAATATTGTTTCATCCATACAACAACAAATTTCCACCATTATCCCAGGTCAAAACGCTCCACCAACATATCATGTTCATAGTAGCCCCTTATCTTTAGAAATATTAAGAACCCTGATGCCACAAGGGATAGAAATGCCTAGGTTTGAGAAGTACCAAGATAAAGGAGACCCTATTAACCATGCCAATGATTATACAACTTTATGCAGCAATTTTTTCCTTGATGGTAAACTCTTAGCCAAACTTTATCCTAGGACCCTGAAAGATACTACATTAGAATGGTTTTCAAACCTTCCTAATCATTCCATTTGATCATTTAATGAGCTTGTGGATGCCTTCATAAGTCACTTCCAAGTTCATATGACTCCTAAAAAGACAATGGATGATTTAATGCACTGTAGATAAAATGCCGATCAAAAAGTAACTGACTTCATTTCACATTATCAGTTGTTGTATGCTCAAGTTGATGTCAAAATTCCTAATTCACATCTGTAGAAGATGTTTATTGAAAATTTGCACACAAACCTTTAGGATAAGTTAACTATGATGAAATTTCCTTCGTTCATGCACTTATGCACAACCCTATGTGACTATCACAACTTGGTTTCTAGTCATGATTCAAAGTCCACTTCTAACCGAGTTGAGAAGTTTGGGCCTAATAACCAAAACAACAAAAAAAACTTTTGCAAACCTAACAAATGCTTTTTATAGTTCAATCCACCTCCTCAACCAAAAACCCAACCTATTCCAAATCAAGTGGCAGCTATTAAAGTGGTAGTGCCTTACACTTATGGGGATCCGAAGAGACAATTTACTCCCTTATCTGATACCCTCCATAATACAATGAACCAATTGCTCTAGCAACAAATGATCACTTTTCCTACTGTCAAACCACTTGATACCACCAAACCTTTACCACCCACATTTAAACCAAATTCTTATTTCCATTTTCATCACCAAAATGGCCATGACACCAAACAATGTAAGCATCTACAACACTTAGTTCAAGGCCTCATTGATTTAGGTCATTTGTCCCTTGCGGGTGTCACTAATCAAGGAAATAAATATATTGCACTCTCTAAACAAAATTTACAAATTTTCACCAACCCCATGTCTAAACAAAATATTTCATTTATCAAGGCTAGTGAACCTTCAAACACTGATGTAATGAATGTTGATACCAATAATGAACAACATGATATAACTCCAAATGTTACCCAAGTTAATCCCATTGATGAACTTGTAGGTGTGATATATGTTATCCCTCGTAAGCACCCAACCAACAAAAAACTTGATATCACTTTTTCTTCTAAAGATATACTTCAAAAGCTTCCTGATGGTCCTCTTTGCATAGCCGACAAAATCTCCAAAAAGGCCGAGTGGTATTGTAATTATAGAACCAACTCCAAATACTATTTCAATATGTCATGCTTCTCTAGGATCACCTCCTAAACATCCACCTTATGAAAAATAAAAGACAAAAGAGTTAGACCCACTTGTTTCCTATAAAATAAGTGAGGAGATTAGAGATATAGAAGAAGTAGTTAATGTGTTAAGACATTTCAAGGATGATGTTGAAGTGGACCAACCTATGCTTGAAACTAAAGCCCATAGGCCTAAAGCTAAAGCCAACATTGAGGTACAAGGAGAAAGATAAATGCATGAGGATGGCAGGGTAGTTGCAGCTTGCAAGTTCTTGGAAGATGATGAATATATCAAAACCCTCGAATGTAAATACTTTTGGATTAAGATGAAAATTAGATAT
The DNA here is from genome assembly GCA_007258455.2 of Sequoia sempervirens. NCBI lineage: Eukaryota > Viridiplantae > Streptophyta > Pinopsida > Cupressales > Cupressaceae > Sequoia > Sequoia sempervirens. Next base: position 445,492,521 of record VDFB02000015.1, read on the forward strand.
TTTGAAGTGAGGGTTGAAATAAATAAGATGGGAGATGAGGAATCCTAGAATGACTAAATAGTAGCCCAAACTTTTAATGAATTAAGCATTGATAATATTGATGTCAGCCACAAGAGGCTAAAGAGATGATTTTGAAAAGTAATATACTTATTGTCCCTAGTATGGAATTAAAGAAAATATTCTTACTTGATCAAGTGAGAACACATGAGGAATCGATCCTAATTGTTGAGTTTGACTTAGATGAAGGGGTAAGTGGCATAGGGTATAACCCTAATATTAAAACCTTGGAATTCTGGTCCAAGCAAAAGAGTACACAAAAACCAAGGTTACTAGATGTAGTGCAGGAAATGAAAGGGACATCTATGGTGAAAAAATTAAAGGATACATCTCCTTTAGAAGCTACAAGGTCATGACAATGAATTTAGCTATGTTCACCCGAGCTATAGTTAAGAAGATGGAAGCTAGATTGGGAGAGTACAAAAAGGAACAATTTTTTTTTAAATGATGAATTCAATAAATTGTTCAAGGAAAATGTGAAGTTGAAGGAACAATTGAAAGGAGCAGGACCCTCATAGAACAAGGAAATAATGTTATACCAGCGTCCTCCTACTCCACCAGTTCATATAGAAAGTGCTTCTATTGAACAAGTGAGAATTCTTAGATAGGAGATTGAAGAGTTAAAGAAAGCCAACAATGAGGGTAAGGAAGGAGTGAATAAGCAAATCCACAATGTTTTAGAGAAGGTCCTTGAACATAGGATAAAACTAATTATGGATAATTTGGAAAGTTTGTATGATTTCTATAGCTCACTGACATGAGGAATTGATCATATGAAAACACATCTACTCGTACTTGATCCCATTTTTAAGAATTGGTAGTCCATACACCACACATTCGTAACCTTGTACAAAATGCTACAGAGGAGTAATAAGGCTCGTGCAACATTAAAACCTATAGAGAAGATGGCCAAAATAGTTATAGATGAATTCAAATATATGCAAGGAGAGGACCAAAAGATCAGAACAAGAATAGATTCATTTCATACTCTGAATCAGTGGTTTGTGCCAAAATGATTGAAAGATAATGACCACTTGAAGGACCTCAATGAATGAAAGAGTGAATTTGGCCAGATTGTTCTACAGTGCATCACTCACATACAAAAGGATGGTGAGTTTATCCTTGATAGGTTTGACTTAATCATGGATGGAGTAATAGCATTGGATGCTGGATATTCTAAGTTTATCATGGATGGCAGGGCATTACTAGACAACTGAGGGAAGATTCACCTTGCAAATATATTAAAAATTTAGGAATACAAATGGCCACATGATTATATAGTGTATGAGTGGGAGCAGAGGTATATGGGTCCTCCCCCCAAACAATAGACCTTGGAGTTGTCATAGTGGAAGAACCACACATTCAAATACACTAATATGGAGAAAGCACCTTAAACAAATATTTAGTGATCACGAGTTCCTTATGGAGATTGATAGACTATGGTGTCATGAGTGCTGCGAACTTCATTAGTTATCTACTTTCTCTATTTTATGTTTTAAGAAAAACTAATTTTTATTTTAGTTTATATGAAGAGGCATGAATTTTGAAAAGATTCAATATTTTGTAATGGTCTGAAGCACGTTGCTTCTCTTATAAAAGAGAAACCAAGACTGAATTTTGATATCATCATCATAGAAATTCATAGAAACATATATGAGGAGACTTATGTTATATTGTAATATCTATTTGAAGGAATCAATGGACAAGAAGACTTAATCTAGTGCTCGAATTGTAGTCTCAATTATTTTTTGATAATAATGTGTATGATTGGATTTTTTTATGTATTTTAAGTTGGAGTATAGGGGTATATTATGAATTGGTATCAATTATTTGTTCATAATCATCTGCATTTCTGATTACATTGTATTGCACATCTTTCAAACTCAAAGCATTACTTCACATTGCTTAACTAATAATTGGATGCTGATAGATGAAAAAATTTCAATTACAATATAGTTTTTACAAAGTCAACCTAAGAAATTATGCAATTAATTCACGTTGCATAACTAATAACTAGGAGTAGCTACCAGTTGCATTTGCTTGTCATGGAATTCCATGAGACCACATTTCTTTGAGGAATTTTTTCAAACAGTTCATTTCCTTGTCCATGCTACCACATTTTTCATACATATTGTCTACCAAATCATTTTATCAAATATTTCATTTCCTTGTTCCTATGGCTAAAATCCTAAAAAAATTGCTTTCAAACAAGCTATGGATGCTTGGAAAAAATCTATCAAAGCATAATAGTAAGCAATAGCATAGACAAGGTAGTGAACTGGTTGAAAAAATCCTCAAATAAATATGGTCTCATGGTGATGGAATGCTATGAAAATCCATAAAAATTCACTTGTCATGGAATTTTTCATGGCATTCCATCACCATGAGAAAATATTGCTTTGATGCACTTTTTCCAAAGTTCATTGCCTTGTCTATGCTACCACATTTTTCATACATGTCTACCAAAGCATTTTATCAAACAGTTCACTACCTTGCTACTATGGCTAAAATCCTAAAACATGTGATTTCAAATAGGCTATGGATGCTTGGAAAAAATCTATAAAATCATAATAGTAAGCAACAAGCTATAGTCTCATGGATTTTTTTGGTGCGAAAATCAGCATGATTTTATTTGCATTTTTTTGCAGGTTTTAAATGCATTTTTTTAGGAATTTTTCTATTTGAAATGGGGGAAAATATTTGTGGTCAGTTTTGTGCATTTTTTAATTGTAGGATTCTCACAATTAGTGAAAAAGGTATTGTTCATAAAGGAATAGAAAAGATTCATAGAGCCTTTGAATTATACTTGTATTGTGCAATGACATTAAATCATTTAGCAGACCATTTTTTCTTCACAGGACAACATTTTCTTGTGGAACTGTTGACTAAGACAACTCTTGTTTCAATTGACCACCCTCTCCTAAAATCTCATTCATATTATAATCTTACACGATCTTATCAAAGGTGATTATGAAACCACTAGCTGCTACTACATGGCATTAGTCAAGCAAAGCTAAAGGCCATAGGATTTTATGGACATATTTAATTGAAGCTAGGAGATCTTAAGAGTTCTCTCTCAAATTTTGAAAAGGTTTTGGAGGTCCACCCTAAGAAGTGTGAGAGCTTAAAATCTATAGGCCATATATGTGCTCAACAAGGGAAGGCTATTGGAGTACAAAAAACACTAAGGGGGGTAAATTAGTATTGTAGATTTCAAAACTTTAATTTACTTTCTTTCAACAAATTTGTAAATAGAAATAATGATTTTGACAACACTTAATCAGTTTGGCATGCTTCATCAATGTAAGAATCTAAATACCAAACAACAATTAATACAAAATGCTTAGACATGAATGATAAGTAAATCAAACAATAACTAAAACCATGACACAATAAATTTCAAGAGTGGAAAACCCTCATGGGGTAGAAAAACCACTCAGAATTGCCTCACTAGCTTATCAAAAATGCCTCACTGGCTACAAATGCCTCATTGGCTACAAATTCCTCACTAGCTATAAATGCCTCACTGGCAACACAAGCCTCATTGGCTACAAATGCCTCACTAGTGCCAACACAAGCCTCATTGGCTACAAAAAATACCTCACTGGGAAAGGTCAATCTTTGTCTCACTGACATAACCTTACAACAAAATTTTCAAACATGAAAAAAATACATTATAGAGGGTTGTTCTATTTCACTACATAATATTTTTCCCTTTTAATCTAATACATTCCATATCCTAAAGACTCATTCACTTGGAATATTTAAACTATAAAATATATTAGTTTATACAATATTTTTTGCACATTGGTTGCAAAACTTCTTTATAGAATTTTGTTTATACATTCAATATGATAACTCTGTGAAAGCTCCAAACTCATAAAAATGATAAATCATTATTTATATAATATTTCAAGAATGGTAACTGTTATAAAATACCTTTCAAATAATGCCACATGTAACCTACTAACTGGCTTCAAAGTTGCCCCTTGAATCATCATGGTATATTTGTTTCTAATATGCTAGATTTCTATTCATATCATTCTTCGAATAACATCATCATATGTAACCACTAAACATTTAATGCATGGTCAACATTGACTAACTTATGATATGAAGACTTACACACAATGCAATAGACTTTAGTATATACCATGCATAGACATCAGTATGTATATGGCACAAAACCCATGTCCAAATTGACACAACAAATGCATTACATGGCCTTTTACATAACCTTAAAAATGCTAAATGATATAAGATCCCATGCCCTAGTAGAGGACAACATTATTACCAAATACAATAACCCATGGATGGATGCTAAGAAAAACCCTTATGAAGCAGCATTTGATAATAAACAACAAAGATACTATAGTGTAAACCCTTCTCAAGAAAACATAAAAATAAACCCAAAATATACATAGTATTCCCTATTCAAAAACCAAAGATAATGAACCCATAGGTAGAGATGTAACAATGAAACATCACAAAGTAGACAAAAAAAACCAAGCTGACATAGTAGGAAACCTCATATCAGAAAGACCAATACCATCGACATAGGAAATAGACTTAGGAAATGAATGACAAAAAAAAAAAGTCAATGGACAAATGATAAGTTGATATACACATGCATCATTAAAATCACATTTTCTAGATTATACCCAAAAACTAGACTAGGATTTTGAAGAATATTGTTACCACTTTGTGAACTTTAAACCTTTGCTTGAATGAAGTTGTTGTATCTTCAAAAAAATGTAAACCAAATGCCACTTCAAACTGGAAACCACTTCCTAAAAATCCAAACATCCATACCACCATTTTCATTGAGCTCTCCAAGCCCTAAATCAGTTGTAATTAACAATGCCTTATTTTTGCTAAATGATGACATTTAGGGCATAATAATACAGATTATCTTTTAGCACTTTGTGTCACATAAAACCAAAAATGATTATGTTGGTGTTGCACTTCAATATTTACCAAAAGCCTCATGATATTCAAACATGTGTGTCAGCACTAAAAAGTAATAACCTTATAATTGAGTATTATTATAGTCACCAAATGATGTGTATCATGATTTGTATAACAAGCACCAAAATTATGCCTTGTATCCATGTAATGATGCAAATCAATGTGTTGAATAAAACCAATACTAATTTGTTCCAAAACCAATATAAATCATTGATCAATAAATTAATCAGTGATATATATATATAATCCAAGAATGTAAGATGTCAAAAACATCAACTGTATGTATAAAAAATATGTTGTCCCCATATTCTGAATATGTATGTCACCTGAATATGTGCCAATACTATAAATTCCAAAACAACCCTTAACATCAATGCCAAAACAATGCCAAAGGGGTCAACAAACTCCCCCTTTAGCATTGATGTGAAACGGCCTGTATGATCATCAATACAAAAATATGAACATGTATGATCACTAAATAACTATCACAACATCATCATATGAGTACCAAAATTAAACTCAACAATACATCATAGAGCAACAAAAACTAGTTTTTGCAATGCAAGCAAAATAAATCTGCATATAGCAAAACTAAATTTGCATATAATCTCAACTTTTCTCCCCCTTTTGACAACAATGCCAAAGGTCAAAGCGGAAAGTAAGCACTAGAAGACCACCAAGTATCTGTCCAAGAACACCAATATGAAAACTCCCCATAAAACCATGCACTCAAAGAGATCAATTGTTCTCCCTAAGAATAACATTGGATGAGTACGATTCATCACACATTGTCATGTGTAATCACCAAGAATAACCATTTGGAAATGAAATGAAAATGAATTAAGTAGCATCAAGTATCAAAAAGAACCACTCTCTACAAACAAATGAAGCATGAGTATCAACTGCCTTATCAACCTATGCATGAAATATATCACCTTGTTATATTGAACTATCATTACTGTCATGAATGCCAACCACTATCAAAGATATGACCATCCCAAAGTGCAAAGTATATATAGAATGAAATATACCAAGCCATGTATGTACCAATGCAAAGTGCAAAGTGAAAATTAGAGTGAAGAAAGTACTTTCCAAGCCAACTTTCAAGTGAATGCAGGTTCAAGTGACTGAAAACCAACAAAGAGCCACTAGTAGTGTAACCTACAAATTACTAGTGTTAAGACTTTAGAGTTAACTACACACCATCCCTAAATGTGGTCAAATTTATACCAATCAACTTGACCAATTTTCTAACACCCATCAATATATCAGTAGGAGATGCAACACCTCAGTTCACAAATGCCACAAAAACAAATTTTATCCTTGAGCTATCATATCCACTGAGATCTAAAACTCCCTTTGCCATTTGTATACAAGAAACTCTATCAGGCTCCCCAATATTCAACATCATCTGGATGCACTTGTCACCTAATTCTCATTTTCTAATTGGAGATTCAATTACATCTATAATTTCCTTCAAATTAATTAGGCACCAGAATTCAACACTAAAGAACTGAACTTCCTTATCACTAGAGAGGACACTATCAATCCACCGTATTGGGAGATACTTCTCAATAGAAATAATTAGTTGGGGTTCATAAATTATGTTGCTTCTTAGTATTGCATAATTTGAGTAATTTGAATGTATAAATTCTTCCACTATAACTTTTGATTTTCCATATACATTTATTGGATTTATTTCATCATCTTCCATGTAGAAATGATTGATTCCTTCGTACAATTGATCTATGGATAGATGAATCAATAGAGTAGTTTTTGTAACATTGAAAGATGACATCGACTTTTTAAGATTAGATGGAACATTAATAGCCATTGTTACAGAAGTTTTTGACTCATAGGCATGAGGTATAAAGAGGCCTACATAGTTAACAACAACATGGGGCTAAATTTGTCCGAGTTTGAGTTCTGATGGATCAAGTGAAGATATTACAAAAATAGTGATATACTTTCACTCCATACAAGAAGAGATCTTCAAGATAAAACATTCAATATGCATACATCATACTATCATAGTGAATACAAATACTATACAAAAAGAGACTCTTAAGAACATTGTAGATGTGGCACAGATCAAGATAATAGTACATTAGAAGACTACCCCAATATGAACTACCCATAAGAATTACTACTACCCTTGAATTGATATTTTCATGCTTTGACAAGCCTCCTTATTGACATCAAATGAAAGAGCATTGATAAACTAAGATGAAGAATAAATGCATACAGTGAAAAACACTATGAAATTGTAACCTAGATCACTGCATATTGTCCAATAGATATGGAATATTATCAAAAAATCCATAAGTCACCTACCACAAGTTATAAACAACTAGGCCAATGATCAAGAAAGATCATAAACTCAATCAAATGATTGAGTCATGATTGAAGACCATTATGTTCATGCAAGATAATCTCCTATCCATTTAATCACTACCATCAAGATACCATACCATAGAAAAATAGAGAAACAGTTATTAAATTCCTCCACTTTGAATCAACATCTACAAAGACTTTCAGTTACCAAGGATTTCATTGTTGTGAGAAAACATAAAGATCAGTGAGAGGATGAGATACCACTACTCCTTGGTCAAATAAATAGTCTTCCAAGAAAAACAATAGACCCACTTCATTGTCACTACCACGATAAACTGTCCAAAGAACTCAAGAAATTTTTTTTTAGTCATAGCATATCTATATTCTAAACACTTTCAGCACCAAGCAATGTGTTGTTTGAAAAAATATCCAAAACAATCTAAGATAAATCCAAGTGTTGTGCACTATCGCTATGGTACTTGGTTGAAAATCACTATGGAAGTAAATGGGTACTCATAATGAAGAACCATAAAAAGAATCAAACTGTCTATACTACCATTACAAATCATTTCAAATCCTATCACGATAAAAACTAAACAAGCAAGGCAAATTAAAAGTGATTGAAGGAAGACAAATCTTAGTAGAGAAAGCATATATGAAGATCACCAAACATTATCAAAACCACAACTTCTTCCTTTAACAATAATGATAATTTGCAATGCACTCTCCTTGTAAAAATAAACTCTTTAGAAAAGTAATAATCATAGTTATTAGGCATTGTCATTATTGAGTGTAGCATCACTATACTTGTAACTGTGTCATGTATCATGGTTATACTAAGTTGCTTATGTAATGCTTCTTCAACTTCTTGGGGAAAAATGATAAAACAATGATTACCTCCCCTTATTTTCAAGCTCCTTTTTATGTACTTACAGATGTTAGTTGTGTTGTATGCACAAGATTAGTTTTTCCTTCTTATTGACTTTTTTTTCTTATCCAAACCTCTATAAGCTTTTTCTTTTCTTTGCTCAAGGTGTCTTCAATTTATTCCTACAAAACTATGCCTTGTGCCCAAAATTATGACACTTGAAACAAGTGATATTATTCCCAACAAGAGGGTTAACGGTAATATATTTTCTTGAAAAACTAGGAACACCATTCCTTGTATAAGTTTTACACTCTAGCTCTATAACCATAAATATGAAAACAATAGAAATAGCCATGAAATTGATAATAGTTGTACCTTATTAAATGGTATTTTCTGAAAGGTGGAGGCCTTGAGGTCCTATTTGTTCTTATCCTTCAAACATCAACAACTTTATCTTTTGTCTTATCTTCAAGAGAAGCAACATGATAATCCAAATCTATCTTCTCCCTTAGTGTATTCTTGACTTTAGAAATCTACCCTTCTTCATATCCTAGGCTTGTAGTGTTCTTATGACATTTTTGTTTCCTTAACATGTCATTTAAACATTCAACACTCTTTTCAAACTACCAATTCTTGTGCAACTTAGAAGATCCCTTTTCCAATTCCTTTCTCAAAGAAATTATTTCTAAATCTAGTTTTAGGAATTCACTAGTTTTGAATTCAAGATCAGATTTTGTAAAATCAACTACCCTTTTAGCTTCTTCTATTTCAGTTTTTAGACTTATAATCAGTTTTCCAAATTCATCAACTTGACTCTTTAAGTTAACAACCTGATTTCTTGCCCCATCAACCTCTAAAGAAACTTTTGCAAAATATGAAAGTCATCAATCTCAATAATAAAATCATTCTCTTTATCACACTTTGTGCCAAATTTTAGAAGTGACTCATACAACAACTCATTACTTGACTTGACTAGGACTTGATTTAAATTCTATTGCTTGGCATTTCTTTTTTCTCTATTTGTTTTACTCTTTTCCATAACGAGTACTCCACTACCACGAACCCCTTTAGTTGGTCAAACATATGCAAGGATTTGGATTTGATACCAATTGTTGGAGTACGGATAACAGTGAGAGGGGGGGTGAATCAGTGTTTTAGATTTCAAAACTTTAATTTACTTTCTTTCAACAAATTTGTAAATAGAAATAATGATGCCGACAACACTTAATCAATTTGGCATGCTTCATCAATGTAAGAATCTAAATACTGAATAGTAATCAATTCAAAATGCTTAGACATGAATGATAAGTAAATCACACATTAACTAAAACCATGACACAATAAATTTTAGGAGTGGAAAACCCCCATGGGGTAGAAAAACCACTCAAAATTGCCTCACTGGCTTATCAAAAATGCCTCATTGGCAAAGCCTCATAGGCTACAAATGCCCCACTAGCAATACAAGCCTCACTGGCTACAAATTACTCACTAGCAACATATGCCTCACTAGCTACAAATGCCTCACTGGCAACACAAGCCTCATTGGCTACAAAAAATGCCTCACTGGAAAAGGTCAATCTTTGTCTCACTGACATGACCTTATGACACAATTTTAAAACATGACATTACAGAGGGTTACTTTGTTTCACTGCATAACATTTTTCCTTTTCAATCTAATATATTATTGGATTTTTCTGATATGTAGTTGTCATTGATGTCAATACTATTGGCATTACTGTCTTAGAGGTTGTATATGTCGAGGATATTGAGAAAATTATAATAAAATAAGTTGCAAGTTGTTTGTGATGAAGGGAAGTTTAGCATGGTGGAAAGCTTAGTATGTTGATGATCAAAGGTTTTGGATTAAAGGGTCTATTTTCAAGTATATCTATTTTATCCATGTTAAGTTTTAGAGATCTGTATGAAGATTTGATTGATTTATGAGTATCCGTGTTCTGACAATTTTTTTGTTGCTTCAGTTGGTGTTCCTGAAAGAAGATAATGTGATTCTAGTAACTTGAGTTGTTTTGGATGCTTCCATGGTGATTCATGATGCTTGTGGATGTTTCTAGATAATTATCTATCTTTTTTGTTGATCCACATTGATTGTTGTGCTCACAATTGGTGATTTTCTCTTGTGTGTTCATGTTTTTCATGTTCATGGCTGACAAGGCAATTGTAGCATGTTGTGGATCTTTGAGGAATATTTTTTGAAGGTGTTTCATGCTCAAGGATGTTTTTTTGGGTATTCAATATGTTGTGGTTGATGGTAGTTGATTTGCATAAAAAATTATTTATGATTTGAGCCAACAGTTTGTACATATTTTATTATTTTGTTGAAGTTGACATGCAGTTGTTGTAATCTATTGTTGTGGATATATATAAGTGATGGTTTCTAACATTTGAAGGAACGAGTGTGGAAGATGTGTGAGAGCTATGTGCAAATAATTTTCTAATAATTCAAAAGAAGAGGTCAAGTGTGAAGAAGTGTTAAGAAGAGTGAGCAGAGTTTATGTGCTTAACTAAAACTACAATCATGCATTAGCAGATGCTATTTTCTTAGTTCAAAATATTGCAAATGTAATTTGAATGTTTCTATAAGATAGTGTGTCTTCCTCTGGATAGTAAGCCTTGTTGTATTTGAGTAGTGAGTTGTAGGAAGTGTGCCTGAATGCATGTGCATTCCCCATTTTATTCTTTATACTTTTAACAGGGTATAATCTTGTGGACTAACCTCCATCATGGTTTTTCCCCTAAGAGGGTTTCCACATAAAAAATCTTGGTTTTATGTTTGTTTCTAATGTGGTGATGATTTATTCTTTCAATTTTATTTATCAAATCTAAGAATAAGGTTAATAAGTTTAATAATTTTAAGTTTTTGTAACAATTGATTCACCCCCCTCTCAGTTGTCTACCTTTATGTTGCCAAAAATTAGTATCAGAGTAGGTTCCTCAGAAGAAGTTTAATAGCTTGAGGTGATCTAGGATGACAACATATAAGAAGGGTAGTCTGAGATTTGATGAAACTAATTATTCTCTGTGTAAGACTCGAATGGAGTGTCATCTAAGATGCATTGGTGAACCCTACTGGAACATTACAAGGAATAGGTATATCATCCCACATAATGGTCCTTCTACTGTTGCTGAGATTAAGGATGTCAAGTACAATATCAAGGCTAAGGAAGCATTTTTGAGTGCTCTGAATAATTTTGGGATGACAAATGTGATGGATCTAAAGACTACTTATGAGATCTGGAAAAAGTTGGAAACTTTGTATGAAGGTGAAAGAGAAATATGAAATGTTGAGAATGGGTGATGATGAGAACATTAATTATTTTATGCAGAGAGTGAATGAACTTGTGTGTAGTATCAGATGTGTTGGTGGAAAACTAGAAGAATCAAAATTTATTGCTAAAGTGCTTAGATCCTTTCCTACTACATACAAAGCCAAAGCTACATCTATTGAGGAGATCCAGATAATGACAAATGTAACTAGAGATATGTTGATTGGTAAGATTATTTCTTTTGAGTTAAGTGAGCTTGGTGATGCCCTTCCTAAGACAAAATTTTCATTCAAGGCTACTATTTCTGAAAAAGACAAGCATAGATATGATCTAGGAGAAATTTCTTCTAGAAAAATATTCAAGTATGAGGAGGAAATGAGAGAGATTGAAGAAGAAGAGAGAAAACTAGATGAGCTTGAAGCACTTATTATCAAGAGGGAAGCTAGAGGAGAAGGTAAGTATAAAGGGAAATTTCCTAGTAAATGTTTTTCTTGCAATAAGATAGGTTATTTTTCATCAAGGTGTATAGAAAGAGTTCCTAATCCAAGACCTAACAAGCCTAGATTCCAAAGAAAGCGTTATTATGTTGCTGATGAAGGTGTGATAGATGATGAATCTGATAAAGGGAATGTAAGTGAGGATGAATGGGTATTTATTGTTGTCAAGGAAAATGATCCAGTACCTACTGAATCTACTAATTGAAAAAATATGGAGAAATCCCTAGCTGCTTGAGTTGAAGAGAAAGATGAATGGGTGATTGACAATGGATGCTCTCATCACATGACAGGTGATAAAAGCAAGTTTTTGAGCTTGGAAAAGTATGATGGTGGTGTTGTAAGATTTGGTGATGACAAAGTAGGTGTAATCAATGGTAGAGGATCCATTTCTCTTGATGGTAAGCATAATACTAATGATTTCCTATATGGGGAAGGTTTGAAGCATAATACCTTAAGTTTTGGATAGATGGTTGACAAGGGATACAATCTTCAATTCAAGAATGGAAAGTGTAGAATATTGGGAAGTTTTGAAAATGTGGTTGCTTTAGGTACAAGAAAAAAAGGTAATATCTTTCACCTGAATTCTGCTAGTAAAAGTTGTCTAATTGCTTGTTGATGAAAGTTGGTTGTGGCATAGGAGAATCTTTCATGCAAACTTTCATAATATTATCAAGATAAGTTCTACTTAGGATATGAGAGATCTTCCTAAGTTGATAAAACCTACTAATGCCATATGCAAGGAATGTTAGTTAGGGTAGCAAACTAGAGTTTCATTTTGAAGTAAAAAACATTGTTCAAATGAAGTGTTGAAGCTTGTGCATACTAACTTGTGTGGTCCTTCTAGAGTCAAAAGTTTACAAGGATACAAGTATTTCATGTTGCTTATTGATGATTATTCTAGAATGATGTGGGTTACTTTCTTAAGGGAAAAATCTGAAGCTCTAGAGAAATTCAAGATTTTTAAGGCTATGGTTGAGACAGAGACAGGTTTGGAGATTAAATGTTTGAGATCAGATAGAGGTGGTGAATTCACTTCTAGTGACTTTAATTCTTTTTGTGAAGAGCATGGGATAAAGAGATAATTATCAACACCGTGGAGCCCTCAGTAAAATGGAGTTGTGAAAAGGAAGAATAGGACAATTGAAGAAGCTACTAGAACTATGATGCTATAAGGAAATGTTCCTCATATCTACTGAAGAGAAGCTATGAGTACTACCGTTTACACTCTCAACTGGGTACAAGTCAAAGGTGATATCGGTAAGACTCCTTATAGATATGGTATGGTCATAAGCCTACTATTAGATACTTCAAAATCTTTGGGAGTAAATGCTTTATCAAAAGAGACGAAGATATAGGAAATTTTGATGCTAGGAGTGAAGGAATCTTTCTTGGTTATTCTACTAAAAGAAAGGGCCTACCAGTGATACAACAAGAGATTGAGGAAAGTAGTTGAAAGTGAAAATGTCAAGGTCGATGAAGACATAGTTAGACCATCTAGAATGTGTGGATATGATTTAGATGAATATAATGATAGTTTAGATAAAGGAAAGAAAGTTTAAACTTTGAATCAAGTTCAAATCATTCTAGTGAATCAAGAAAATCAAGAGGAAGAAACTAGTGAAAGTGCAGAAGTGAGAATATAAGAGCCTAAAGTTCAAGAACATCCCAAGACTCCAAGGTATGTAAGACTAAATCATTCGGAACATTAGATTATTGGTGACAAGAACAAAGGTGTTCAAACTAGGAGAATAATTGCAGAAGAATACTATTTTATTTCAAAGACTAAGCCTAATAGTTTCAATGAAGCATGCAAAGATGAACATTGGATGGAAGTAATGAAAGAGGAGCTACTGAAAATTGAGAAGAATGAAACATGGATTATTGTTCCAAGACCTAAGGAAAAAAATGTAATTGGAACTAAATGGGTATTTCAAAACAAACTGAATGAGCAAGGTGAAGTTGTTAGAAACAAAGCAAGTCTAGGATGTAAAGGATATTCTTAGATGGAAGGAATTGACTTTGAAGAAAATTTTTCCCCTATTGCTAGGATTGAAGCTATGGGACTATTTCTTGCTTATGCTGCTTACAAAAACTACAAGGTTTATCAAGTGGATGTCAAGTCAACATTTCTAAATGGTGAATTGGAAGAAGAAGCGTATGTTGAGCAACCTGATGGATTTCCATTGACTGATCAGGGAGATATGGTTATTGATTGAAGAAAGCATTGTATGGACTTAAGCAAGCCCCAAGAGCATGATATGCCAGATTGGATAAGTATTTGTTGAAGCTTGGATTTAACAAAGGTACTACTGATAGTAATTTGTATTTCAAGATTGATCATGATAAAGATTTGATTGTTGAAGTATTTGTTGATGATATCATTTTCAAAGGAGATGATAGTTTGTGCATGAAGTTTTCTAATGAGATAAAAAGTGAGTTTGAGATGCCTATGATTGGAGAAAAAAAATTCTTTTTGGGGTTGCAAATTACTTAGTTAGATAAAGGGATCTTTATATCTTAGTCCAAGTATGTGAAATAATTGCTAAAGAAGTTTGGTATGGAAGATTCAAAGCCAGTCGATACACCTATGGTGATCAGATGTAAGCTGACACAAGACTAGATACAAATTAGACTAGATATAGATTGATGATTGGTGGATTTCTTTATTGGACTCAAACTAGACCTGATATCATGAATGTTGTATGCATTATTGCAAGATTTCAAGTTAATCCTAAGGAATCTCATGTGATAGCTGTGAAGAGGATTTTTAGGTACTTGAAGGGGACAATTGATTTTGGCCTATGGTATCCTAAAGATGATGATCTTACTTTGAGTGCCTTTACTGATGCTAATTAGGTAGGAGATGTGAATGAAAGAAAGAGTACTAGCGGTGGTGCATTTTTCTTGGGAAAGAAGTTGATTTCATGGTTAAGTAAGAAGTAAAATTCCATTTCTTTATCTACTGCAAAGGCAGAATACATTGTTGCTGCTAACAATTATACTCAAGTATTGTGGATGAAGTAGATGTTGAAAGATATCAGAGTTGTGTATGATGAACCTATTGTTATATTCTATGATAATTCAAGTGTAATTAACATTTCTAAGAATTCAGTGTTGTATTCAAAGACAAAGTATATATCTATCAAGTTTCACTTTTTGAGAGAGAAGGTGAGTCAAAAGGAATTTAGATTGGAGTATGTACCTACTAAGGAATAGATTGCAGATATCTTTACCAAGCCATTTCCTAAGGATACTTTTGAGTATCTTATAGGGAAGCTAGGAGTGATTACCCCTCCTAATCAAAACTAAGATGCATTTTCTTGTATTAGTCTATGCATTTCATAGTCATATCTTGATCCAGATTGATGTTTTGGTGATTGCTACTCAGGGGGAATAGTTAGATGTTCAGAAATGTGGTTTAGAGCTTGTGTGGAGAAAGCTACAGATTATCCTTTTCATATTGTGGTATTTTTATTGACATGTATCTTTTTCATTGGTGTCAAAGGGGGAGAAGATTCACGTGAAAAATTTTGTGGGTAGAAGATTCATGTGAAAGAGTTGAGGAGAAAAGATTCAAAACCTAAGGGGGAGAAAGTGTTAAGAGAATGTTGTGTTGATGGTTTTTTTCACATCATTTGTTTCCATCAATGCCAAAGGGGGAGATTGTTGGATGTTGCTAATATTTTGTTGTCATTGATGTCAACATTATTGGCATTAATGTCTTAGAGGTTGTATATGTCAAGGATATTGAGAAAATTGTAATAAAATAAGTTGTAGGTTGTCAGTGATGAAGTGAATTTCAACATGGTGGTGAGCTCAGTATGTTGATGATAAGAGGTTGTAGGTTAAAGGTTTTTTTTTTTAGTATATCTAGTTTATCCACGTTAAGTTTCAAAGATCTGCATGAAGATTTGATTGAGTTATGAGTATTTTTGTTCTAACAATTTTTTTGTTGTTTCTATGATTCTAGTAAATTGAGTTATTGTGAATGCTTTTGTGGTGATTCATGATTCTCGTGGATGTTCCTAGATTTTTCTCTATCTGTGTTGTTGATCCACATTGATTGTTGTGCTCATGATTGGTGATTTTCTCTTGTGTGTTCATATTTTTCATGTTCATGGCTGACAGGGTGATTGTAGCATGTTGTGGATCTTCAAGGAATATTTTTTGAAGGTGTTTCATGTTCAAGGATGTTGTTTTGGATCTTCACTATGTTTTGGATGATGTTGGTTGATTCACATTAAAAATTATTTATGATTTGAACTGATAGTTTGTACATGTTTTATTATTTTGTTGAAGCTGACATGTAGTTGATGTAATCTCTTACTGGGGATATATATAAGTGATTGTTTCTACCATTTGAAGGCATGAGTGTGGAAGATGTGTGAGTGTTGTGTGCGAATAATTTTCTAATAATTTTAAAGTAGAGGCAGATTTTGAAGAAGTGTGAAGAAGAGTGAGAAAATTTTATGTGCTTAACTGGAACTGCAATCAGCATTAGCAGATGTTATTTTCTTAGTTCAAAATCTTGTGGATGTAATCTGAATGTTTCTATAAGACATTGTGTCTTCCTTTGGGTAGTAAGCCTTGTTGTATTTGAGTAGTGAGCTCTAGGAAGTGTGCTTGAATGCATGTTCATTCCCCATTTTCTTCCTTATACTTTTAACAAGGTATAATCTTGTGGACTAACCTCCACCGTGGTTTTTCCCCTAACAGTGTTTCCACGTAAAAAATCTTGGTGTTATGTGTGTTTCTAATGTGGTGATGATTTATGCTTTCATTTTTATTTATTAGATCTAAGAATAAGGTTAATAAGTTTAATAAGTTTAAATTTTTGTGACAACTAATTCACCTCACCTCTCAGTTGTCTACCTTTGTGTTGCCAACATACATTCCATATCCTAAAGACTCATTCACTTGGGATCTTTAAAATATAAAATATATTAGTTTATACAATTTTTTTTGCACATTGCATGCAAACATTCTTTATAGAATTATGTTTATACATTCAACATGATGACTTTGTGAAAACACCAAACTCATAATAGTGATAAATCACTATTTATATAAACATTTCAACAATGGTAACTGCTATAAACTTCCTTTCAAATAATGCCACATGTAACCTATTACCTATCTTCAAAATTTCCCCTTGAATCATCATGGTATATCTATTTCTAATATGCTAGATTGCTATTCATTTCATTCTTTGAATAACATCACCATATGTAACCAATAAACATTTAATGCATGGTCGACATTGACTAAGTTATGATATGAAGAATTACACACAATGCAACAAACTTTAGTATATACCCTGCATGCATAGCAGCAATTATATGGCACAAAACCTATGTCCAAATCAACACAATAGATGCATTACATGGCCTTTTACACAACCTTAAAAATGTTGAATGTTCTAAGATCCTATGCCCTAGTAGAGGAAAACATTATTACCAAACACAATAAACCATGGATGGATGCTAAGCAAAACCCTTATGAAGCAGCATTTGACAATAAACAACAAAGATACTATAGGATAAACCCTTCTTAAGACAACATAAAAATAACCCCAAAATACACATAGTATGCCTTATTTGAAAACCAAAGATAATGAGCCCATAGGTAGAGATGTAACAATGAAACATCACAAAGCATAAAACAAAACCAAGTTGACCATGTGGTAGGAAACCTTAGAATAGAAAGACCAATACCATCGACATAGGAAATAGACTTAGGAAATGAATGACTAAAAAAACAAATCAATTGACAAATGATAAGCCGATATACACATGCATCATTGAAACCACATTTTCTAGATTATACCCAAAAACCAAACTAGGATTTTGAAGAATGGTGTTACCACTTTGTGCACTTTAAACCTTTGCTTGAATGAAGTTTATGCATCTTTAAAACAATGTAAAACAACTGCCACTTCAAACTAGAAACCACTTCCTAAAAATCCAAATAGCCATACCACCATTTTCATCGAGCTCTCCAAGCCCTAAATCAGTTGTAGTTAACAATGCCTTGTTTTTTTCTAAATGATGACATTTAGGGCACAATAATACCGATTAGCTTTTACCACTTTGTGTCACATAAAACTACAAATTATTATTTCGATGTTGCAATTTAATATTTACCAAAAGCCTCATGATATTCAAACATGTGTGTCAGAACTAAAAATTCATAACCTTGTAATTGAGTAATATTATAGTCACCAAATGATGCGTATCATGATTTTTATAACAAGAACCACAACTATTCCTTGTATTGATGTAATGATGCTAATCAATGTGTTGAATAAAACCAATGCTAATGTGCCAAAACCAATATAAATCATTGATAAAAAAATTAATCAATGATAAATATATCTAATCCAAGAGTGTAAGATGTCAAAAACATCAACTATATGTTTACCAAATATGTTGTCCCGATATGCTGAATATGTATTTCACCTGAATATGTGCCAATACTATAAATTCCAAAACAACCCTTGACATCAATGCCAAAATAATGTCAAAGGGGTCAACATAGGAAGAGAAGGATTTGGAAATTTTAAGAAAGGTAACTCGCATAGATCCACATGATTCCCATACATTTATCAAGATGGGTGAGTTATTAATATTGGGAAACCCTAGTGCAACCTTAGATTTTCTTAAGACTACAAATTCTCTTCTGAAGAAGAGCAGAGAAGAAGTGCCCATTGAATTGTTAAACAACATTTAGGTTCTCCATTTTGAGCGTGATGAACTAGAGTTGGCCCAAGAAACTTTTATGGAGGTGTTAGGAAATGGTATTTGGGTTGAATTCATAAATAAAATCCCTAGTGTCAATTCTACAGTTTTTTTCTATGCACTTTAAGGATATGGAATTCTTCCATTAACTAGAAGAAGGTGGTTTTTCTCTTGAGTTACCATGGGATAAAGTCACAACACTATTTAATCTTGATAGGTTGTTTGAACAACTACATGATATTGAAAAAAAAAAAAATTATACAAGCCAAAATTGTTCAAGTTTCCTAATTATGTGGATGCATATCTATGTCTTGTAGCCATGGCTCAAGCTTAGAATGAGATCCAACAAAGGCTAGAATTGATTGGGGATGCACTTAAGGTGGATAAAAACTCATCAAATGCTTTATGTATGATTGGAAACATGGAACTAAAAATATATGAATAGCTTACAGCAAAAGAAACAATTAAAGTAGCACACCAACTTGTGTTGGATGATGAAATAAAATGAAAATTTGATGAAGAACAAAGGATTCAGATGGAAAGGAGAAAGAAAGAGGAAGAAATTTGGCAGGTGATGCAACAAGAGGAGAAATTTGAACGTGTGAAGGAATTATGGAAGAGTAAGCATAAGGACATGGATGATGATGATGATGAGGTTAGTTAGTTTGAGAAGAAATAGAAGGAAAATAAGAAAAAGAAGGATAAGGACCATAGGGTTTACAATTCTTATATGGAGGAACCTGATGTTGCCATGGAAGATGAGGAAAATTATATGAGCAATAAGGCACAAGATGATGCAGAAAATTCCCAAGATCTTCTTGTAGCTATAGGTATAAAAAAATATGATAATGGTGAGACAATTTTTCCAATTTCAACAAAATCATGAAGGAGACATGCATACTTTGATTCTGAAGATGATGAACCATTGCAAAAACAAAGTCCGAGAGAAGATGATCCATATGATGATGATTTCTAAGCTTCCTAAGCTTTAACCAATCCTAGTTCCTATTTTCCAAAAGAAAAATCCCCAAAGCCAATTGGAAATGAATGATGAGCATTTGAGTTTCAACTTTCTTTCATTCCAAAAAGGGTACATTACATTGTACAAGATTTGTTTAATAGTAGAATAATTTAGTCCACCTATTTGGGATTGTAAAATAAAAATAGATTAATCTATTTTCAATTATAGGTTATTTTAATCTAGAACTTGATAGAAAGATAAAGCGTAATACATTGAAGGACACAACAAATGTTCTTAAATAAAGACTAAAATAGGTTGCCCATAAAAAATAAGAAAGAGGAAAATGAAAAGATAAAATATAGATTATTCATTTGAGGTTTTTGATAAGATCTCATTTAACTATGTCAAATGGATTTGGAAGGGAAAAAGCATATTTGATTGACTAAAATTTTGAGGTAGCTTATCCATCATCATTGTATGCATCATCTTCTCTTAAAATCTATTTCTACAGTGCACCAAGCCTAGAATTGATTGGGTATGCACTTAAGGTGGATAAAAACTCATCAAATGATTTATGTATGCTTGGAAACATGGAACTAAAAACAAATGACTAGATTAAAGCAAAAGAAACAATTAAAGTAGCATGCCAACTTGTCTTGGTTGATGACATAAAACAAAAAGCTGATGAAGAATGAAGGATTTAGATGGAAAGGAGAAATCAAGAGGAATAACTTCGGTGGGTGATGTAACAAGATGAGAACTTTGAACATGTGAAGGAATTATGAAAGAGTAAGCATAAGGATAGGGATGATGAGGTTGGTCAGTTTGAGAAGAAACAAAAGAAGGAAAAGAAGGAAAAGAAGGAGAAGGACCATAAGGCTTATGATTCTTATATGTAGGAACCTAATTTTGCCATGGAAGATGAGGAAAATTATATGAGTGACAAGGCACAAGATGATGTAGAAAATTCCCAAGATCTTCTTGCACCTATAGGTCTAGAAGACTCTGATGATGGCGAGAATCTATTTCTACAATGGTTCATCATCTTTAGAATCAGAGTATGCATGTCTCATTCATGATTTTGTTGAAACTAGAGAATTGGTCTTGCCATCATCAGATTCTTCTAGACCCACAACTATAAGAAGATCTTGGGAATTTTTTGCATCATCTTGTGCCTTATCACTCATATAAATTTCCTCATCTTCCATGGAAACATTAGGTTCCTCCATATAAGAATCATAATCCTTATGGTCCTTATCCTTCTTCTTTTTCTTCTTAGACTGACCAACCTCATCATCATCATCATCCCTATCCTTATTCCTACTCTTCCATAATTCGTTCACACATTCAAATCTCTCTTCTTGTTGCATCACCCATCGAAGTTCTTTCTCTTGATTTATCCTTTCCATTTGAATCCTTCATTCTTCATCATTTTTCTTCATCAACCAAGACAAGTTGGTGTGCTACTTTAATTATTTATTTTTCTTTAAGCCAATCATCTATTTTTAGTTCCATGTTTCCATGCATACATAAAGAATTTGATGAGTTTTTATCCACCTTAAGTGTATCCCCAATCAATTCTAGGCTTGGTGCATTGTAGGAACAGATTCTAAGTGAAGATGATGTATACAATGATGATGGATAAGCTACCTCAAAATTTTAGTCAATAAAATATGCCTTGTCCTTCCAAATCCATTTGACACAGTTAAATGATGTAAGGTCCATAAATCTCTTACTAAAAATAACCTTCGATAAGAAAATCAATACCCAAAATAATTAAATGGTATAAGATGATTATTAAATGGTTCTAAAAAGAAACAATTAAATAACTTCATCATTATTTCAAATGGAATTACCTACTGTGAACCCCAATCCTAGACCTGCACAATCATAGCAAACAAACACAATATTAGATCCATATGCAAGTTAGAACTAAGATTCCCCATGCAATTCATCTACAATGCTCAAAATAGGAAAGAAATGAAGAAAAAAAAAAGAAAAACTATTAAATCCTATTTAAACATTCAAACTCTCAATCCCATGGGGAAATTAGTGCCATTTTGATGTGGAAAATTGCCCTTTCCCAATCCCTTGTAAGTTTTGTGATGACTTTGGTGAAGATTGATGCTTCCTTGGAGAAAATCTTGCATAACCTAGCTATACAACTTGAAAATGGATGAATGGTGGATGAGAAAAGTTCAAAATCTAAAGATTATAATTTGCATGAATTTGTGGATCCAAAATGAGAAGAAGAGCCTCTTATTTATAGATGAGAATGTTGAGGAATGAGGCAAAATGGATGAATGGGGGACAAAAGATAAACCAATGATAAAGCAACACTTGTCAACATGCTATTGAAGAGAGATAGAGGAAATTTTGGGCAAGTGTATGTGCAGGATCATGATGGGCCAAAAAGTGGCAATATGATGGGTATGTGGCTGACGACTATTTTTTTACCCAAAATTGATGAAACGAAAAGGGTTTTTAAAGGAGATTCTCAACTTTCCACCAATATAAATTATGCTTTACTTTGAATTTAATAAGTAATCATTTTCTATTCAAATTATGACTAAAGTCCTGGTTAATAGGCTGATTGAAAAACATCTATAGCTTTCAAAAAGTATCACATTTTTTTAATCCAAAACATGTGTCACATTCTATGCTTTGCATACTATAGGATTAAAAAAAGAAAAATTGAATTTCATTAATTTTTTACCAAGTTAAGGTGGTCAGACATACGAGTTTTTATATTTTTTAAAAAAATTTAATAAAAAATTCATAATTAATTATTTACTTGGAAAAAAATTACAAAAATATGTATCACATTGGAACATGAGTCCTCTACTTATATCTAAAATATTATAAAAAAATATTATCATTTTATTGTGGTTAGGGTGGTCAGAAGAAACCTACTTATTTTTTCCCAAATTTAAGTACCATGCATTGAAATTTCAAATTTTCACCATAGATTTTAAAACAAACCTAGTAGTTTAGAAACTACATTCAATTTGCTACATATTCTATTCTTACATATTTTTGAAATAATATAGATAACTTATTCAAATTTTTATGTCAAGTTTCCTAACTCTGATTTTTCTAAATTTTTTGCCATTTAAGGGCCTATTTTTTCCATGATGATCCTACACATACCTGCAATGTGCAAAGAGGGGGAAATTTTAAATTCAAAAGATAGCTTGAAAGATGAGATGAAAGATGGATTTAACATCACTTGGCTCAAGAAAAGGACATATAGGAGGCCTTTAATGCCTTGTTGGATGGACAAGTACTTTTGGGTGGAGATTTCAAATTTGAGGAATATTCCATCCTTGATGCCTTTTTGAATTTAAAAGTAGATTTAATAAATCAATTAAAATTATTTTCATGAGCAAGTTGCAAAAGCTAGAGGATTTGATGGGTTAAGACTAGGATTAATCAGAATTTGATTAATTAAGATAGGATTTAGTTGATCTGACATTTTGATTTTGATTTTAAGATTTAAATAAATCAAGAATGAGAAGAATAATGATTTTAGACTTAATTAAATAAAGTTTGATTTATTTAATTAAAGAGAATGGTGTTAGTTTTAAATCAAATAAAGATAAATTTATTTAATTTAAATGAGATGACTTTAGAGATTAATTAAATAAAATGAATTATTTAATTAAAAGAGGGACTATATGATTAATTAAACAAAATGATTTATTTAATTAAGAGATGGAATATGAGGAATTTAATTGAATAAAGATTATTTAATTAAATGATTAGCAAAGGAGATGATTCAAGATGAAGCGGTGTTAGTAAGATCAGGATCAGGTGTATGATATCAATCGGTATATTTTATGTGTCTACACCTACAATAATGAGTTAATATGTATATCAACACAAGGTCGTGCCTTTACAAAATTTAGCCATGTAGGCTTACACAATAGGAATACAAATAAATTCAAATTCTATAATTCAAATTAAGGAAACAAAAAGATATAAATGCATCCACAAAAGAACCATAACACAGTGATTTTCATGAGTGGAAAACCCTTGTAGGGATAAAAACCACTCATAAAAATGCCTCACTAGCTTGATGAAATTCCTCACTGGTAGAGCCTCACTAGCTACAAAATGCCTCACTAGTTACAATATGCCCCACTCGAAATGATCATACTGTCTCACTGACATGACCATTTACAACTTCATTACACATTTCTAAATAATAAAGAAATCAACTATAGAGGATCACTTTGTTTCTCTACATAACATTTTTCTCCTTAATTATATCAAATTTCATATCCTAAAGATTCATAAGAACTAGAATCTTTAACATATAAAACATGTTAGATAATAACCCCACTTGTATACAGTTTACAAGATATCCATTTCAAAATTTTGATTTACAACTTCAAAAGATGTGTCTGTAAATCATCAAACAAGAAATAGTGACAATTCACCATTTATATAATAAACAATAACAAATGTAATGCTACCGATTTTCATTAAAAAAAACCATCAAATAAACCCTTTCAATTATTCTCATAACTGCCTATTCGAGTCACTAATGTGATTGTCTTTTATCACCTTTTAATCTGCATTTTAACTCATAATTGGATGACACAACAAACACAAAACAACCCCTATAGTAAATGATTGTATACATAACCCCAAATAATAGGACATCATTTAAGAAGTTCGTTATAATATACAATCAATGAATTAAATAAAGAAGGTATAGCTCATGTATGTATGTAAATACATATATAAGCTAGAGAATATATGAGTATACATTCTTATAAAATCAATAGCTTAATTTACTTTACAAGAAAGATTTTGAATTCACCTATCTAATTATATAGAGAAAATGGCTTGATAAACTAAAAAAAATTTCATTGATTGAGACAATAATAAATCATTTGCTATGATCTCAATATTCATCATGATTTAGTGTTAATTATCAATCCCACTTAGGTATTGACTAACTAATTCATTTATCAATTAAAATTCAACTTAAAGACTACTAAAAAATTCCAATAAATGATCTTATGACAATTATCAATTATCATTAAGATATCATGCAAATACTAATTGTATCCATCTAGACATCTATTATTAGGCAAGTAAGATTCCATACAATGAAAAGAGGTCTATTGGCATGTCTATTATGCCCAAATCACACTAATTTTGTCAGAAATGTGCTTACATAGTGCACCATGGTTAATTTTTCTTTGAATTTTAAACCTAATTATAATGCATGTGATGATTCAAAAGTTTTGGATATAAGAGGGAGGTCACTAACCATTCAAAAATACTAAAAGCATATAAGGAAAATCCATGGTAAAAGTACCATGTCGCTTGAAACAACACAAAGACCCAAAATAAAAACAATATAGAAGTCGATTAAGCATAAATAAAAGAAGAAATTTCACATATGAAAAGAAAGTTACTTAGAACAAGGAGATGACAATTTAGCATTTAGGGAAATCGATGGAAAGTTATTAAAATAAAAGAGGCTGACTAGTTTTTGGTGACCAATTTAGTAATTGAAGGCAATACTCGGATATAAATTGAATCATTGGTAATCTTTCTTCTTATAAGAGAGAGTTCACTGATGAAATTAAACATTGTTAAATGAAGAACGTCTTTTATGATTCAAAGCTATTGTGACAATGTTATGGTAGGGCTACGAGAAATTCAAAGGTTCCTAGAAAAAAAGGAAAAATGTAACTATTATCAATAGGGCCGATCCAAATTATAAAAGGCTTTATGTCATAATGTGAGCCGAGATCTTCACATCCACAAAAAATGAATGAAATAAAAGGTGGTTGTGGTCCAAGTGGAGTCAATGGCTCTCAAATAATAATATCAAGAGATTAAACCAATAAACAAGGCATTGAAGAGAACTTTGGCCGCTAACGAGATCTTGGTTGCTAAAGAGAACCAAATGGTTTGTGAGCGGATAAAAGAGGTTAATCAACACTAAATTTTGCTTGCTAACTACTTGATGCAGGAGCATCTATGGACTTGTGCAATTTTCCATTTTTGGTGTGGAATTTCATAATATTTGTGAAATTCAAATTTTGTGTGTGTGGAAATGCAATGACATGTCTTACAAATGCAATTTCAAATTGCTTTCAAAGTTTGATTCAATTTGAATGTGGAGATAGTGGTGAATAATGTGAAAAAGCCAAGAAAAGCAAGAAAATAAGAACAAAGGTGTGGCTTTCTAGGAAGTTATTTGTTTTGAATTTTTTATTTAAAACTTCATTCCAAGTGTCCTAAAAAATAGGAATCCAAAGGAGGCTGCCCAGGAGTGGGAAAAATCAAGGTTTGTTTTCATTGGTGAAAGCATAATTTCAATAAAAGCACTAGAATCATCTTGGGAGTGGTGGAGTTAATGTTTTTTGTTTTAATGAATATTTTATTGATTTTTTAATGGAAAATACATAAAATTGCTAGGGATGGTGTTGCAATTGGGAAGAGTGGTCTGAAACTTAATGAAATTCATTCCAAATTGATGCAAATTTAGTGCAAATGACAATCTAGAGTTTGACAAAAGGAAATTTCATTCATTTTGCAACAGTCTTTCTAGAAAGAGAAGGGAGAGACTAGGGAGTAGCATATCAGAGGTTGATTGTAGAAGGTGTTGTTGCATATTTTTGGTGGTGTGTAGATGTGTTGAAGTTTCTTGGAGTTGTGGAGAAGAAGTGTGTAGTTGGGTTGTTGTGAGATTGGTTTGTTTGCAAGAGAAAGGTTATGAAGAAACCTTGGATTGTTGAAGGAAATCATCTTGTTTTCATTTCAAATTTATTGCATTTCCTAGGCATGTGAAAATCTCATAACCCTTAGAGGTTTTTGTAATTGTTTTGTGTGAATTGCAGGTGTGAAGGTTGCACTGCAACCTTGGATATTTGTCTGTGAATTTTCTTTTCATATTCTAATTTTTGGTGTGCATTTTAATGGGAATGTAACAACCCAACCCAAGAGGTTTAATGTAATTTTGGTATGATTTTTCATTATTTTGAATGAGAAGTGGGCTGGCTACAAGTTGCAACTCAGCTGTGCAAGTTATAGAGAATTGTAAACCCTTTGGTGTTGAATTTAATTGAAGGGTTTGTGAGAGAAATTTGTGAATTTATGTGAAATTAATTTAATTAATTTACCTCTCATTCATTAGTGGTATTAGAGCCAAAATATCTTGAGTGTGTAATGGACCACCGAAGAGAGGTAGTTGTACCAGAATTGAGCTAGTGGGTATTGGAAGAAATGTATGCAAGAGGAGTCCATTGTGGTAGAGGAAGAGGAAGAGGAAGAGGAGATGAATTTGTTAGAAATGATGATTTTAGAGCCTTGAGAAGGCAGGTTGAAACTTTAAAAAATGAGATAAGGAGAGGATTTGCAAGAAATAGAGACCCAAGAAGTGAAGATGAAAGTACAAAGAATGCAAGTTTGGATATTGAGCAAAGAGAAGAAATTGTAGCAGTTACAAATTACCCACTACTGAAAGATTTTAAAAAAATGGGAAAGAGACAAAAAATGGATGTACCTACCTTTAATGGAAGCCTAAAACTAGAAGAATTAATAGATTGGTTGAATGAGATGGAAGATTATTTTGAATTTGAAGAGATAGAGGATCTAGACAAAGTAAGATATGAAAAAATGAGGTTGAAAGGACATGCCTCCATATGGTGGAGAGAGATTCAATTAGAAAGGGGAAGAATAGGAAAAGAAAAGATTAATAGATGGGATAAAATGGTGGAGAAACTTAAAAGACAATTTATTGGATTGTGGATTATGAATTGGACCTGCTCAAGATAATGCAAAGTTTGAGACAGGGCAACAAGAGTGTGAAAGAATTTACTGAAGAATTCCATAGAATTCTTATTAGAACTAGACATTCTGAGGTGACCAAAGAGAAGGTTGCAAGATACATAAATGGGTTGAGACTGAGCATTTAGGAAGAAATGACACTTGTAGAATTGTGACAATCGAGGATTCTTATCAAATAGCATTAAAAATAGAAGAAAGAATGAATATGAGGTTTGAAAATAAGCAAGGAGGAAAGGGTAAAATTAATGTGCAGCAGTATAAGGATAAAAATCATATTGGAGACACTAATGGCAGCAAGGAAGAAAGAGGTGGGAGTTCAAGTCGGACCCATGATCAAAGTTTCAGAGGAAGAGGAAGATCAGGTAGAGTATTTGGAAGAGAAAATTATAAATTAACTTGTTTCAAGTGTGGAGAAGAGAGGCACAAATCATATGAGTGTCCTCATGAAGAGGAAAGACCAAGAAAAAGGACTAAAAATCAAAATAGGACAACAAATGTGAATAGAGATGAAGCAAGATCATCACATTCCAAAGAAGCAAAAGATGGTGAAACTTTAATGGCTAGGAGAATAGTGTTAAATGAAGATGATAAATCCATTCAAAGGAGAAGTTTTTTTAGGACAAGGGTATGTGTAGGATCATGATGGGCCAAAAAGTGGCGATGTGAAAAAAGTTGCATTTTACATCAAACAAAAAATACAAAAATCTTGAGTTGAATTTTTTTTGGCTTGGGTGTCAGCATTGCTCCAAAGCAATGCCCAAGGCAAGAAGTACATATCGGATAGATCTAATTTGAATCAGGTATAAATACATAAAAATGACCTTTTAAAATCATTTGAATCATTTTGAAGAGTTGAAAGCACATATTGAGAATGATGTTTGGATATCAGATATCCGATTTGACCAGATATCCAATTTCCAGGGTAAGTTTTTGGTATTTTTTTGTTTTAATCAATTTTTCTATTAGATTTGTATAATTTTAAGTAGTTTTTTATGGATTTTTATTAAAAAGTAGGGTTTTTTATTAATTTTTATTAAAAAATAGAGTTTACAATGGATTTTTATTAAAAGCTAATGTTTTTTATGGATTTTTATTAAAAACTACTATTGTTTATGGATTTTTATTAAAAACTAGAGTTTGTTATGGATTTTTGTTAAAAAGTAGGGTTTTTTTTGGATTTTTATTAAAAACTAGGGTTTTTTATAATAATTTCATTTATATTGTGTAATTTCACTTAGATTAATTAGTTTTTAACTTTAATCAGGTATTATGGCCAAGAATGAAAATGCACAAATTCTAAACACTCCACCACCTCTGTGCCCATCAATTGAAGACTTAATTGGTGAAAAATTGGAGCAATTGAGGGGAATTTGTGATGTTTATAAGACAATCCCTCAATTATCCCAGATGACAAACACATTGGAGGAAATAATTAAAAATATAGAAACCCTCTCCACCCAACATAAAGCCTTTCTTTCATGGTGAGAAACCATGAGGGAATATTACTCCCGTGGATTGTCTTACGATGATGTGAAAGATCTCCAAATAACAAAAGCCCAAATAGCCTCTTTATTTGTTAACCCTTAGACTGGTTTTCCAGTTAATGTTAATAAACCAAAACTTTCTATAAAATGGTGCATGAATAAGGACATTGTAAATAACTTTTGGGATCATTGGTGTATGGTTTTTGATAAACCACCAACAACAATAGCGATATACCATTTTACTTTATTGAAAAAATATATGTAGAGTTTGTGTTAGGGAATCATGTCAATTACTTTGACATTAAAACCTTCCAAGGAATCGATGGAGGTATGCCCCAAGATAGACCAGGGGTATTTAGAGTAGTCCAACATCCATACGTCCCCCCTCCTCCCCTTCCTCCACAACCTCTAGTACATCATCCAGATATTATCGAGGATGTAACCACATAGACTATTTAGGCTATTCACTCTTTGAGTGGTCTTTTGGTTTCCCATACTTCTATAGTAGCTCAGCCACATTTTGGTGATGTTGACAATGGATTGAGTGTTTCTGCATCATCCTCCTCAAGTCCAAATATTTTTTTGCCACATACTTGCACTATGTGCCACCATATATGCTTGGGTCCTCTTGTACAACACATTGAGCATCCCTTGGACACTTCTTATTATAACATCCAGGATGTGGACATTATAGGAGATCAGATGCAGGGGAGCGGAGCACACGCTATAGAGTCCTCTCCTACTAGAGAAGGAGACATTGGAATAGTTACACAAGTAAGATTTAAGTTTTAAATTTATAACTTGCATTTGTTTTTAAATGAATATTAATAAGAGATAGTATCAAGTACTAATATTAATTTACATGGTCTATTTAACAATTAATGTTTGAAGATGAGCTCACACAAGTGACTGATATCACCCTTAGGGCCATTTCATTTGTCCTTGATGTTGGTTATGTTTTACACTATAACCAGGTTTGTTTTCTAATCTACCTATGGAATTGCCAATTCTAACCAAGGGCAGCTCAAAGGACCTGGACCAACTGACCAGGACTTTCATAAGCCTCCTACACTTCAGGCTTTGCAAGACCCAGGAGGGTAATCCCCTAATATTTTTACAACCTTTGCACCATTATCATAAACAACATTAACAATAGCAGATAATCTCACTTAATATCTCAACATGATAGGATAATATCGAATAGAATCGGCTATTCATCAATAATATCAACTTCCTAGAGCATGAGATAACTACAACTCAAGATAGTCATTGATTTGCAATTTGTAGCAAGCTCTAGGAAAAAGACAAACAAATATTGAATCATATGGGTAGTTACAACTTAGATCAGTGCCATATATCCATTGGGTAGAAGTCAAATTCATAAGGATCTAAAGGTATATGATAGATTTAACACATAACAGATGAGATCCTTGACGCCATTACCTTGTAATCTCATCAATATGTATTCTAACTCAATACTACTTATCAAATCCTTATACATAACACATTTTCCTACAATCCCATTCAAGCATTTTAATTAATTCCTTAAATTAAAGCTAAAATAGAATCAAACACACCACAACAGTGAGATGAATGAAACAACCCTTAGTTATTTTATTCAAAGTTTAGATATGCATGTACAATGGAGAGACATGAGCTTGAATTTATCATTTCAATTCAAATGCTAGTACTATTATGCAACATTAAATCCCCATGAACTCAAAACCTATTACAGAATGACACAAAACCTAAATTGCATTTCTCTCTAAAACCATCATACTTTGCAAGTTTCTCTACAACTTCACCTAGACTCAACAAAAATTATCTAACTTGCTCCCCCATACTTCTAGCCTTGAAATCCTTCTTATAGAAAATGAAGGAGCAAACAAGCATCGGGCCAAAAATTACACATGTCATCAACTAATTGGCACACCTAAAAAAGTTGATGCAGCAATAAAAGACCACCAGAAACCCGTGCCAAGAATTCCATTAAAGCAAAACTAGAAACTGTTGTAACCACAACATCTGATTTATTGATTAAATCATGCCAGTAAGCATCTCATCTGACATTAAAGCTCACCTGCACGCTGCATGAATGACTCCAACCATATTTGACATAGACTTAGATTCTAGTTGTCGATCCTTTAGTTGAATCAAATCATCAAATGGTCATCCTCAAAACAAGCTTACACAATTTCCACCATGGCAAATAAGGGGCCCACCATACCACACACTGCGAAGGAAGTCCACATGGCGGTCACCTGCAATATCGCAATCGGTAAAGATCCTGCAACTTCGGATCACGCGATGGAGGGTAACCGTAGATCTTGAGCATCAATGATCTCGTTCCTTCAGCACAGTCACCAACCTTATCATTATCCATCGATCAACTGTCCCACTTAGATTATAATAGATCCATTGATTTAAAACAAATGCACCTTAAGAGCACTTTAGTAATCCACCTTTTAATGTATTTAAGGCCATGTTAATTCACCAAGGTATTTCCTTTACTCCTTCGGCTTCATCAGATGAGACACGTGGCACCCGCCCATGATATTGTGATCGATAAAAACCCTGCAACCTTTGATCATGCGATGGTGGGCAACCGTTGATCAAAGGTTGCACAAAATTTATCCCCTTCGACCTCTCCAGATAGGACACGTGGTGCCCACCTATGATATCGTGATCAACCAAAGCACAATGGTGGGGTCATTGCAAGATGGTGGGGAATAGCTAAGATCAAACGAAAGTTGATCAATAGTCACACAAACTTCATCCCCCCAAAAAGGACACGTGGCACCCACTCGTGATATCACAATCAATAAAGCTCCTGCAATTCCTGATCACATGATGGTGAGCAACCATTGATATCTTAAGGTAATTGATCAACAGTAGTGCGAATTTCATCCTTCTACAAAATAAAACATTTATTAAAAGGACAAGGGGACATCACTAGGCAGATTTTAAAAAATGACATAAGTTGTTTTTAAATGATGAAACCTAGGGCCAACAAAGATTTAGGAAAATAAAACCCTGCGGAGGAAATAAAATATTTGAGACTAAAGGGACCTAGCCTAGATAGAATGATAAGACATAAGATGTCTTAAAACCCTTCAAAAAGTAACAGTGAAATAGATCCCAACCAAGGCGTAAGATAAATACAAGGGTTTTACTTGAAAATAAGGCTAAAACCCCAGCCCTCAGAAATTTCAAACACCATGAAATAGAGTATGCAAGAATCAGCATCAAGACATGTACAGTGTTTCATTCATTTGATGGAAGATTGTTAGATTGAAGAGGAAGATATTATCATGAATTTTTTTGTAAGAACTTTAGAAGGTATGGCTAAAGGTTGGTTTACTTGCTTACCAATGCATTCCATAGATTCATGGCATAGACTCAAAACATGTTGGAAATTGGTCTTCCATGGTGTTGGAAATTATTGATGGTTGGGGTTTTAGCCTTATTTACATGTAGAACCCTTGTATTTATCTTACACCTTGGCTGGGATCTATACTGTTACTTTTTGAAGGGTTTTAAGACAACTTATGTCTTATCATTCTGTCTAGGTTGGGTCCCTTTGGTCTCAAATATTTTATTTCCTCCGTAGAGTTTTATTTTTCTAAATCTTTGTTGGCCCTAGGTTTCATCGTTTAAAAAAAACTTATGTCATTGTTTACCATCCACCTAGTGATGTCCCCTTGTTCTTTTAATAAATGTTTAATTTTGCAGAAGGATGAAATTTGCACTACCATTGATCAATTGCCTTTAGATATCAATGGTTTCTTGCCATCACGTGATCAGGAATTGGAGGAGCTTTATTGATCGTGATATCACGGGCGGGTGCCACGTGTCCTTTCTAGGGGATGAAGTTCATGTGACTATTGATCAACTTTTGTTTGATCTCAGCTATTCCTCGCCATCTCGTGATGACCCCACCACTATGCTTTGGTTGATCGCAATATCACGGGCAGGTGCCATGTGTCCTATCTAGAGAGTTCGAAGGGGATAAAGTTTGTGTGACCTTTGATCAACTACTATTTGATCAACGATCACCTGCCATCGTATGATCGAAGGTTGCAGGGTTTTTAACGATCACGATATCACGGGCGGGCGCCACATGTCTCATCTGATGAAGCTGAAGGAGTAAAGGAAATACCTTGGTGAATTAACATGGCCTTAAATACATTAAAATGTAGATTACTAAAGTGCTCTTAAGGTGCACATGTTTTAAATCAACGGATCTGTTATAATCTAAGTGGGAAAGTTTCTCGATGGATAATGATAAGGTTGGCGACTGTGTTGAAGGAACGAGATCATTAATGCTCAAGATCTATGGTTACCCACCATCGCATGATCCAAAGTTGCAAGATCTTTACCAATTGCGATATCACAGGCGACCGCCATGTGGACTTCCTTCGCAGTGTGTGGTATGGTGGGTCCCTTATTTGCCATGTCGGCAATTGTGTTAGCTTGTTTTGAGGACGACCATTCGATAATTTGATTCAACTGAAGGTTCGACAGCTAGAATCTAAGTTTGTGTCAAATATGGTTGGAGTCGTTCATGCAGCGTGTGGGTGAGCTTTAATGGTGGATGAGATGATGACTGGCACAATTTAATCAATAAATTAGATGTTGCGGTTACAACAGTTTCCAGTTTTGCTTTAATGACATTCTTGGCATGGGTTTCTAGTGGTCTTTTATTTCTACATCAACTTTTCCAGGTGTGCCAATTGGTTGTTGACATGTGTACTTTTTGGCCTGATTCTTGTTTGCTCCTTCATTTTCTATAAGAAGGATTTCAAGGCCAGAAGTACGGGGGAGCAAGTTAGATAATTTTTGTCAAGTCTAGGTGAAGTTGCACAACAACTTGTAAATTTTGATGGTTTTAGACAAAAATGCAATTTAGGTTTTGAGTCGTTCTGTAATAGGTTTTGAGTTCATGGGGATTTAATGTTGCATAAAAGTACTAGCATTTGAATTGAAATGATAAATTCAAGCTCATGTCTCTCCATTGTACATGCATATCTGAACTTTGAATAAAATAACTAAGGGTTGTTTCATTCATCTCACTGTTGTGGTGTGTATGATTCTATTTTAGCTTTAATTCAAGGAATTAATTAAAATGCTTGAATGGGATTGTAGGCAGATGTGTTTTGTATAAGGATTTGATAAGTAGTATTGAGTTAGAATACATATTGATTAGATTAAAAGGTAATGTCATCAAGGATCTCATATGTTATGTGTTAAATCTGTCATATACCTTTAGATCCTTATGAATTTGACTTTTTCCCAATGGATATATGGCATTGATCTAAGTTGTAACTACCCATATGATTCAATATTTGTTTTTCTTTTTCCTAGAGCTTGCTACAAATTGCAAATCAATGACTATCTCGGGTTGTAGTTATCTCATGCTCCAGGTAGTTGATTTGAGGAATGCTTTTGAGAGCATCAGTGTATCAGTTGCAAATGATAGAGTATGCAAGGATTGTCAGTTAGAGTAGTTATGTGTGAGAAGTTTCCATGAAGAAACAAATGATGATTTTCTCTTTGATATTAAGGAATGCAGCCCTACTGATTATTGCAGCAGTGTGAACATAGAGAAGGATATGCATGCAAAGGATGTATTGAATAAATCAGTACAAGTAGTTGATAATGATGAATAGGGAACCCCTATTTTGCTTGATGTTTTTCCTTCTTCTATTCCTCTTGTTGCCTTTGAGGCCATTACTGAGTGTTTGCATGAGGAAACCATTTATATAGTTGTACATGAAAATGAAAATGTAGGGATAAACATTGGTACAACTAGTTACAACTTTCATGATGAGTTTGCAGATGAGGAACATGATTGTGTCTATCATATTGATACATATGAGGACCTTTTTCTGGATCTGCAATTCATATTTCCTCTCATGAGCAGTATGTTTCAGATTTTCATGTTGAAGCAGCAAGAGATGATGTTGATTTTGATACACCTTGCATTGGTAAATGTGTCTTTGACACTCACTATGATGAATTTGTTTCAAATGAAAGTTCTGAATCACATGAACCTATACTTAAAGCTTGCCTTCATCCCGACACATTGAATGTTGATAATCTTGTCTTTGAACTTGAGGTGGAGAACATTGTTTTGGATGCTAGCATTTCTTCTGAATGCCATGATTTGAATGGAGATGAAGGTATTGTGGATGTTGATAGGCCTAATTTTCAGAATCTTGAAACACATGGCAATGTGTTAGGGTTTTGTTGTTGGGATGAGGACAAGCTGACTAGTGATGCATTTCAGTAGGAGGAGACACATATGCATGAGCAATCTTTTCTCAATACACAAGATGATTGCATGTTGTTTTTCAATTGTGGTATTTCCTCTAAGCATGATCATTATGAGAGGGTTAGTGAATGTGTTCTTGATCACTATCCTCTCATGTTGCCACTTGATATAAAAAGTAGAGAGTGAAGAGAGTAGAAATGATGAAATTTATTTGATTTTGCTACCATATGATGACAAAGCTGAACATAGAGCTTGTTTCCACTTGCATGAAGGCAACCTAATCCTTTTGTTTGTAGATATGTAGTTACACATGTTGTGGTGTGTACCATTATATTCTATCTTTAATTCAAGGAATTAATTAAAATGCTTGAATGGGATTGTAGGTGGATGTGTTTTGTATAAGGATTTGATAAGTAGTATTGAGTTAGAATACATATTGATGAGATTACAAGGTAATGTCATCAAGGATCTCATATGTTATGTGTTAAATCTGTCATATACCTTTAGATGCTTATGAATTTGACTCTTGCCTAATGGATATATGGTATTGGTCTAAGTTGTAATTACCCATATGATTCAGTATTTGTTTGTCTTCACCTAGAGCTTGATACAAATTGCAAATCAATGACTATCTTGTGTTGTAGTTATCTCATGCTCCAGGTAGTTGATTTTATCGATGAACAACCGATTCTATTTGATATTATCCTATCATGTTGAGCTATTAAGTGAGGTTATCTGCTATTGTTAATGTTGTTTATGATAATGGTGCAGAGGTTGTCAGCACATTAAGGGATTACCCTCCCAGGTCTTATAGAGCCCGAAGTGTAGGAGGCTTCTTAAAGTACTCGTCAGTTGGTCCAGGTTCATCGAGCTGCCCTTGACTAGAATTGGCAATTCCATAGGTAGATTGGGTAGGAGTCAAATTCATAAGAATTTAAAGGTATATGATAGATTTAACACATAACATAGGAGATCCTTGACGACATTACCCTGTAATCTCATCGATATGTATTCTAACTAAATACTACTTATCAAATCCTTATATAGAATGCATCCACCTACAATCCCATTCTAGTGGTTTTATTAATTCCTTGAATTAAAGATAGAATAGAATCATACACAATACAATAATGAGATGAATGAAACAACCCTTAGTTATTTCATTCAAAGTTCAGATATGCACGTACAATGGAGAGACATGAGCTTGAATTTATCATTTTAACTCAAATGCTAGTACTATTATACAACATTAAATCCCCATGAACTCAAAACCTACTATAGAATGACTCAAATTCTAAATTGCATCTTTCTTGAAACCATCAGACTTTTCAAGTTGCTATGCAACTTCACCTAGACTCGACAAAAATTATCTAACTTGCAACTTCACCTAGACTCGACAAAAAATATCTACCTTTAGATGCTTATGAATTTGACTCCTACCCAATGGATATATGGCACTGATCTAAGTTGTAATTACCCATATGGTCAATATTTGTTTGTCTTTTCCTAGAGGTTGCTACAAACTGCAAATCAATGACTATCTTATACTATGGATTGTGTTGTGTTATCTCATGCTCTAGGTAGTTGATATTATTGATGAACAAATGATTCTATCCGATATTATCCTATCATGTTGAGCTATTAAGTGAGATTATCTGCTATTGTTAATGTCATTTCTAATAATGGTGTAGAGGTTCTAAATGCATTAAGGGATCACCCTCCCGGGTCTTGCAGAGCCTGAAGTGTAGAAGGCTTCTTAAAGTCCTCATCAGTTGGTCTAGGTCCTTCGAGCTTCCCTTGATTGGAGTTGGAAATTCCATAGGTAGATTAGAAGACAAACCTGGTTACATTGTAAAATATAACCAACAAAATGGTGACTCTACTCGGGAAGTTGCAGAGCAACTTGGAAAGTCTGATGGTTTTAGGAAAGATGCAATTTAGGTTTTGAGTCATTCTATAATAGGTTTTGAGTTCATGGGGAATTAATGTTGTATAACAGTACTAGCATTTGAGTTAAAATGATAAATTCAAGCTCATTTCTCTGCATTGTACATGCATATCTAAACTTTGAATAAAATAACTAAGGGTTGTTTCATTCATCTCACTGTTGTGGTGTGTATGATTCTATTCTAGCTTTAATTCAAGGAATTAATTAAAATGCTTGAATGGGATTGTAGGTGGATGTGTTTTGTATAAGGATTTGATAAGTAGTATTGAGTTAGAATACATATTGGTGAGATTACAAGGTAATGTCGTCAAGGATCTCATATGTTATGTGTTAAATCTGTCATATACCTTTAGATGATTATGAATTTGACTCCTGCCCAATGGATATATTACACTGGTCTAAGTTGTAATTACCCATATGATTGAGTATTTGTTTGTCTTCGCCTAGAGCTTGCTAGAAATTGAAAATCAATGACTATCTTGTGTTGTAGTTATCTCATGCTCGAGGTAGTTGATTTTATCGATGAACAGTCGATTCTATTTGATATTATCCTATCATGTTGAGCTATTAAGTTAGATCATCTACTATTTTTAATGTTGTTTATGATTATGGTGCAGAGGTTATAAGCACATTAAGGGTTTACCCTCCCAGGTCTTGTAGAGCCCGAAGTGTAGGAGGCTTCTTAAAGTCCTCGTTAGTTGGTCTAGGTCCTTCGAGCTACCCTTGATTGGAAATGGCAATTCCATTGGTAGATTAGAAGACTAACCTGGTTATAGTGTAAAATTATTATACAAAACACATCCACTACCTATGGAATTGCCAAATCCAATGTTGGTTCTGTACATGCATATTTGAACTTTGAATAAAATAAATCCTTCAGATATTTTATTCAAAGTTTAGATATGCATATAGGAGTTATTTTATTCAATGTTCAGATATGCATGTACAAAACCAACATTGGAGTTGGAAATTTCATAGGTAGTGGATGTGTTATGTATAAGGATTTTACACTGTAACCAGGTTGGCCTTCTAATCTACCTATGGAATTTCCAATTCCAGTCAAGGGCAGCTTGAAGGATCGAGACCAACTGATGAGGACTTTAAGAAGCCTCCTACACTTTGGGCTCTACAAGACCTGGGAGGGTAATCCCTTAATGTGTTTACAACCTCTGCACCATTATCATAAACAACATTAACAATAGCAGATAATCTCACTTAATAGCTCAACATGATAGGATAATATCAAATAGAATCATTTGTTCATCAATAAAATCAACTACCTAGAGCATGAGATAACTACAACATGAGATAGTCATTGATTTGCAATTTGTAGCAAGCTCTAGGTGAAGACAAGCAAATACTTAATCATATGGGTAATTACAACTTAGACCAGTGCCATATATCCATTCGACAGGAGTCAAATTCATAAGCATCTAAAGGTATGTGACAGATTTAACACATAACATATGAGATCCTTGATGACATTACCTTGTAATCTCATCAATATGTATTTTAAGTCAATACTACTTATCAAATCCTTATACATAACACATCCACCTACAATCTCATTCAAGCATTTTAATTAATTCCTTGAATTAAAGCTAGAATAGAATCGTACACACCACAATAGTGAGATGAATGAAACAACCCTTAGTTATTTTATTCAAAATTCAGATATGCATGTACAATGGAGAGACATGAGCTTGAATTTATCATTTTAACTCAAATGCTAGTACTGTTATACAAAATTAAATCCCCATGAACTCAAAACCTGTTATAGAATGAATCAAAACCTAAATTACATCTTTCCTATAACCATCAAAATTTTCAAGTTGCTTTGCAACTTCATCTAGACTCAACAAAAATTATCTACCTTTAGATGCTTATGAATTTGACTTCTGCCCAATGGATATATGGCACTGATCTAAGTTGCAATTACCCATATGGTTCAGTATTTTTTTATCTTTTCCTAGAGGTTGCTACAAATTGCAAATCAATGATGATGTTATACTATGGATTGTGTTGTGTTATCTCATGCTCCAGGTAGTTGATATGATCGATGAACAATCAATTCTATCTGATATTATCCTATCATGTTGATCTATTAAGTGAGATTATCTGCTATTGTTAATGTCATTTATAATAATGGTGCAGAGGTTGTAAACACATTAAGGGATCACCCTCCTGGTTCTTGTAAGGCCCAAAGTGTAGGAAGCTTCTTAAAGTCCTTGTCAGTTGGTCCAGGTCCTTCGAGCTACCCTTGATTGGAGTTGGAAATTCCATAGGTAGATTAGAAGACAAACTTGGTTACATTGTAAAACATAACCAACAAAATGGAAATTCCATTGGAGTTGGCAATTCCATAGGTTGGCTTACTTGTTTACTAATGCATTCCATAAACTCATGGCATAGACTCAGAACATGTTTCCTTGATACTTTTAAAGATGAGTCAGTAGTGAATGATGAATATTTGTCTAAAGATAGAAGTTTGCATACTCAAGAAGAATTTGAAGAGGAAATTGCAAACAAGGTTGAGTCAGAATCATATATTAATGCACTATGTGATATAGAAAGATTGGAGGATGAATCTATATATGATTTTCATGATAGATTTATGAAATTTATGCTTGCTATACCAAAATTAGAAAGACTTGATGAATCATTTTGCAATAATTTGTTATGTGAGAAGTATAGGCCAGGTCTAAGTACCATGCCTGTTCACTTGAGGCCCCCCAACCTTAAATGATTATATCAATGGCTTTCAATAATTGAGGAAATGATAGATAAATATGGAAGTCATCTCTTAACTCAATTATGTGATGGTACTTTTTAAAGATTTAGTCCAATGGATGTAGATGGTATAGTAGAAGACAAGAATGATAGT
Organism: Sequoia sempervirens; assembly: GCA_007258455.2. NCBI lineage: Eukaryota > Viridiplantae > Streptophyta > Pinopsida > Cupressales > Cupressaceae > Sequoia > Sequoia sempervirens. The sequence goes on from VDFB02000015.1 coordinate 445,532,632, forward strand.
GCATCATGTAGTGATAAGGATGTTGTTTCTGAACAACCTACAGAAGAAATATGTCCAGAAGAATATTGCAGCCATGATGGTCATGAATAGATAAATAAAACATGTGAAGTGTCTTCCATTTGCTTTGAAAATATAGATATAGAAAGCAGTTTTTCCATAGAAAATGAAGGCTACAATGATGCAAATGATACTAAGAGTGTTTTCTCCTCTATGGACTCTAAATATAGAACTAAAGATCATGATGATTCTAATGTTTTATGTTTTCCTGATGAGAACAATGGTGTTGTAGATGGGGGTTTGCAATCAGTTGAAAAGCATCCTTGAATAGGTGATCAAGAGGATTTCAAATCTATTTGCAGCCCTAGTAATTATGATTCATTTCAAGAGTAGGAGGTGGAATTAATCTCCTTGAATGAGAAGTATTCTAATGAAGATGATGACAATGTTTCTGAATACTCACAAGAACAAGAAGACAATGGATATGAATTGAACATCTTGTTTGAAGAAGACATGTGTAATCAGCAGTACTGCAGTACACTTGGTTATACTAATCTTTTGAGTGTATGTAGATTGATGAGAGCTTTCATGATGAGGAAAAGGAGTTTGCAGATTTGAGGAATGCTTTTGAGAGCATCAGTGTATCAACTGCAAATGAATAAGTATGCAAGGATTGTCAGTTAGAGCAGTCATGTGTGAGAAGTTTCCATGAAGAAATAAATGATGATTTTCTCTTTGATAGTAAGGAATGCAGCCCTGCTGATTGTTGCAGCAGTGTGAACAAAGAGAAGGATATGCATTTAGGTGATCTATTGAATGAATCAATACAAGCAGTTAATAATGATGAACAAGGAGCCCTTGTTTTTCTTGATATTTTTCCTTCTTCTATCCTTTTTCTTCCTTTGAAGCCATAACTAAATGTTTGCATGAGGATACCATTTATGTAGATGTACATGAGAATGCAAATGTAGAAATAAACATTGTTACAACTAGTTACAGCTTTCATGATGAGTTTTCACATGAGGAACGTGATTGTGTCTATCATATTGATGCATATGAGGACCTTTTTTTTGGATCTGCAATTCATATTTCCTCTCATGGGCAGTATGTTTCAGATTTTCATGTTGAAGCAGCAAGAGATGATGTTGATTTTGATACACCTTGCATTGGTGAATGTGTCTTTGACACTCACTATGATGAATTTGTTGCAAATGAAAGTTTTGATTCACATGAACCTGTACTTGAATTTTCCTTTTGTGGTAACATGTTGAATGTTGATGATTTTGTCTATGAACTTGAGGTAGATAACATTGTTTGGGATGTTGGCATTTCTTCTTAATGCCATGATTTGAATGGAGATGAAGGTATTGTGGGTGTTGATAAGCCTGAATTTCAAATTCTTGAAACACATGGCAATGTGTTTGGGTTGTGTTGTTGGGATGAGGACAAGCTAACCAGTGATGCATTTTAGTTGGAGGAGACACATATGCATGAGCAATCTTTGCTCAGCACATAAGAGGATTGCATGTTGCTTTTTTTATGTGATATCTCCTCTAAGCATGATCATTATGAGAGGGTTAGTGAATGTGGTCTTGATCACTATCCTCTCATGTTGCCACTTGATAGAAAAGCAGAGAGTGAAGAGAGTGGAAATGATGAAATTTATTTGATTTGGCTACCATATGATGACAAAGCTAAACAGAGAGAACATTTCCACTTGCATGAAGGTACCCTGATACTTATGTCTGCAAGGATGCAGTGACTTATGTTGTTGTGGTTCGATAGTGGCAAGCATGAGTTGAGGGAGATCACTTCTTTTTGCAGAATTGTGTTTGACAGAGGTAAATGTTGATTCCCCTTTTCATTTGGTGGCCTAGGGCCACCAAATGGAGTTTGAAAAATAAGATATGATAGGGGATATTCTTGAACTGCCAATTCATGGATAGTTCTTGAATTTACACTTCACTTGAAGTATTCTTTTCCATGAATAGTAGTTTAGGCTTGTATATTCTGTATATATTTTGTACATAGTTTGGGTTGTTTTGTCCAAACAATTCCTTTTTGGTCATCTCTGCCTCTTGGTCTGCTTCACCTGAGATTCTGAATTCTTGCTTCATTCCAGTGGAATGAATGTCCCCAGCTGGAGCCATTGATGGAACTTCAAATTTTTGCTCCTTATGTTTCACTCAGGCCCTGCCTTATGTCACCAGTCTTTCATGGTGTTGGAAATTTCTGAGGGTTGGGGTTTTAGCCTTATTTTCATGTAAAGCCCTATGTTAATTTTATGCCTTGGTTGGGATCTATTTCACTATTATTTTTTGAGGGGTTTTAGAATGACTTATGTCCTATCGTTCCATCTAGGCTAGGTCCCTTTGGTCTCAAATATTTTGTTTCCTCTGCTAGGTTTTATTTTCCTAAGTCTTGGTTGGCCCCATGTTTCATCATTTAAAAACAACTTATGTCATTGTTTACCATTGGCCTAGTGATGTCCCCTTGTACTCTTAATAAATTTTTTATTTTGCAGAAGGATGAAGTTCGTGCTACCGTTGATCAATTGCCTTCAGATATCAACGGTTGCTTGCCATCATGTGATCAAGAATTGCAAGATTTTTATTGATTGTGATATCACGGGCGGGCGCCATGTGCCCTTTTTGAAGGATGAAATTTGTGCTACCATTGATCATTTTCCTTAAGGTATGAACGATTTCCCGCCATCGTGTGATCGGGAATTGTAGAATCTTTATTGATCATGATATTATGGGAAAGTTCCATGTGTCCTTTTTTGGCATGGCCGAAGGAGATAAGTTTGTGTGTCATCGATCAAATACTGTCAAGATCAATGGTCACCTATCATCGCATGATCCAAAACTGCAGGGTCTTTACTGATCGTGATATCACAGGTAGGTGCCACACATCTCATCTGATGAAGTCAAAGGAATAAAAAGGCAGGTTACTAAAGTGCTCTTAAAGTGCACATGCTTTAAATTGATGGATCTGTTATAATCTTGGTGGGAAAGTTGCTCGATGGATAATGATAAGGTTGGCGACTGTGTTGAAGGAATGAGATCATTGATGCTCAAGATCTACGGTTACCTGCCATCGCATGATCAAAAGTTACAGGATATTTATTGATTGCAATATTATGGGAAACCACCATGTGGACTTCCTTCGTAGTGTATGGTATGATGGGCCCCTTATTTTCCATGTTGGTGATTATGTCAGCTTGTTTTGAAGATGATTGTTCGATGATTTGATTCAACTAAAGGATTGACGGCTAGAATTTAAGTTTGCTTCAAATATGGTTGGAGTCGTTTGTGCAGTGTGCAGGTGAGCTTTAATGGCAGATGAGGTGCTTAATAGCATGATTTAATCAATAAATCAGATGTTACAATTACAACAGTTTCCAATTTTGCTTTAATGGCATTCTCGACACAGGTTTTGGGTGGCCTTTTATTGTTGCATCAAATTTTCTAGGTGTACCAATTGGCTAGTGATATGTTTACTTTCTGGCCCGATGCTTGTTTGCTCCTTCATTTTTCTATAAGAAGGATTCCAAGGCCAAAAGTAGGATGAGAAAGTTAGATAATTTTTGTCGAGTCTAGGTGAAGTTGCAGAGCAACTTGTAAAGTCTGATGTTTTTAGAGAGAAATGCAATTTAGGTTTTGAGTCATTCTGTAACAGGTTTTGAGTTCATGGGGATTTATTATTGCATAACAGTACTAGCATTTGAATTGAAATGATAAATTCAATCTCATGTCTCTCCATTGTACATGCATATCTAAACTTTGAATAGAATAACTAAGGGTTGTTTCATTCATCTCACTATTGTGGTGTGTATGATTCTATTTTAGCTTTAATTCAAGGAATTAATTAAAATGTTTGAATGGGATTGTAGGTGGATGTGTTTTGTAAAAGGATTTGATAAGTAGTATTGAGTTAGAATACATACTGATGAGATTACAAGGTAATTTCATCAAGGATCTCATATGTTATGTGTTAAATCTATCATATACCTTTAGATCCTTATGAATTTGACTCCTTCCCAATGGATATATGGCACTGATCTAAGTTGTAATTACCCATATGGTTCAATATTTTTTTGTCTTTGCCTAGAGGTTGCTACAAATTGTAAATCAATGACTATCTTATACTATGGATTGTGTTTAGTTATCTCATGCTCTAGGTAGTTGATATTATCGATGAACAACTGATTCTATCTGATATTATTCTATCATGTTGAGCTATTAAGTGAGATTATCTACTATTGTTAATGTCATTTATAATAATGGTACAGAGGTTGTAAACACATTAAGGGATCACCCTCCCAAGTTTTGGAGAGTTAGAAGTCTAGGAGGCTTCTTAAAGTCCTCATCATTTGGTCCAGGTCCTTCAAGCTACCCTTGATTGGAGTTGGAAATTCTATAGATAGATTAGAAGACAAACATGGTTACATTGTAAAACAGAACCAACAAAATGGTGACTTGACTGGGGAAGTTGTAGTATAAATATTTATTTTATTCAAAGTTCAAATATGCATGTACACTGGAGAGACATGAGCTTGAATTTATCAATATGTAACTAATTGGAGAGACATCAGGAAGTTGTAATAGAAGGAGTTATTTTATTCAAAGTAACTGGAACATGAGATAACTAAACACAATCCTCCTACACTTCGAGCTCTACAAGACATCGATAAAGGTTCATCAATAATATCAACTACCTAGAGCATGAGATAACTACAACACGAGATAGTCATTGATTTGCAATTTGTAGCAATCTCTAGGAAAAAGACAAACAAATATTGAATCATATGGGTAGTTACAACTTAGATCAATGCCACATATCCATTGGGCAAGAGTCAAATTCATAAGGATCTAAAGGTATATGATAGATTTAACACATAACATATGAGATCCTTGATGACATTACCTTGTAATCTCATCAATATGTATTCTAACTCAATACTACTTATCAAATCCTTATACATAACAAATCTCCCTACAATCCCATTCAAGCATTTTAATTAATTCCTTGAATTAAAGTTAAAATAGAATCGTACACACCACAATAGTGAGATGATTGAAACAACCCTTAGTTATTTTATTCAAAGTTCAGATATGCATGTACAATGGAGAGACATGAGCTTGAATTTATCATTTCAATTCAAATGATAGTACTATTATGCAACATTAAATCCCCATGAACTCAAAACCTGTTACAGAATGACTCAAAACCTAAATTGCATTTCTCTCTAAAACCATTAGACTTTACAAGTTGCTCTACAACTTCACCTAGACTCGAAAAAAATTATTTAACTTGCTCCCCCGTACTTCTAGCCTTGAAATCCTTCTAATAGAAAATGAAGGAGAAAACAAGCATTGGGATAGAAAGTACACATGTCACCAACCAATTGGCACACCTAGAAAAGTTGATGTAGGAATAAAAGACCACCAGAAACCTACGCCGAGAGTTCCATTAAAGAAAAATTGGAAACCGTTGTAACCACAACATCTAATTTATTGATTAAATCATGCTAGTAAGCATCTCATCCACCATTAAGGCTCACCCGTGCATTGCATGAATGGCTCCAACCATATTTGGTGCAAACTTAGATTCTAGCTATCGATCCTTCAGTTGAATCAAATCATCAAACAGTCATCCTCAAAACAAGCTGACACAATCACCAACATGGAAAATAAGGGGCCCACCATACCACACCCTGCAAAGGAAGTCCATGTGGTGATCACCCATGATATCGCAATTGGTAAAGATCCTGCAACTTTGGATCTCGCGATGGTGGGCAACCGTAGATCTTGAGCATCAATGATCTTGTTCCTTCAACATAGTCACCAGCCTTATCATTATCCATCAAGCAACTTTCCCACTTAGATTATAATAGATCCATTCATTTAAAACACGTGCACCTTAAGAGCACTTTAGTAATCTACCTTTTAATGTATTTAAGGCCATGTTAATTCACCAAGGTATTTCCTTTACTCCTTCGGATTCATCAGATGAGACACGTGGCACCCACCCGCGATATCATGATCGGTCAAAATCCTGAAACCTTCGATCATGTGATGGTAGGTGACCATTGATCAAATGGTAGTTGTTCAATTGTCATGCAAAATTTATCCCCTTCAGCCTCTCAAGATAGGACACGTGGTGCCTGCCTATGATATTGTGATCAACCAAAGCATAGTGGCGGGGTCATCATGGGATGGCGGGGATTGACTGAGATCAAATGGCAGTTGATCAATAATCTTGCAAACTTCATCCCCCATAAAGGACATGTGGCACCTACCCATGATATCGTGATCAATAAAGCTCCTGCAATTCTCGATCACATGATGGCGGGAAACCGTTGATAGCTAAAGGCAATTGATCAATGGTAGCGTGAATTTCATCCTTCTGTAAAATAAAAAATTTATTAAAAGGACAAGGGGACATCACTAGGCAGATGGTAAACAATGACATAAGTTTTTTTTAAATGATGAAACCCATGGCCAACCAAGATTTAGGAAAATAAAACCCTGCGGAGGAAATAAAATATTTGAGACCAAAGGGACCCAGCCTAGACAGAACGATAAGACATAAGATATCTTAAAACCCTTCAAAAAGTAATAGGGAAATAGATCCCAACCAAGGCGTAAGATAAATACAAGGGTTCTACATGAAAATAAGGCTAAAACCCCAACCCTTAGAAATTTACAACACCATGGAAGACCGGTGACAGAAGGCGGGGTAGGAATGGAACACAAGAAGCAAAATTTTTATAGTTCCATCACTCAAGTGACATACAGACAGTATATATTTCTATACTCACTCGTTTACATTTTTTTATTATATACTTTCTTGTCATTTGAATTGTCAATAATGAAATTATATATTAAGTTATATGTTTATCTTATTTTCCTCTTGTAGGAAACACCTAGTGTGAGCAAGGTACAAAATTGTTCAGACTATGGAGGCGCAATGTTAGATAAGGGAAAGGTAATTGAAATCAAATTCAATTGAATTAAGATTTTTTAGATCTTATATTGGTTATACATACATTGACATAGATTGATAGTTTCATATGTACTTGTCATTTTTATGTCTAGGCAATTATGAGCTATGCATTGTTGTTGACAAGTGTCACAACGCCTGAAGGAGTAGGTATTGGAACACCTCAAGGAGTAGGTTTTGAAACACCTCAAGGAGAAGGTGTCAAAACACTCGAAGGAGATGAAAAAGATCAGCCTAAAGAGGTATGCGTTTATTTTATTTTGTGTTTGGTAAATATGTTCCTATTACCAACAATTGTATGCTAACTTGGATCAATTTTATGTTTTTATTTACATATATAGATTGACATTTCAAAAGTTGGTTTGGTTTGTTTTTTTAGAGGGAAATATTCTAGGACTCCTAACCCTTTGAAGAGACATATATTTCAGGAAATCAAGATTTCAATTTTAGAGTTCAATTATAATTCAATGTATATTGATTTTGATGTTAATTATTTGATTTTAAATTATATTGTATAACTAATCTCAATTGTGGTTTGATTTTTTCTTGTGCAACTACTTTCAAAGCCAAAGAGTGCTTCAAAGAGGCTCCATTTTGATGATCCACCAGTAGTTTAGGATGAGATAGAAATTTTGGCATGCAAATTTTGAATTGATATCGAGATGGCATATGGCACATTTTGTAAAACTTTGTTTGAGTTGGTGTTGATTCCATTTTTGTATATGGACATACACTTTATTATTGGATAATTTGATATATAGAAGTTGACAATCAAAATTTAATTTGTTCCTCATGTACATGATTAAACTCTTTGAAAATTTAATCTTGAGCAATGGTTAAATATCAATGTACAATAGAATAAAAAATAATGGTTGTGTTATGTAGTTTATATTCATATTGTTGATTACATTGTATTTCACATCTTTCAAACTCAAAGCATTACTTCACATAGCATAACTAACAACTATATGTTGATAGATTAAAATATTTCAATTACAATATAGTTTTTACAAAGTCAACCTAAGTAGTTATGCAATTACTTCACATTGCATAACTAATAAATAGGAGTAGTTGTCAATTGCATTTGCTTGTCATGGAATTTTATGAGACCACATTTCTTTGAGGCATTTTTTCAAATAGTTCACTGCCTTGTCTATGCTACCACATTTTTCATACATGTCTACCAAAAAATTTTATCAAATAGTTCACTGGCTTGTTGCTATGGCTAAAAGCCTAAGAAAAGTGCTTTCAAACAAGCTATGGATGCTTGGAAAAATTCTATCAAAGCATAATAGTAAGCAATAGCATAGACAAGGCAATGAATTATTTGAAAAAATGCCTCAAAGAAATGAGGTCTCATGGTGATGGAATGCCATGACAATCAAAATTTCTTTTGATTGTCATGGCATTCCATCACCATGAGACCTCATTTCTTTGAGGCATTTTTTCAAACAGTTGACTACCTTGTTGATTGTCATGGAATTCCATCACCAGGAGACCTCATTTCATTAAGGAATTTTTTCAAACAGTTCACTGCCTTGTTTATGCTACCACATTTTTCATACATTTCTATCAAATAATTCCATCAAAATTTAATTGCCTTGCTGCTATGGCTAAAATCCTAAAAAAATTTCTTTCAAACAAGCTATGGATGCTTGGAAAGAATCTAACAAAGCATAATAGTAAGCAATAACATAGACAAGACAATGAACTGTTTAAAAAAATGCCTCAAAGAAATGTGGTCTCATGGTGATGGAATGCCATGAAAAGAAAATTGATATAGATTGTCATGGAATTCCATCACCATGAGACCACGACTTTTTCAAGCATTTTTTCAAATAGTTCACTACCTTGTATATGTTACCACATTTTTTGTACGTCTACCAAAGCATTTTATCAAATAGTTCACTGCCTTGCTGCTATGGCTAAAATCCTAAAATAGGTGCTTTGAAACAAGCTATATGGATGCTTGGAAAATGGAGCAAGAGCACCTTGGAAATAGAGGACTAGTTAATGGTTAGTTGATGCAATCAAGGATGGAAAACCACTCACTTTCACAATATAAGGGATTCCTAAACACCTTTCTTAAATTAACTCTCAGATATTTTTAACAACTCCTATAACTAATCATCACTCTAGACACCCATTTTAGTTCCCTTCAACATACTTCTAACTCACATACGACTCCTTTGGAACAACTTTCACAAATCATGTGAACTATGCTACTCAACCTAGCCAAATAGGCCAATTTTCCAAAGCAACCACCCTTGGAACACTTCACAAACCCTAAAAATTGTTGGGGAAGCACTCAAAATATGACAAAAACCTCAAATTTTCCTATTTATCCTCTGGAACTCACCCTCTAAGACCCTATTCCACAAAACCCTCAAATTGCTCAAATTTGGCAAGGGTTTATTGAAAAACCTACTTGTAGACTTCCCAAAACTTTACCACCAACTCCAACACCCTTGAATAACCCTACAAAAGCTTAAAAGAACAAGAAAAGTGACTTCCCTCAAACAATTCCCACTTGTACCCTCTCTAACCTCACTTTTTCATGCAAAAACACCCCAAATGCCATCTAGGGCATCACCAAAAATAATAATGATGACCTCCCCTGCACAAGAAATAATGAAAACATGTTTATATATCCTAACTAAGCCTATCCACTAAGTTACAACATCATACAGTGGGTGGAAGGCTTAAAACTCCATTTTAAAGGCACTCAAACCCTTGGAACAAGGCTCACAAATCGACCTCTAGCAAAATGCCTCTTAAATGCACAAAAAAGAATGAAATTACTTCAAACCAATTTTATGAAGAAGTTAACTCTTCTACCCACAAGTTTCCATTAAAAAGAAAGAAACAAGCTATGGTCTCATGGCTTTTCTTTTGCATGAAAATCAACGTTGGAGTTGGGTTGGAGGCTAAAAAATACTTGTAAGGGCATAAATAAATCTTGTTCTACAACTCGTATGGCCAAAATGACTGTTCCATCATGTCTGGATGGGTATGTTTAGTTTAGGTATGGTCCCCTTTTACACCCAAACAGGCCGAAGCACTCTGAGCTACGTTGAATCAGCGAAATCCCTTAAGAGTCCAAAGTGCAAGAGGACAACAATATTTGATAGACTATTACTCGAAAACTATGATTCCTAAAAAAAAAATTCTAAGACTATGAGATCATTTTTTTCACCTTACAATAACCTCTCTTGGTTTTTGCTATCTCGGAGGTGTTTTCCCGTGGTGACGAGTTTTCAGTTGAGGGAAAAGTTGTCAAATGCAAGCAGTGTAAAGTTGCAAAGTGGTGCAACTTTAATTTTGCAACTCGTACAACCAAACGGACTATTCCAACATGTCCATATGGGTACATTAATGCTATGGATGGTCCTCTTCTGCACCCAAATATGTTGAATCACTTCGAGCTACATTGGACTAACAATTTCCCTTTAGAGTCTAAAGTGCTAAAAGACAACAATCTTTGAAGGGATATTTCTTAGAAACCATGACACTTATAGACTCCTTGTCTAAGGCTATGAGATCATGTTGGGACCATTTACAATAACCTCTCTTAGCTTTTTCTATCTCATAGGCATTTTCTCATGGTGATGAGTTTTCAGTTAAGGGAAAAGTTGTCAAATGTAAGCAGTGTAAAGTTGCAAATTGGTGCAACTTTCATTCTACAACTCATACAACTAAATGATCTGTTTCAACATGTCTGGATGAGTACGTTTATGCTAGGGAAGGTCCTCTTTTGCACCCAAATATTTTGAATCACTCTGAGCTACATTGGACCTATGATTTCCCTTAAGAGTCCAAAGTGCTAAAAGGTAGCAATCTTTGAAGGGTTGTTTCTTGGAAACTGTGACACTTATAGACTCTGTCTAAGGCTATGGGATTATTTTGGGGCCATCTACAATAACCTCTCAATTTTTTCTATCTTGGAAGCGTTTTCCCATGGTAATGAGTTTTCTGTTGAGGGAAAAGTTGTCAAATGCAAGTAGTGTAAAGTTGCAAAGTGGTGCAACTTTCACTCTACAACTCGTACAACCAAATGGATTGTTCCAAAACATCTGGATGGATACTTTTATGGTAAGGATGGTCCTCTTTTGTACCCAAATACATCAAATCACTTTGAGCTACATTAGACCGATGATTTCCCTTAAGAGTCCAAAGTGCTAAAAGAAAACAATCTTTGAAGGGAAATTTCTCATAAACCGTGATGCTTACAAACTCTCTTTTTGAGGCTACGAGATCATGTTAGGACCATCCACAATAACATCTCTTATGTTTTTCTATCTTGGAGGTGTTTTCCCATGGTGATGATTTTTTAGTTGAGGGAAAAGTTGCCAAATGCAAGTAGTGTAAAGTTGTAAAGTGGTGCAACTTTCATTCTGCAACTCATACGACTAAATGGACTATTCCAACATGTCTGAATGGGTATGTTTATGCTAGGGATGGTCCTCTTTTGAACCCAAAATGTTGAATCGCTCTAAGCTACATTGGACCAACGATTTTCCTCAAGAGTCCAAAGTCCTGAAAGGAAACAATCTTTGAAGGGTTATTTCTCAGAAACCATGATGCTTACAGACTCTCTGTCTGAGGCTATAAGATTATGTTTAGACTATCTACAATAACCTTTCTCAGTTTTTTCTATCTTGGAAGCGTTTCCTTGTGGTGATGAGTTTTCAGTTGAGGGAAAAGTTGTCAGATGCAAGCAGTGTAAAGTTACAAAGTGGTACAAATTTCATTCTACAACTCGTACAACAAAATGGATTGTTCCAACACATCTGGATGGGTACATTTACACTAGGGATGGTCATTTTTTGCACACAAATACGTTGAATGACTCTGAGCTACATTGGTCTGATGATTTCCCTTAAGAGTCCAAAGTGCTAAAAGGCCATACCATCTATTGTATGGCCTATAGC
>VDFB02000015.1:445544667-445712651 GCA_007258455.2 Sequoia sempervirens
CTCTGGAGTGGAAATTCTTCAAAATGATAGGTCCTCAGTTCTTCTGCACACAAATCTGTTACTCTAATTGCACTACACTTATAATTTCCTATTGTGATGGGAAATTTAAAAGAGGCCTTTTTGAGCATGGTTGTAAAGAGCTTGAGATGGTTTTAACTATCTCACTAATTCCAATAAAATAATTTTATCTGTAGGATACCTGGGTAGCATAAATGGTTGTCCATTAAATCCCTCAACTCTAATGTAGGAGTAAGTTGGGAATTGTATGTACCAACCTCCCATAGCCCGAATGTCACTTTGTGCTTCCAGGGATAGTTTCTTGGATTTATCACCTTCCATTGTTCTCACCGGTTTCATGGAGAACAAATCATTAACTTTTCTATAATCATCTTTATACCCGTGAACAATGATTTGGGATAAATGTGCATATACAGGCTATTGCCAACTTGCATGCCTAGAGTACCTATCTATTTTAACCCTTGTTTATTGGCTCTCATAGCATAGGAGTAAATAACATATTATGACATGTAGAAACCCCTAGTTTTGGGTAATGTAGTAATTTGTTCATGTAATATGTTGCTTATCAATTTTCCCCAATGTAACTCCATAGGACCCTCTATCACGTGGGATATTATCACGAACATCCAAGGTTCAAATTTTCTTGCATCTCTTAAACTGGCTACTCTTCTCAACAAAGTTATAATGTCTTGCATTTCTTGTTTAAACTTTGACCTCTAAATTACCTTGGTCTATGGTGTAATTGTCTATTGGCACCACTGGGTGCTCATAGATTCTCTATTACGCTCCTCATCACTCTAATATGTCTTGGCCTTGGCTTTTAGGTTGACATTGAACATCTGTGTGTAAGAGGGGAGACTAAATGTACACACATGATTCCTTCTACGACACGTCTGCATAAGTCCTTTCCTCTTTCTCAACAATCCTTTTGGCTGGGTTGTAATAGTTTATGCATTTCATAACTAATTCAAGAGCGTCCATTGCTGGTGGAAACCCTCCTATAGGAAGTAACCCATTTGATATGACATTTTTATTACATTGGGTGGCATTTTCTTTCAACATTCGTGAACGGATTTCAATGTTAGAAGACCATCCCATGTGGGTATCTGTAACCACTACAATAATGGGCACTGCTTGTGAATTGCAGTACTTGAATTCATCTTCTTCTCTTGAGTCAAAAGTGCTCATTTTGGATATAATGTGCTTTGCAATTTTTAGAATATTCGTCTTGTGTGCGAGTTAGGGTTAAATTCAACCAAACTTACATTTCATAACATTTTGAATTTGTTTTCGATTAAATTTAACAACTCACAGAAAATTTATCATTTCAATTTCAGAATGAGAAAATACCATTATCAAAATTTTCTAGCTTGAGAAACTCTTAGGAAGAACATACCTAGTTCTAGTTGAAAATGACGATTCTTTAAAATGTAACTTCAAAACCCTTGGTAGTTGTAACTCAACTTCTCAAAATTTTAGCTCTCTTTGTGTGCCAATGTCATTTCGTTAATTCAATGTCTTTAACAATTTTGCAACATGAAACGAAGTGGAGTGTTGTAAAAGTAATTGTATGTTTGAAGTAGTGCCAAGTAAATAGGTAGTTTGCCACCTTCATTAATTAGTTGTTATTTCACGTTAATTCCTAGAATAAAGGTGCAATCATTACAGATTATGGTTCAAATCATGAACACCTATATTTCTATATTGGCTCGCTATTTGAGAAGAAAGATGATTATATGTGGAAATTAGATGTCGCACCAATTATTTACAAGGTATATGTCATTAAAGATATATGATTAATGATCATCGAGGTTGGGTCTTTTAGTACTGCTTTTGAAAGGATCAAACAACATCAGGATCAAGGAAATACTTTCTAGAGAAAGAGAAAATCAGAACAAGAGAAAGACTGGAAACCGAAACAAAAAAATAAACTTGATGAAATTTGAAACTAGACTTTCCGGTTTATGAATTTTACATCAAAGAAACAATAAAACACCAGACTCCGGTAAAAGAGGAGATTATCGGGATTAGAAATTTTGATCAATGAAATATCGGTTGGAGCTAGAATTTTTCTTTGAAGATACAAACTCCTTTGGCTCAATGCAGGATTCCAGGATTTGGTTTCCGATAACAAACTAGACATTAAAAGTGTACCGAAACACCAAAACCGGGAGAACAAAAGGTTATAATACAAAGAGGCCAAGTAAAAATGAGAGAGGAAAAACCAGCAACCGACCGAACATTAAAACAATGCCGAAGCGAGAAAAAACAACAAAACAAAAAGGGAAAAGGGAAAAAAAGGGGGTCCACATTTTTCCAAGGGGAAAAATGGGGCGTGTTGTGAGACCACGCAACAACTAGCAACCAACAAAACTAAACAAAACAATAGAAAATCAATTCCAGATCTAACATCAATGTTCCAACTTTCTTTAGCATTCTAATTATAAACCATGGGATCCTTATTCCATTTTCAGATTTTACTTTGGTTAGCATGCAAAATTAAGTATTACTGAGCTCACATGTGTTCAATTGATTATTTCTGCTATAGTAAACTTAGAAATAGCAACTATTTGCATTAATCTACATAATATGACGATTCATTTTAAGCCAACCAAGGATAGAGCCTTGTTGCCATTCAAGCGTCCATAACATCGACAAGGTTATCTCTGTAATTCCTCCAAACATAGCTCTACTACCGGTCAGGCGTCCATAGCCCCGATAGAGTTATTTCTATAGCCTAAAGAGTTAATATCACTTTTTTTTTAGAATATAGCAATGATAGCTCATTTTTCACTTTTGATATTGCAATAATAGCTCATTATCAACTTGCAAGCATTGATGCACCGCTATTAGGTTGGGAATTACAGTGGTAGCAAAGGTAGTCTTTTGATTTTTCAATTAATGCAAATGACTATTATCCCAAATTTTAGTAGAATGATTTAAATGTATTTGTTTGTAGCTCAACATTAGCTAAATGATTCATGCTAATTAGAGTACATAAAATTGAACATTTCTGGAACAATTTATAAATGAAAAACTATTTCTAGTCAAAATAGAGATTAATGTTCTAGAGTTGACATTCTATTGACTTGTAGACCTTCAAAGGTTGCCAATTAATGTAAAGTAAAAATGACGCAACACCCAAAAACAAAAATAAATGAAACAAACAAAAAAAACAAAAAAAACAAAAAAACAAAAAAAGAATATTTAAAAAACTATTTACAAAAAAAAAAACTATTTACAAAAAATAATATTTACAAAAAACTATTTACAAAAAAAACTATTTTTCTATGACTAGAAATACTACTTTAGAAACCACCCATTCATAGGAAATGGGATATCTTCGCCCATCAAAGACTTTAATCTATAAGTGTTATCACCCAAAATTTTAGAAATTTGGTATGGACCTGTCCATATTCTATCAAATTTACCATGTTCACCTTTACGTTCATAGGCTTTATTCCAATATAGGACCAGATCAGATATTCTGAAAGTCTTTAATTTGGCACACTTATCAAACCATCTTTTCACTATGGATTGATGTTTATCAAAATGATCTATGGCTTGTGTTCTGTCATTCCACCACATCCCAACCATCCAGAACCCAGACAGGGCTTGAGATTTGGGACCATCCTGATAATTATTCTGCCCACTTAATGGCACTGACAGCATTCACTGACCTGCCTTGAGACACCATTGAAGTGCCGGGTCAATTCCAGTAATGCACATGAATAGATGACCAATTGAAGATGGAGGATTGATAGTTCCAATAAAGTCTAGTCCCCATTATGAGAAGGGACACATCTCCATCACTAGCTGCAATGGTTGAGCATTGAATCTTTCTTTATCCGACGTTGTCTGACATGTATGACAGTGTTTAACATGTTCATAAGTATCTTTCAAGATCGTGGGCCAGTAGTAACCCACTCTTAGAATGAGGTGTGTAGTAGCTAAAGGTGCTCCATGAGCTGTTCCAAATCTATCATGTAGTTCTTGCAACACTTTATCAACTTTTGTTCTATTTAAGCATTTTAAATAGATTCCTTCATGGTTTCTTTTAAATAGAACTCCCCCCTTAATCATGTAACTTTGTGACTTTATCTTGAGGGATCCTCTTTGATTCCTTTGCATATGATCAGGGAAAGTGTGGCTAACCAAATAATACCAAATGTCTGAATATCAATCTTCTTGATCCTTTTCATCCAATGTGTATTGTTGACTTGACATATGGAGATCTATTTCTGCAATAGATTTAACCAAAGCTTGTCCCTGGACCAACCTCATGGGTATGATGTCTAAATAATATTCTTGTAAGATGGTGACCCATTTAGCTCTCTTTTCTCTAAGCTCACTTTGTGTTAACAACATTTTGACACTCGCATCTATGACAATAGCTTTGACTATACTCTTAAGGATGTAATGTCTAAACTTGTGTAAAGCTTTGACCAAAGTAAAGGCTTGTTTTTCAACATTTGTGTATCTTAATTCTGCTTCGTTGAAGAAAGTGATCATGAAAGCAATTGGTTTCTCTTCTTTATTCTCACCTTTTTGTGTTAATATTGCTGCACAAGTATGACCAGAAGCGAATGAGTAAATATAAAAAGGTTTAATATAGCCTAGACTTACCAATACTGGCATTTCTATGATTGCAGTCTTTATAGTCTCGAAGGTGATCTTAGCTTCATTCATCCAGTCTATATTTTGGCATCTTTCTTTAGCATACCATTGAGTGGCTTCACTATTTCGGTGAATCTTGTAATAAATTTTTGAATGAAGTTAATCTTACCAAAATATGAATTTAATTATTTTCTACTTCCCGAGGGTTGTAATTTGAGTAATGCGTTCACTTTGTCTAGGTTGATTGAAATACCACGTTTAGAAATGGTATGTCCCAATAACTTTCCTTCAATCACCCCAAAAACACATTTTTTAGGATTTAGTGAAACTTCATAAGTTTTGCACTTCTGTAATAACGCTCTAAGATCTCAAACGTGATCTCTTATGTCTTTAGAAAATACTGTAAGGTCGTCCATGTAAATAATGATGCATTTTCCTATCAATTATCGAAAAGCGTAGTCCATGGCTCTCTGGAATGTAGCTCCAACATTTATCAATCCAAATGGCATCCTTTTGTAAGCAAAAGTTCCCCATTTCGTGGTGAAGGTTGTTTTCATCCGATCTTCCCTCGCTACCATTACTTTGTTATACGTACAAAATCTGTCCAAAAAGGACATCATTTGCGAACTGTTAACTATCTATAAAACTTCTTCAAGTGAGGGTAGTAGATAATTATCTTTTTCCTAGATGCTCTATTGAGATTTTAGAAATCTACACACAATCGTATATCTCCATTCTTTTTCCTTACAGGGACTAAATTTTCCACCTAAGTAGAATCTCTGATTGGAAAAATTATCTTAGCTGACAACAATTTCTTCAAACTTCCTTTTGAATTAAAGGCTCTAAGAGTGCATTCACTTGACGTTGTTTATGTCGGAAAGGTTTCACATTAGGCTTCAGTGTTATAGTATGTGTAATTATGGAAGTGTCATACGTCTTCAAATCTTCATATGTCCATGCTATGACTTTCTAGTAATCTTTAAGTGCTTGAGCAATATTTCTCTTCTTTTCTTCAATGAAAACCTTCCCTATGAGTACATTTTTAGGATCTTCTTTAGTTTGAAAATTATATAACTCAGACAGTCTTCCTTCACTTTGAGCTAAATATTTTTTTATGACTATTTGGTCAATGTTGAACAATTGTTCTAACTCAATTATTCCTTTTAGGATATTATTATCTCTGACTTGAGTCAATTCTTCGTCTTGAATTTCACTATAAGGGCAATCTATCTCTGCAATGATTTGTGTTTCAAAAATACCAGAATTAGTAATGAATTCCAATATGTGTCAGTCATCTTCAAAAACTTGTAAGTTTGTAACATTATTAGGAACCGAGGGTGATTATATCAATTCAACTATGAATCATTTTAGATCTAAGGTTTCTAAAGGTTCCAAAGTACTAGCTACAGTAGCTAGGGCATCAACTCTTTGATTGAATCTTCTAGGGATATGAGTAAATATTGAATGCATCAAAATTTTCAATTAAATCCCATACTTTGTGTCGATAATTGGATAATCTCTTGTAGTGGAAAATATATTGATTTTAGACTTGTTTAACTACCAATTCTAAATCACCAAACTCTTTAAGGATTCTAGCTTTCTTCTTGATTGCTAGGATCAAACCATGTATAAGGGCTTCATATTCTTCCACATTTTTAGTACATTGAAATTGCAATCAATATACAACAAGGAAAGACGTACCTTGCGGGTTGATAAGTTCTACTCCAATTCCAATTCCTTGTTTTGATTTTGATCCATCAAATTTGAGAATCCAAGCTTGATCATTTGTATTCAATATTTTACCATTTTTCAACATCGGTGTACAAATATTTTCATTCTATACATTTTGATCTTCATTTTTACACATCTCTAATTCATTTTTTTTGAAATCATCATGTTCTGGACAATATCGATTCTTGATTCTATGAATTATCTCCAGACACATCATACAACTATTTTATGAATGTGCAATGTTATGTAACCTGCACCAGTCTTTCAACAACAAATTTTTTAGTGAGATTTTACTTTTATTACTCTCCTAAGCTTTTGCAATAATATTCTTCTGAAATTTATCATAAGGAATATTCTCCTCCTTAGAAGAATCACAATTTGATTCGATTAAAACATCTATTCTAGGAATTAGTTCATTAGATTTCTTAGCATCACAAGTGAAAAATTCCTCAATTCTAACTCCTGAATTGCGTATTCTATAAACTCCTGGTTCTACATGTCGATATATAGAACTTCATTTTTCTAATTATAGTCTATGATCATGTATTTCGTGCAAGGTTCTCTTTCAATCCTAATTTGATTAGGTACTCCTTTCCATGGTAACCAGATGTGTGAAAAGTTGGTAGCCATGTATCCATTTAATGTTTTAGACCACTCTCTACTTAAAAGAATACCATAGGTATCAGGTATTTTGACAACTTGAATGTAAATATAGTATTGGATTCTAGGATCAGAAGCTAATTGCATGTGAATATTATTCAACTCTCCTACTATGTTTACCTCTATTTTGTCAAGTTGAGTGACTTTCTTTAAAGAATTTGTTGGAGTTAACCCCAATATTTGACATATGGATAACAACATCACGTTAGTAGAAGCTCAAAAAGTCTACTAAGCAATTATGAAGATTCTTACCAAATATTGTCAAAGTAAGCAAAAATGGTGGGGACTCTAGCTTTCCTTTATAAAAGGCCACTTGTGTGTCTGCTATGGAAACTATGTTCTTATCTTTCACTTTAGCCTGACTATCTTTCACTTAGATGTCCTTGGATTTTCTTTCTTTAGGAAAATCTTCTAAAGTGTTTAAGAAATATTTCTTGATCATAGGTGTCTTAAGCAATTATGATAGAGAAAGGCTAATCTTTACCTTCTTAATTTCTTCCACTAAATAATTAGTCAAATTATTTTGATCAGCAGAATCTATCTTCTCACCTTTTGAAACATTTGATGAATTGTAGTGAGAGGTCACCTTGGGTAACCCATGATTACTACTTGATTTATCATCAGGTGGAGTATTAAAGTTGTTAGGTAGGACAGATGTTGTTAAAGGCCTATTGAATCTACCTCCACTATTAGCGCTATTCCTCGTGTTGTAATTATGTCCCTTTTGTTACTGTTGGAAGGCATGTATTTCATCCATTTCTTCTTAAGGCTTGTTTTCATACTAATAAGGAAAAGTATATGTCTCTAACGCTATAGTTGAATTATCACCTTCATATTCATGAGCATGGCTTGTAATAACTGAAGGTAATTTGAAACATTCATAACTTTCCAGGACTAAAGTAGAGTCATATCCTACTGGAACTAATTCATTTCCTTTAGGAGGATGAGAATCACAATGCCCATTATAATGAGTAGCAGTAAGGAAAATATTTGAAGCAATTTTTAAATTGTGAATAATCCACTTCAACCTGAGCATTTGTATTATGAATTCTACACCAATTATTCATTACAAGGTTAGCTAAGTTCACTTTTGATGTAAACTTTTCATCCGTTGAATCAGGATTGTCTAAAGGTGTTGATACTCCCCCATTATTAGGGCATGTATTCCATGGTCTAGGTGGCCTGGGAGCATTATACGTTCAATTTTGAGAATTTTCTAGTTATTATTCTAAGAATAGAAAATTTGATTTCTTAACTGTGTAACCTTTGTGGTCAATCTTTTGAGTTGAGCTATAACTTCTTTCATGTCTTCCTTTTCCTCATAAATTTTGAAATCTTGATTTTCTTGAGTTTGTGAGAAAAAAGAGTTTCCATTAGGACATAGCTCTGCAATAGCTGGACTAGGGTGAGGGACTAAAGCATGACTATTTCTTGGTTGAAAGAAAGTATTTTGACGAAATGTCTCATTTTAGACCACTACAGGATAAACATTAGGAGTTATGGGATGAACTATAGGGACTCCATTTGCATTTAGGGTAGGGTAAATATTCAATCCATTTCCACCATACACAGATGATCCACTTACAAGATGTTTCATTTCTAAATTTACTCTTAAAACTTCAGCATAGGCTTTTGGTAGAGTAGTGGGAGGATTAGCTCATCGCTTCACAAACATAACAGTTAAAGGATCGACTGCTGTATAATAAACTGCGATAGCTCAGATAAATTATCCACTACATAAGGTTCTTGTAACCTAGAATAAGCCTTTTGAAATCTATCATTAAAAGAGGTTTTAGGTTCTCCCTCAAACCTCTTGATTTGAGCGAATTGGTGATATAACAAGGCAGGATCAGTCGATGTTCTAAACCTAGTTAAAAATTGAGTTTCCATGTCTCACCATGATTTGATGGAATTACGAGGCAAATTGATATACCACTGGTAAAATTCATCACTCAAAGTATATGGGAACAATCGACACACATATTCATGTTGAATTCTCGCTCGAAAACATGTATCTTTGAATATACTGATATGTTCTTTAGCATCTTTGTGGAAATAATAATTAGGACACAACTTGTTAGGATTTTTTGGTAAATCATTATATATAGAAAATTGAATCAGTGACTCCACATTAAAGAATGCCATCACTACAGAAGGAAATGGTGTGACAATGGTTGGAATCTTCAAACTTGTACTTAAATTTGTAGACTTTTGAGGTCTAGACGATGTCCGACCACTTAGCTAAACTAAGGTCACTCGAGGATCACTAGACCAAGATCTAGTGGTTCTACGAAAATCTAGTTTAAAACCTAACAAAAACCAAAAATAATAGTCTAGTGCCAGTTCCTATTGACAATGGTTTTACTCATAGTAAATAGGTCGAATAAAATCTCCATAGACAAGACCATGAAGAGCCTATCCTTCTTGAAAGATATGGAACAAAGACAACCTAAGGGGAAATTCTGCATTCACAAAGCAAAGATTGACTTTCGTTCAAACCCAAGTCTTCAATAACCAGGTCATGGTTGCACTAGGGTCACTCTTGGCTAATGATGTGACAATTGCTATTAATCTCAAAGGGACTATGATTATTTCTAGCTTTACTAAGAATTATAAAAATTTCACATAAAATTTCATTTTATCATCAAATAACATCACAAAATCGAAAGATTTCACATAATATTTCATGAATAATCACAAAATATTGCTATCACTTAAGTAAATTTAGCATTAAGAATTCAACAAATTCAGGGAAAATAAAATATTTTCAACAAAACTATTTCCATTCACTTATATTTTTTGGAATATTTTCAAAAAAATATTAAACATCTATTCTAAAATATAATGTAAAAGTACTGAAAAATAAAAGTTTCTCCTAGTTATTCTCCATGGATTCCCCAAAGAATTAATTGAAATAGAGCAAATTTCTTTATATTCCACCAAATTACTTCACAGCTACGTAAAATATAGTGCAAGATTTTAAAGAGAGAGGGTTTCATTTATGGACACTGAGTAGGTTCTATATGCACCCTTAAACAACGCAACATACAGTCTTGTTCGACCAAACTTACAAAACTAGCTACAAAAGATACTTAGATAGGTAGCTATCTATAAAGCTCTGATATCAACTAATGTCTATGTGCATACAAATTTTTATGCCGGAATGGTTTAGAAATAGGAGAAAAGAACAAAACTTAAAAGAAGTTTTTTCTCCTCCGACACCCACAAATTCCAAACTTAAAATAAAAATGTGGGAGGAGATGTCCTTTTATAGAAACAAGGCACTTAGAAGTTCAACTTAAAAGTTTTTCCAAAGAATCAGAAACATTAAATAAAAATGTGTCACATGGCATGTGCCAATTGTCATCAAGAACATTCTAGAATAAGTCAAAGCTTTGACTTTTTCTGTAGCGACACTTTTCTTCATACTTCAACACAAACACTTTATCTCTATCAAGGCTGCCATCTTTTCTCAAAATACAAGAATGACAAACATCTACCGGGACCAGGATCAACCCGCAAATTTAAAATTAAAACAAAAAATGAACTTCATTATATTTCCGGTATCTGGTATTTGGTTCTTTCCATATTCGCTTATGACTCGAGCTTCAAGATTCTTCCTTCTTTCTTTAATTGATATTCTTGGAAAGCCTTTAATACTTGATGTATACGTTCTTTTGAAATTATCCGTATTGCTCTCCAAGTGAATTTGAGCTTGGTATATTCTTCAGTTGCTTAAAGTATGATGTCATTCTTTTGCACTTTGTCTACTTCATATTTGACTATAACATTTTTGCACTATATTATTTCATCAATAACCTCTCGTGTTAGCAATTGAACATGATCTTTATTTATCCTTTCTATCCATTCCTTGAAAGCTTTGGCTTCTTTTCCCTCCTATCCCAATGTTTGAGGATCAAAGCCTTGATGTGTCAATATTTCAATAAATTCTTGATTTTC
This sequence comes from Sequoia sempervirens, assembly GCA_007258455.2. NCBI lineage: Eukaryota > Viridiplantae > Streptophyta > Pinopsida > Cupressales > Cupressaceae > Sequoia > Sequoia sempervirens. The sequence goes on from VDFB02000015.1 coordinate 445,555,654, forward strand.
ACTAATCAACCTTCTTCACTCAACAGTGACTGTTTCAAATCCTTCAATGCATTGCATTATCATGTCACCCCCCCATTGCAGTTGTTTCTTCTATTTTCCTTGCAATGAGGCTTCATGTCCTGATAGTACATTATTCTATATTAATTCTTGGATGTCTGACTGTATGAGAATTCCAATATCTCACCTTTCATCTATGACCTATCCTTGGTGAAATTTACATTCATCTTCAAATGTTTTCAATATCTTTGAACGATGATATGCTTCCTTGTACTTTCTTATTACATCGGTAATAAATTCATCTCCTTGCTTTACCTAGTATTCAATCCATTCTTCAAATATATTCATCTTATGAGGAACTGCAACAATGGCATCCACTTGCTCTTGTGACATCAACACCAAATGTTGGGGAAGTTCTGCTTGTTCTAGACCAAATCAAGTCAACAAATTCATAAAGTGTTCCAAGGTAGCAACCCATTCCTTAATTTCTCTTTTCTTTTGTTTATATTTCTTTACTCTGGCAATAGTTGCATTTAAATTTACTTTTATTTCATCTAATTCTTCCTACCAAGATGAGTGTCCAAGATTAATTCTTGTGATTTTTTACTCCTTAGGCGTTATCTCATTTCTATCTTTATCAATTGTAGGAGTGGCTATCTGAATAGTTCTATTGCCATTTTCATTCCTTTGTATGGCATGCTTTGTCTTCGCTCTATGCCTAGGTTTAGGAGTACTTACTTGCATAAAATTATTAGAATTTAGAGATAATATTTCCACTTCCATTGGAGAAGCTAATTCCTTGATTAACCAATTAGGTGTATCATCATCTTGATGTACCTCTGTAACCTTTTCTTGTCTTTCTTTATTACTTGTTTTAGGAACTTCCTCTCTTTGACTTGCCATATTTTCAAAAATGGGGACTTCTTTAACAATATTTGGTATAGATTCAGGATTAATTGGGCCTGACATTGCCTCCTCTATTTAGAGACTCACACTTTCCTATTTATCCAAATTTTCTGATTCATTTCTCTGAAAATTACCTTCTTCGTTTATTGATACACCAGGATTCTTTTCATCTTTAGTTCTGTCTTTTACAAACTATGTAGCTTCTTCTTCTGGAATTTTAGTTTCAATTTCATTTTCAGCATGGCATTTATTTGATTCTCCAAAGACCTATGAGTATTCATCAACATTTTCCACATTTCCAAAAGAAGGTTGGGAATCAAGAGTACCTTCAACAACTGAAGTTCGTTAACAAGATGTTGCTCTGCATCTTCCCCTATTTCCATTTCAAGTACACTAGGGTTTGCTGCCTTTGAGGCGAGTGTTCCTTGAATAAATTCTTCTTCTTCAATATTTATAGGGTTAGAGATTGTATCCTAAATTTATTCTACCATTGGGCGTACCATGGGCTTTTCTTTAGACTTCTTCCCTTGTACTTTCTTGTACATAACACCCCATTTATCTACTTGTTCCTTAATTTTGGCTTCATCTTCCTAAAAAAAATCCTCTATAGCTACAGGAGTCTTGCCTAGTGGTTGCTTCATACTAGCTATATTAATAGAAGGGGGAGAAGTAAATAATGTTGCAACTCTTTGAGATGCAGACCTGGTTTGCGTACCAACATTCCCTGTTGCTCCTATTCCTTCATCGACAGTTACTCTTGTTATGGGTCTAGCTATAGAAGAAGGTACACCTTTAGATCTCACTTTTGATTTATCTTTACCTGTCTCTGCATCTTTCTATCTATCAGATGGTTTTATGGGAACTTCCTGTCTTATTGCTTCAGGGATTCTTTCTTCAATTTTAACATCTGGAGTAGCCTTGAAAATCTTTCTTTTCTTCTTTGTAGGCTCCCCACTTTCAAAAGTAGTTTCATCTCTATGTTTTCATCTTTTATTTTATGAGAAGATGGGTTTGATTCCTCTTTCTCTTAAAATTTTACAAAAATAATTAATCCAGTATTAAGTATACCTTAGGACTAGCCTAGTAAAGTCATCAATTGATGTCATGTATTCATCATCAATACCTGGGTCTAGAATGGGATCATCATATACCCTGCCATCATTGTAGAACTGATTCAACACTTGACCATCATATTCTTCCAATTGATTTGGAATATCATAAAGCTTGAGCATCCGAGCATATCTTAAAGTCATTCTTTCATACTTTTTTCTTCTTACCACGTGCTCGTCTTCATAGTTAAGCCAATAATCTTCTAAATGAGGCGCATGAGCACAATGACCAGCTATATTTTTCACAATATTTCCTTCAATATCATAGTACACTCTATAGAGTAGAATTTCTTCAAAATGATAGGTCCTTAGTTCTTTTGCACACAAATCAGTTACTCTAATTGCTTTGCACTTATAATTTCCTATTGTTATGGGAAATTTAAAAGAGGCCTTTTTGCAAGCATGGCTATAAAGAGCCTGAGATGGTTTTAATTGTCTCCCTAATTCCAATAAAATAATTTTATGTGTAGGATACCTAGGTAGCATAAATGGGTGTCCATTAAATCCCTCTACTCTAATGTAGGATTAAGTTGGGAACTGTATGTACCAGCCTCCCATAAGCCGAATGGCACTTTTTGCTTCCAGGGATAGTCTCTTCGATTTATCACCTACCATTGTTCTCACCAGTTTCATGAGAAAAAATCATTAAATTTTTTGTAATCATCTTTATAACTGTGAACGGTGATTTATGGTAAATATGCATATACATGCTATTGCCAACTTGCATGCCTAGAGTACCAATCTATTTTAACCCTTGTTTATTGGCTCTCATAGTACATGAGTAAATAACATATGATGACATGTAGAAACACTTGGTTTTGGGGAATGTAGTAATCTATTTGTGCAATTTGTCGCTTATCAATTTTCCCCAATGCAACTCTACATGACCCTCTATCATGTTGGATATTATCATGAACATGATTTAGGATTCAAATTTGCTTGCATCTCTCAAACTAGCTACTCTACTCTACAAAGTTATAATGTCTTGCATTTATTGTTTAAGCATTGACCTCTAAATTACCTGAGTTGTGGTGTAATTGGCTGTTGGCACCACTGGGTGCTCATAATTTCTCTATTACACTCCTTAGTGCTTTGACATGTTTCGGCCTTGGATTTCAGGTCAAAATTGAACATTTGTGTGTAACAGGGGAGACCAAATGTACACATGATTCCTTTATGCGGCAAGTTTTCATAAGTCCTTCCCTCTTTCTCAACAATCCTTTTGGTTGGGTTGTAATAGTTTATGCATAGCATTACTAATTTAGGAGCTTCCATTATTGGTGGAAACCCTCCTGCAGGAAGTAACCCATTTGATATGACATTTTTAGTACATTGGGTAGCATTTTCTTGCAATAGTCATGAACAAATTTCAATGTCAGAAGATCATCCCATGTGGGTATCTGTAACCACTACATTAATGGGTATTGCTTGTGAATTGCAGTATTTGAATTCATCTTCTGCTCTTGTGGACTAGAAGTGCTCATTTTGGATATAATGTGCTCTGCAATTTTCAAAATATTCATCTTGTGTGTGAGTTAGGGTTAAATTCAACCAAACTTACATTTCATAACATTTTCAATTCATTTTCGATTAAATTTAACTCAAAGAAAATTTAACATTTCAATTTCAGAATGAGAAAATACCATTATCAAGATTTTCTAGCTTGAGAAACTCTTAGCAAAATATCGGTTATCAGGAACATACCTGGCCTGGTTGAAAATGATGATTCTTTAGAATGTAACTTCAAAACCCTTGGTAGCTACAACTTAGCTTCTCAAAATTTTACCTCTCTTTGCGCACCAATGTCTATTCGTTAATTCAATGTCTAGCAATTTTATAATATGACACGAAGTGGAGTGTTGTAAAAGAAATTGCATGTTTGAAGTAGTGCCAAGTACATAGGTAGTTCACCACCTTCATTAATTACTTGTTATTTCACATTAATTCCTAGAATAAAGGTGCAATCATTATGGATTATGGTTCAAATCATGAACACTTAGATTTCTGTATTGGCTTGCTATTTGAGAAGAAAGACGATGCTATGATTATACGTGGCAATTATATATCGTGCCAATTCTTTACAAGGTATATGTTATTAAAAATATGCGATTGATGATCACCAGGGTTGGGGATTTTAGTACAACTTTCAAAAGGATCAAACAACACCAGGATTTGGGAAATACTTTCTAGAGAAAGAGAAAATCACAACAAGAGAAAGACCAGAAACTGAAATAGAAAAATAAACTTGATGAAATTTTAAAGAAAACTTTTTGGTTTCCAGCTTTTACATCAAAGAAACAATTAAAAAAAAGAATCTGGTAAAAGAGGAGATTACCTAGATTAGAAATTTTGATCAATGAAATACTGGGTGGAGCGAGAATTTTTCTTTGAAGATACAAACTCCTTTGGCTTAATGCAAGATTCTAGGATTTCAGTTTCTGGTAATAGACTAGACATTAAAAGTATACTGAAACACCAAAACTGTGAGAAAAAAAGGTTATAATACAAAGAGGCCATGTGAAAATGAGAGAGGAAAAACCAGCAACCGACCAAACATTAAAACAATGCCAAAGCGAGCAAATAAAACAAAACAAAAAGGGAAAAGGGAAAAAAGGGGGGTCCACATTTTGCCAAGGGGTAAAATGGGGCATGTTGTGAGACCACACAACAATTACCTCTAGAGCACCCATCAATATTAATATTCAAAACCCCAATAGGAGGTGACCTCCAATAACCATCCCTGAAAACTATTCCTATACCACTCTAACCCAGACGAGGCCTAGGCCCATCCTTGATGGCAACTAGAATGCCCAAACATTGAACCACTCCTAGGTCTCTAGGATCCACAGGGACCGAAAGATCACACTTAGCCACTAAAGTCTCCTAGAGAACCTCAAAAATTCTCATCCAAACCTATCGTATATGGAGTTTCTTATCTAAAATAATCTTGTGATTGTGCTCGAAACAGATATGCCAAAGAATCAAACTAGGAACAATTGTCCAAACTATGTGCAAGAAAGAAGTCAAGTAGTAGGAGTGTTCCCAAACTTGCACCAAAAGTCATCCAAAGAGGAGGCATGCATGCACAAATAGTTCCAAGCATCCCACTAGAAATTCCAAATTATCATCATAACAAAAATACACTATTATAGCACAAGACACACATGGAGGGGCCTTGAAAATCATGCTTCCAAAGGTTCTCCCAGGTGAGGCATCTCTTATGAATTACAAGCCAAGAGAAGAAGTTGCATTTGGGCCAATAAATTTAATTCCAAATTTGCTTCCACTAAGGGACCCCCGCATATCCAAAAATCTATTTATCAAGCACTAGATAACTAGAGGTAACAAAGAATTTACCTCTCAGATCATGAACCCAGGCCAAAAAAACCCTCTCAAGAAGAGAATTGTAGACCCTCCCAACCAAAATGTGAGTGAGCTCTTGATGGTCCTCAATCATCCCCTAGGAGGCCACTCCTGCAGGTCCTTTCACTTGTACAAAGTAGTCAAAGCCATAACATGAGGGATTTTGAAATCCTCCACATGACTCCAACTAGCCTCCAGAAAATTCCTACATAAATCTTGTAAGTGAGGGTGTGTTGACACAATAGGGGGATATCCATCCCAAGAGTCAAACTAAAAGAGAGTATTTGAACCATGATTGTAAATCCAAAAAAGCCTATCTTTAATTAGCTTGGTACCCCTTTCAAGGGTACTCCACACCATAGACTGTTTACCCATAAGACTATATGTAGACACGTCCACACACTCCACATCCCCAAGATATTTTGAAGTAAGGATCTTAGCCCAAGTCTGATGTTGTTGAGTGCACCATCACTAGTAAAGCTTAACAACCAGAGCTTGTCCATTCAAATCAGCCCGACACAGCCCAAGGCAACCTTCCTACTCCGACCAACATACATCCTCCCACTTAACAAGTATCCACTTCCTCAAAAGGAGATTACCATACCAGAGAAATTGATGACAAAGACTCTCAAAGTCCTTGACAAAGCTAGCAGGGGAAGATACCACAAAACATCTATACAATGGGAGAGCCTGGACCACCGACTTTAGAAGAGTTACTCTACCCATAGTAGAGAGCCACCTACAAGTCCATTGACTAACTCTTTTACAAAACATATCAATAAAATCTTGGTAGAACATCCTTGGAAGCGAGTGTACATCAAGAGGAATTACAAGATACATAAAGGGCAATGAAATAATCTAGAATATAAGAATCCTAACAATTCTCTGTTGAATATGCTTACAAGTATTAAAGAAATAAATGGAGGATTTGTCCTCATTGATAGTCTTCCCCGAAGCAGCTAGATAACAGTCCAAGGTCTTCCTCAAATTAACAGCTTCAACTACTCTATCCAAACCCATCAAACCTATTTCATCCACAAATTGGAGATGGGATTGGGGGGGCACATTATTTTCCCACCACCAACCCTAAATAAGATCAAGCTACACACAATATCTAATAAATATCCCAAGTCCCTTAGCCATCAAAATAAATAGGTATATGGGGATAAGGGATCCCCTTGTCGAAGACTCCTCAACACCCCAAAAAGCTTTGAAGGCTCCCCATTGAGAAGCGTAAAGAAAGAGGAAGAATTGACACAACTCATAACCCACTCAATCCAGGCACTATCAAACCCAAAAGCCGTCAAAATATTGGATAGAAAATCCCATTTGACATGATCATAAGATTTGGCCATGTCTAACTTAATAAACATAGCCTTTTCTCTGGAAGAAGCCATGGAATGCACAGTCTCAGCCGCAATGACAACACCACCAAGAATCTTCCTACTAGCCACAAATCTACCCTACTCTAAAATCAACTTGTTTAGCCATGGCTTCAAGTGTTCCATAATGAAATTAGTAATTATTTTATATACCATATTGCATAGGAAAATTGTTCTATAGAGATCCAAAGAATTAACACCTTCCCGCTTAGGGATAAGAGCCAGAAAAGTGGCATTCAAGGCTCTTAGAATTTTATTATTTCTTAGAGACTCTTGAACAACCTCAAGAAGATCAAACTTGACAACCTCCCAAAACTATTGGAAGATCTCAATCAGAAATCCATCATGTCTGAAAGCTTTACCTTTCTTCATATGAAATAAAATATCCTCCACTTCCTCCAAGGAGATTGGTTTGAAAAGTAAGCCATCCACTTCACCAGTAACCAAAGGGGGAATGCAAGCTAAAACAATAGCTTCATCTGCATTGGCTAGAGGGGAATCCTTAGATTAAAGAGCAGAAAAGAACTGAATAGACTCTTGAGACATCTCCATAGCATAACACGATTGACCACCCTTAGGGGAAGTGAGAAGAAATAAGATTGCCCTACCTTCTATCCTTAACTGAGTTGTGAAAAAAAGTAGTATTCCTGTCACCTTCATGGAGCTAGTTTATGCGAAAATTTTGCTTCCAAAAAATTTCCTCCTTGAGCTCCCACTCCTCCATATCCTTCACCGTTGTTGCTTCCAATCTACTAAAATCCTCAGAGAGACCCTGGGCCCAAATTTTCCAAGTGACAAAATCCAAATGCTCATGAGCAGCCTATTTTTCCTGAAAGACATTACCAAACTAGTGTCTATTGCAATGTTTTAACCTATACTTGATATACTACAACCTCTTAGGAAATGAATACATAGTAGTGCCAAAGGCCGGCTTCCCAACACTCCACTAACTAGGAATTAGATCATGAAGTGAAGCATCCCAAAGCCACATAAGTTGAAACTAAAAAGATTGCTTGTTAGAGAATCCAGACATACAAGTAGAGAATTTGATCAACCAATGATAAATGTCTTGCCAATCTAAAATCTTAGAGCTAGTCATCCATCTATCACCAACCCAAAAGCTAGACACTAGAAACCTATCCAACCTTTTCACAATGATTGCATCACCAATCGTCCTATTGTTCCAAGTAAGCATCCCCTTTGAAGGTTTGATGTCCACCAAGTTCAGAAGAGCCACATTGTCCTTGAGGAGATCTGAGGAAGGATCCAAATGGGAAGAGCCACACCTTTTCTCCTCTAGGGAGGAGATAGCGTTGAAATCACCTACCAAAATCCAAGGAAGAAAAGGCTCCAAAGAATGCAAGTATCAAACATGAGACCACAAATGTTACCAAGGAAATCAATAGGGGCATATATGTTAGAGAAAAGGATTCTCTCACTTGTCTCCAAACTAGAAGCCACAAGAGAGATAGATTACCCGCAAGAGAACTACCACAAAGGAACCACTCTATGCAGATCCCATAAACAAGCAAGTCCTCTAGAGCTACCCTTCGCCCCCATACATTGGCGGAAGCCAGTGCCCTAGATCTTAGAAGCCAAATTCATCATACTTTTCATCAAAAACTTGGTTTCTTGGAGGAAAACCATATCAGGTGAATAAACATGAATCAACTCATAAATAGCCTTTTGTCTAGGGATTCTATTCATACCCCTCACATTCCAACAAAGAACAACCATTGCAGGGGATGAGAGAAGTGAGAATCAATAGTTCTCATAGAACTAGACTCCACCAATGTATCACTAGTTAACTTCACGTTTTCCCGATCCTTCTTCCTTCCTGCTTTAAGAGTCTTCTCAGGGGTTCCCTTTTTAGGGGGTTTCAACATCAAGCCAAGAGCAGGAGAAGAATACTTTCCTTTACTGACTTCCCCAACACCATTCTCAATTGTGTGTTCAACACCAAGGGTAGAATAATCCATAGTAATCTCTTGCACCAAACCAACTCCCTCAAACAAAGATGCTGAGGAAGGGAGATCCATATCCATATGAACCGATTGAACTTTAGTTCTAGAACCTAAATTGAGCAATTATTTGGCTGAGCCCTAAGATGTTCCTCAATAATAAAGCCATCACCTACTTTCCTGTCAAGGGGAATACCTTCCTCTTTAACTAAATCCTCTAAAGTCTCAAACCTATTAAAAGCTTCTTCTTCTTCTTGCCTATCTTTGAGAGTGCTCTTTTGACCCCTACCTCTATTGCAAGACTTAATAGGTACAAAACCATCTCTATCCATCACCATCCCTTGTACAGGAGCCTTACCTTTGTCCAACTTCAGGGTAGACTGAGAGGGGGCACTAGTCATGCTAGAAACAATAGTAGTTTTAGGACATTTTTGCTGAAGACGCCCATATTCATGACATAAATGGTATAAAAAAGGTAACACTTCATAATCTAGCTGCTGGGTGCATGGAATTGACCTAATGATCATTTCAACTAAATCCAATAAATGGATTATTCAAGTCGATCTCCACACACACTTAGGCAAAGGAAAGAACCCTTTTATTCAAAAGAGCAATCATCTGTAATATGTTAGATCGCCAACACTCCAAAAGTAGATGAGGGAGACACACCCAAACTGGCACCCGAGATAAGAGTTCCTCAACAAAGTTGAATCCCACATGCCATAGTTTAATAAAAAGGCCCACTTGATTGTAGAAGTACGACCCCCCTTCAAATTTTGATTTCTATTAGCAACATAGGAGAAGTCCACCATAAAAAAAATTAGCTGCCAACATTATATCAAAATCTCCTTCAGGGTTCCAGGTCTTTCTAACCCAAAAATCAATAAAAGGAGGTGACACTCACATCCCCATGAACTTGCAAATCAGAACATGATTGGAATAATATACTCAACATCCTTAGCCACAGAATTAGGTGGAATAACCAACAACAAATGTTCCTTCGATCTTTCCAGGCATCCATTCACCTTTTGCAAACAAAATCCACCATTCTTTGATGGACCCTCACCAAGGTTAGCCATGATGAGAGGAAATTTCCTACCTCCAGATGAAAAAAAGACACAACCTGATCTGCCAGAGACGAGAAAATCCATACACAAGAAAACAAACACCTCCCCCTAAGCAATCAAAATCTCAAGGAAATAGCCCCGATCTTGACCCAAAGCACTAGATATGAAAAGACAAATCACAATGTAAAAGTCTGCTAATAAAAACATTAAACAAAACATATCGGTACCCCCTTCTTCAAAAACCAACAAAACCCCTTCTAGAAGCACCCGACATTGCCCTTTGACCAACATGCAAGGAAGAACTGTAGTAGGAATGCGAAATCAGAAAGTTAAAAAAAAAGATATCGGCTCCCCAGAGCCATCGACCCCTCACCACTCCGAGTACCCACGCTAGCATACTCCTCACACCGCCCCACGTAAAGGAAGGCAGGCCGAGCTAAGGTGTTGAAGCCCACCCACACCACAGAGCAGAAATGCAGCCATTTCTCGATTAAAAGAATAATAATTACTAATATTTAAAATAAATTTTTTCAATTAAAATAATTTGAAAGTTAAAGTTTCTAACTTGTTGACACTTATTTTTGTACCTCATTTCCTACACTGATTGATCCTCAATTTGGTGGAAAAGTTCTTTTTTCGGGCGCCAAGGTGGTAGTTTGACTCAAAATGTCTAGCATTGAAATCACGTCAAAATGTCTAGCATTGAAATCACAAGATCTGAAGCTTGTATCTAAAATACATTTAATATTTTTTTTTTTGATAATTTGTAAACTCTTAGTTCTATCCTCAAAGTGATCAAATGAGTTTTGAGCTCTTTTTTAATATTTCAGTCTTTATGAGTAGGTCCATACAACATCATTGAAATGGGAATTTTAATTATTTTTAGCACCGAAACAAGCATTCATAAGTCTTGAGATAAGCATCCAAATTCAATTTCATGGTCATTGGATAATTTTTGTGGTCATAGCAAAAAAAAAAAAAGTGCCTACAAAATGGTCCTTATTACAAAGGAGTTCTCAAAAATTGGTTTGTTCAAATTATGATGATTGTATTTGGTTTTATATCATCGACAATTTTAAAAAATCAAATTTTATGAGGATGTGGGAAATTGATTTCTAAATGTAAAGTGGTAGGGAAAGAAAACCCAACACACCAACACAACTTTGAAAGTACATGCTTTGTGTATTGTGTTGAAAGCTCAACATTGGCTTTTGATTGGATTTTCTTATTTTATTAATATTTTAAATGCGTGCACAAGAGCAGGTTTTCTATTTTTTTCTCCAAATTAGTAGAAGAGGTTCCACATTAGCAACAATAAACACATGAGAACTCAAAAATATTCATCCAATGGGTGTCATAATCATGGGGAATACACAACAATTAAAAAAATATGTAGAGATTGGCATCCAAGGAATGTGTTTTTTTATCATTTTTTTTTATTTGTCAGTTCAAAAACTATGGATTCACATTGGAAATATACAGTCTATCAAAAGCACATGAAATTTATGCACATATATTACATTTTTACATAAAATGTGCAGAAAAAAATCCTAAGAGAAATGTGTAAATATTTTAACAAAGGAGGGCATTATATCCTAGCAATATATATCCAAAATTTGCAAAAAAATTCATCAAATATTGGATGCCATACTCTAATATTTTACCTATTTTAATTCCATAATTTCAAAGGGAAGTGAAGTAGAAATTGAAAGTGGGAGGCACCATTGTTGTTATATACAACAAAAATATGCAACAATGTTAATTTAAATGGTTAGTAGAGAATGTTGCATGGATTTGTAAGATGTCTATAACAGAGTTCAAAGTGCAAGGAAAGTGAATGTGGATTCTCATGGTAGAGTTTTGTATTTTAAGCATGCAAATTGCATGATTAGGAATGTTTATATTTTTTCTAAGTGAAATCAAAGAACATATGATTGATGAATTGGTTGTGGAAATTAATTTTGTGTAAAATGGATATGTGAGAGGGAGCTTTATTTTATTCAAGAGGTAGTTTTAAGCAATATGTAAATGAAAATAGCTAACTTTAGACACTCAAACTTGAAAATTATCCTTCAATTGTAAACCCTTAACCCTTAATCTTATACATTATACCATCAAAATTGTCCCTCAACACTATACTTAAATGCTAAACCATACATTCTCAACCCTTCACCATATTCCTTATACCCTCAATCCTTGTACCCTAGATACACTTAACCTTATACCCTCATCCTTGAACACTATCCCTCAACCCTCAACCCTATACCTTAAACCCTAAACCCTACACCCTCAACCCTCAACCCCCATCCCTATACCCTACCAATCCTTATCTCCTTCTCTCTCTCTCTCTCTCTCTCTCTCTACCAATCCATTCCCTCTCTCCCCTCCCACCCTACCAATCCCTATCTCCTTCTCTCTCTCCCTCCCACCCTACCAATCTCTATCTCCTTTCTATTTATTCCTCCCACCCTACCACTCCCTATCTCCCTCCTTCCCACCGTACCAATCCACATACCTTAATCCCTAAACCCTCAACCCTATACTTAAGCCCTAATCCATCAATCCTCAACACTCAACCATATACCTTAATCCCTAAACCCTACACCCTCAACTCTCATCCATATACCCTATACCCTCAACCTTATAGCCTAAACCTTGAACGTTGTATCATAAACCCTATACTTAAGCCCTAATCCCTAATCCCTCAACACAATACCTTAAACCCTAAACCATACACGTTCAACCCTTATCCCTATACCAAATACCCTCAACCTTATACCCTAAACTTTCAACATTGTCCCTCAACCCTCAACCCTAACCCTCAATCCTCAAACTTATACTTAAACCCTAAGCCCTACACCCTAAACCCTTAACCTTATGCCTTATACCAAAAACCCATATTGCAAACCCTATACCCAATATCATAAACCCTAGTACCTATACCCTAAACACATAATCTTATACACTTAACCCTAAACATTACCCCTCAACTATAAACCCTAAACCCTAAACCCTCAACCCTCAACCCTATACCCTTAACCCTGTACTTAAACCCTACACTCTCAACCCTCAACCTTATACCTTAAACACTAAATCCTACACTGTCAACCCTCATTCCTACATCCTATACCCTCGATCTTATACACTAAACCCTGAACATTGTCCCTCAACACTGTACTTAAACACTAAACCATACATTTTCAAGGTCCTTCACCCCATGCCTTATACCCTCATCCCTGAACACTATCCCTCAATCCTCAACCCCCATCCCTATACCCTATAATATACTAATAAGAATATAATATATAATATATATTAGAAAAAATAATAATATGTCAAATATATCATATAATACATAATATATAATATAACATATAAGTTATAATATATAATATTTAATTTTAGATAATGGATATCCATTTTCTAGAAACAAATATTCGTTTCTAAAAATTGAATATCTATTACTAAAAACGGGATATCCATTTTTACATCAAAGGGCCATCTAAAATTTGAAGATCTGGTGGGTTTGTTTAGTTGTGTATAATGGATATCGATTATATGCACATAACATATATTTGTTATCTCTACATAATGGATATCTGTTATTAACAATATTGGTACTTGTTTCCTTCTCTATAAATCTTATTAATATGGCAGGTTTGGTTTGAGCTTTGTGTAATGGATATCCATTATTTATATATATATATAAATATTAATATATTATATATTAATATTATATTATTTATATATATATTAATGATATATTATAATATTATATATTATATAATTATAAATAATATAAATATTAATATTATGTACATTAATATATTAAGATGCTCCCTATCCAAAAGTTGTATAGAAATAAATGCACCTCCACTATGGTGATTTTTCGTCTAAATATTTTTCGTTGGAAGAACAATAAATGAGTACAATACAATAAACACAAGAACTATTACATGCATCCACCAATTAGAATATTAATATATCTTAATATCTTAATATTAAGATATATTAATATTTAAATATAATTATAATATTAATATATAAATATATTATATATATTATTTTATTTTATTTTGGTAACTTAGAGGTATCCCCAAACCATGCATTCATGGGTTGCGTAGGCCTTGAGACTCGGCCCAATGAACTCAACCACCCTTGCCCTAGTCTTACTTTTATGCTAGGTTTTGGGGGAGGAGGAGGAGGTGAGCTGAGGTGAGACTAGTCCTCTGGGAGTTGTTTACTAGCTCGAACAGTGAGACAACCTTCAAATTGAGGTGGAGAGAATTGATCTTGGGACCTAAATGGGATGAACCCAAAGCCCTTAACCAACTAGCCACCCCTTCAAGCTATAAATATATTATACTAATATAAAATATATATAAATATTTATATTAATATTAATATTATAACATCTTAAATGTTAATATATAATGATTTTTATATATTAATATTTCTACTTTTAATAAATGGATATCTATTTCTTAGGCATTAAAATGAATATTTTGTATGCATCCGTAAGTAATGGATATCCGTTTTTCTTTGGTATTGCTTCGATATTTTTCTTGGGGGAGACCAACTTGAAAAGTCAACATCCCCAACATGTTTACATGGGTTGCAAGATTTTTTTGAACTTCACCCTTCATGCTGACAACTTTATTTTTCATCCGATTTTGATGAAACAAAAAGGGTTTGTTTAGAAAATTGACAACATTCTATTGACATAAGTTATGCTTTATTTTGAATTTAATAGGTAATGATTACTGATTTTCTACATGCACTATGTGTAAAGTCCAGAGTGATAGGCTAATTGAAAAACATCTACAACTTTTAAACGGTTAAACATTTTTTGAATCCAAAAGATGCATCAAACACTATGCTTCACAAATTATAGTTTAAAAAAAATCATAATTATTTGACCAAGTTAGGGTGGCCAGACAAATGGTTTTTAATATTTTAAAAAATTCCTACAAATAAATTCATAACTAAATATTTAATTAACAAAAAAATACAAAAAAATATGTGCCACATTCGGGCATGTGTCCTCTACTTATATTGAAAGATTCAAAAAAAAAAATTTATTTTTTCTCCCCATTAGGGTAGCTGGACAAACACTTGTTATTTTTTTTTCCCTGAAAATTTAGTACTACTGCATTGAAATTTCAAAATTTCACAAAATAGATTTATTTTTCTCAAAAAAGGACTAGTAGCTTAGAAACTAGATTCAATTTGCTACAAATTCTATTTTTACATATTTTTCAAATTATGTTAATAACCTATTGAAATTTTTATGTCAAGTTGTGTAACTCTATTTTTTTGAATTTTCATTACCACCTAGGGGCCTAGTTTGGCCCCCCATGATCCTGCACTGACCCCACTAAGTGGATCATGAGAGGGTGATCTGACAATGGTTTGTCCTACTTTTTAGCATAAGTGGGATTCTCATTAGTATTTTTCATTTTGCTCAATTATAGAAAACAAATGGTAAGCAATTTAAGGATGAAGTAGACCAATGAGTTGTGGCATTATCTAAATATAATACAATTTATTTTTTAAATTTTTTAAATTTTTTATTTAGACTGCAGGAATCGGGTAGCACGACCCCCTATAAACTGCAGTGTGCCTGGTAAACTTTTTAATGTGACCGGCAGCGCTGGCGTGACATGCCCTCTGGTACCATGGGGGTGGAGGAGACTAGACCTCGTGACCAACCTCCTACAACAGGAAAGATTTAGCCAACCGAGATAGGGCCCCAACCCCCTAAATATAATACAATTGAATTTTAAGAATAAAAATAAATAATTATTTCTATTTTTTTTTATCATTTTTATTGAGTAACATTAGTCCATATTTCATCACTTTCACTACAAATGATTTTTTCACATTTTCTTGGAGTTAGATCATTAACTCTATGTCTAGTACATAAGTACTTTTTGATATTTTTTAATCAAATATTTTATTCATTGTTAATTTTTGAATCAATTTTAACAATAATTTTTTAGACCTATATCAGTCTTTAACACATTTCTCTAAGCATATGTGGATTGTAGTGCACTTTTAGAAGATTTTTCTAACAATATATATTTTTATATTTTTTCTAGTGTCTTCAATGGAGGCAATTATTTTTTGTAATGGACCTACATTCATTATAAATTTTAAAATATATAATATTAAAAAACTATAATCCATATTATAATTTTCAAAAAGCTAATACTAAGGGATATCTACTTACAAATTAACATTTCTAATTGATTTAATTTAATACATAATGTGTAAAAAAATTACTTTTTTTGTCAACATTTTGATAGGTGTAGAGGAGCCTCTATTGGTGGGTTAATTTAAACATGGGGGTTTCTATCCAAGGGAATTTGATCTTAGAGGGTTTCATCTAATCCCTTTCAATCAAAACCCCTTTGGGTTAATATATTTAAATGTGATTTTAGTCAAATATTAAAATATCCCCATGTGAGATACACTATTGTTGGATCAAAAAATTATGGTAATGAGTCATAAAAATTATATAGTAGAATTTATTTGGTCTCATTCTTTGTATGTGGCATAATTGCTTCTAAAGAATGAAATTTTTTCCATCCCCTTATGATCTCTCATGTTCCTAAATTTATTGGTACCTTTGTTACCAAAGTATATAGATGGCTTGAGAAGCCATCAAACCATCGATAATGTTAAACAAGGATGAATTTTGAACTATTCCACCTATTAACCAACAATCCTTGTGGTAGTTTCTCACCATTATTTTTGAAAATAAGTCATTGGTTGATATTTCTCAAATGCACTCTCTTATTTTTTATAAGAGGCATCAGGCATATCTAATATTTGCATTCCAAGAATGATTCTATTTGGATCTCTTAGCCATAGGCTAAATCTACGTTTAATTTAAATATTATAAAAAAATAAACTTTCTAAGAAATAATTAATGTTGTGAATTCACATAATTGTTTAGAAAATCATTGTGTTCTCTACCAAGCCTTGGTAGAAGGAAAGTAAGTGGTATGTGGATACTCCCTTATGCAGAGATACCCCAAGAACATCATTGTTAGCAAGAAAATGGGGCAACATAGACTAGAGTTGTAATCCCCAAGCAATTTCTATGTGTTGTATTTATACCCTAGAATTAGTCGTATGAGAGGAGTAAGGAGTTAGCTTAGATAGTGCATAAACTAGTTAGCATAATGAAATATACAAAAAATGATTTCCATAACTCATAAGACATATTATATATAAGTCTAGGTATATATATTTGTAGTGTCGTAAAATTGCACTCCTTGCAATTTCACCTACATTTTCAGATCCACTTTAGTGTCCACTCCCTTGAATTTGAGTAGGCTCATTTTGGCCCTTGCATCAACATTTTCCCCCTTAAGATGCTCAGGACCCCTTTTTAGCAGCTACCTTTGCATCTCAGCTTTGCATCAAACCTTCTGCTTTCCTCATTCCTACTATTTTTTAGCATGATTTATCTGGACACTAGCATTTTGTGCAGACGACCATGCGTCGTGCTAGCATCCCATTCCATTTGAACATTCAAATGGTTTTTTTTGAGTGTCTTGCCACTTGTCACCTACCTTTTTTGGTGGTAACAAATCAAGATGCTTTGTAATGGCTCGAGAGCCTTCTTTTCCCTCCTTTTTTCTCTTTTAAATCTACCTTTTTACTTCATTTGGTCTCTTAGGCCCATTCTTGCACATTCTCTCTTACTCTCTCTTCTCTTTCTCTTTCTCTCTTGCTTGTATAGCTCTCTACAACTTGCTACAACGATTTCAAAGTTCCCACACAATCTTTGCAACTCTCTTGGCTTTCATAGTTGTCTCTCTCTCTCTCTCTCTCTGGCTTCCTCAAGCCTTGCATGTGATATCTACTTGTCTTATGTGTTTGAGCATCTTGGGATTTCTCACATCCCTTGTCTATAAATTTTACTATCTTATCTATCTATCTATCTATCTATCTATCTATCTATCTATCTATTTGGTTGTCCCTAGAGGTGAAAACACCAAAATAGGGGTTTGACTAAGGGGTAAGTGCACAAGGATGGTTCCCAAAAAGGGGGCTTAAGTGGCCACTTTTTTTTTTAAATCAAGAAATGATGACCTTGGACGTGAAATTGAGGATAGTTACACTCAAAATTTTGAGATGGAACAAAAACAAGGATCGAAGTGCTCCAAGTCTACTTTCTAAACTACTAATTTATTTTAAAAATGGTTGAGATTAAGGGGTTCAAAAGAGGGATGTACACAAATTGGTGTTGTTTTTGTCAGAAAAACATAACATAGCAACTCTTGTACGACCTGAGCACGGTGAACTTTTTTGTAGTATTTTTAAAATTGCTACGGTCAGAAGTTAGCTAACAGCATCTAGTTGATGCACAATTTTTTTGATAATTTTTTAATGAATATTTGATTTTTTACTAATTTTCTAAGTGGGAACTTCCTGAAAAGCAGAATTTTGGCTGTTCTCCCCCTACAAATTTTGGAAAATAATTGACTTTTTTTTTTTTTTAAATTTGTAGTATGGAGTCTAGTTTCTAAAAATATAATTTGTTTTAAATTTTGATGAACAGTTAATTTATAACAAAAAAAATACCAAACACTATTTTTTGGCAAAAAACAGACATACAAACAAAAGAAATTATGGATGAAAGGCTTAACATTCTCAAAAAGTGAAAAAATTACATCGTTGGATAGCTAAGAGAGAACCTAACATTACCCATATTTTTGATTTTGTCGATATTGAACTAGATGCAATCTTGATAGTGAGCATGGACCCGATTATGTGAAAAATTGTAGAATTTGCAAAAACACGCCTCTGGCCTTGTTGGGAATGCCCTCCAAGCCTTTGGGTTGGTATTCCAAGGCAAGTACTTTCACTTTTTTCTTTGTTTTTAACACGAAATAATGCGTGTGTGTTATAATGAGCTCGCGTTATAACGCGAGTGCGTTTTTAAAAAAAAAATTCAAAAGTGGCCAGAAAATTGGTACCCGACTTCATGCATCCACCCTAAGGCAAGCCCCTAAACAAACCCTATAATTTTCCTCAGTCTTATTTGTGTAGGTATTGAAGACATTTATTTGTTGGAGGCTTCATTGCTTTGGTTGTTGTAATTAGTTTATTTCACCTCTTTAGTTTTTTCATTTACATTTCATTTAGTTTTCTTTATTTTAGTTTGTTACTTTCTAAATTATTTTCTCCCATTCTTAAGAGTTCTTAGCAATTAGATTGTTAGTAGTTATTTAACTATTTTTTGTGACACTCTCAGTTTTTGATTTGTACGAGACACCAGTGCACCTCTGGGACGCTAGTGCTTTGTGTTGTCATCTATGTGTTGCACTTCCATCCTTGACTAAGAGCTCGCCAATCTGTCTAAAAGACCTCTGTGATCTACTCCTGATTTTATAATTCTCACCTTTTTATCCTATCACTTAAGCTTAGTTGCTTGAGGTATTTCAGGACCATTTGCTTGAAGAATCTTGCTTGTCTCGAGACTCAAGGGTAGAAAATTTTCTCCTTTACAATCTTATTGCTTTTTCATAATGTACATATGCTAGGGGTCTTACCCTCTTTATAATTCCTTCTTACTATCATTCTTCTACTATTTCCTAATCTATCTATTTCTTTTCTTCTCTCTCCCTTGGGTATGTGCAGGATCATGATGGTCCAAAAAGTGGCGATATAATGGGTATATGTAGGGTATGTGGCTAATGACTTTCTTTTACCCAAAGTTAACGAAACGAAAAGGGTTTTTAAAGAAGATTCTCTACTTTCCACCAATATAAATTATACTTTACTTTGAATTTAATAAATAATTATCATTCATTTTCTATTTGAATTACGACTAAAGTCCTGATTAATAGGCTGATTGAAAAACATCTAAGCTTTCAAACAGTATGACATTTTTTGAATCCGAAACATGCATCACATTCTATGCTTTAGATACTATAGGATTGAAAAAAAAAGGGAATTTCATGAAGTTTTGACCAAGTTAAGGTGGTTAGACGTACAATTTTTTATATTTTTTAAAATTTGTAATAAAAAATTCATAATTAATTATTTACTTGGAAAAAAATTACAAAAATGCATCACATCCAACATGAGTCCTCTACTTATATCTAAAATCTTATTAAAAAATATTATCATTTTATTGTGGTTAAACGTGGTCGATAGACACCTACTTCTTCTTTTCCCTAAAATTTAAGTACTACTACATTGAAATTTCAAATTTTCACCAAATAGATTTAAAAATAAAAATAAACTTAGTAGTTTAGAAACTACATTCAATTTGCTACAGATTCTATTCTTACATATTTTTGAAATAATATAGGTAACTTATTCAAATTTTTATGTCAAGTTGCCTAACTTTGATTTTTCTAAATTTTTTGCCACTTAACCTGGGTCTATTTTTTCCATGATGATCCTGCACATACCCCCTTTCTACTTATTACTTTCTCCTTCTCTATTACACCACATCTTATCCTATACAAATATCTACTTGGTGGGATGTGTCCCTTATATTTTTCTACTATCTTGGAGCGTGTCCTTTCAACTAGAAGATCTATAACTACTTTGCAGAGGTTTATGGTAGGATCTGAGTGACTGTTCTGGCTATTAGCTAGTTATTTTCCAATGTCATCCTCCCTTTCAAAATATTGGCATGGCCTCAAGACAAATCTACTACTCTTGGATTGGGAGAATAGATTTATATATCTCCTTGAGATTAGAAAAATTGGTATCCCATTGTACCTTGGCCTACTGCAACAATTGATTTTGCACATTGATCTCCATGAGGAGGCATTCTCCTTTTGGAATTGTGGAGGGGATTTAGATCTATTGGGATAAATTTTGTGCATCCTTGAGAATCTTGGTGACATGTGCTAGGTGTATACTGACCACCTCCCTTAGTTGTTGAAACTTATGCCTCATTTGCTCACATCCTTTAGGTAGCTACTTCTTATGATGCATTAGCATACACTGATGGACAAACATTGGCATAGATAGAGGCCTTGCATGATGAATACCTCC
Source organism: Sequoia sempervirens (assembly GCA_007258455.2). Lineage (NCBI taxonomy): Eukaryota > Viridiplantae > Streptophyta > Pinopsida > Cupressales > Cupressaceae > Sequoia > Sequoia sempervirens. The sequence continues at coordinate 445,576,470 of VDFB02000015.1, forward strand.
TTTCCAATATTTTTCCCTAAAAACTCAAAAATTACACTATTGAGTGCATATATTTTTGCCTAATTATTTTTTTATCTTTTCTTCATAGGATTGGCAAGAGGCTTTGTCTACCAAATTTTAGTGATCATTAGCTTGAATATTAATATTATATATCTACCACAATGGAAGCAAAGATCTCATGATTGATAATTATTTTTCATTAAATTATAATCCTTGATTTCAAAATTCCACTATCATCTTCCTAATGAACCATGATATCCTATTTCTTTTCATCAATAATGTGTCAATGCTTATTTAGGATAAGATCCCTTTTAACTATTTTTTATTAGACCTTTGTGCAAATATTTGGGACTATGAGGTTGAGGTCTTGGCTAATAAAATTTTATCTTATACCCTCTTCTATTAATTTTACTATACTTCCTTTTCTCTTTCCACTTATTCCTCTATATTCTCTATTATGTTCTAAAAAATGCACTTACAGAAAATATTTCTAACTCTAGAGATTTTTTAAACTTGATTCTAAACTAAATTTCAACCAAATTGACCCTTCCCCTTCTTCTTACTTCCATATAATTTATACACATTTTTTCACTCTTTGAGTTGATACACATTTTTTTCTATTCTAAACCAAATTATTGCTTCCAACCATATTATTTCTTAGTTGATACTTCTCTTCACCTACTTGGGCACCCTCTACTATTGACCTATTCCTATTTCCCTTTTATGATTTTTTTATTCCTTTTTTGCACATTTTTTTTTAACTCTTCTCCTTCTCTTATCAATTCTTCCTCTTTTGAGATTCCTATGAAGGGTTATCATGACCCTACCTATATAAAATTATTCCTATCTTTGAGGTCTATCATTGGCAACCTCATTGATCCCATGCACTCCTCCAACATAGTTAATAAGGAGTTCATGGATAACCAAATACATCTACAATCATCAATGGCCATTTAGCTTTTGAAAAATCACATGCTCAACCAAAGATCTTGTGTGACTAGTTGCCACATGGTTTAAAACTAACTCCATGGCCTTACAAATAATTTATGGTTTACTACCACATTTGAAGCAAATATTTATGAGCTAATAATGAATTGATTATTCTTATTGAAAGAAGACAAATGGAGACTAGGTCATGAAGGAAATAATTTTATTATACATCTCCATATATAGTTCTAATAATATCATCAACATAACTTCAAACTTTAATTTAAATTTATATTATATTTTACATTTTTAAAATTCTAAAATCTAATATTATGCATTGTTCAATTTTTTGAGTTATCTTTATTACAATGTTAATTTGTTTATATTTTTGAAATATTTATTCATGGTTTTTCACTTAGTATATGGGGAGAAAAAATTAGCATGTTACCTTATGATGTTGTGGACAAGGCCAGTTGGGCCATTTGGAACTATTATATAGAAAATATACATAAGTTTAAGCTCATTTAGGAAATTATTGATCAAAGGTGGAATAATCAGCTCCACCAACCCATTCATACATAGTGGCACACCACTTGAACCCCAAATTTTTCTTTGCACATAGTTTTAGGGTTGTTGATGGGAAGGCCATGTAATTCCTCTCAACATGCATTGAGAGGATGATGCTTTGGGTCAAGGCCATGGACCTAAGTATGGATCATTTATATAAATACAAACATATTAATGGGGTCTCTTCTCTTTAGCACATGGTAAAAAATATCAATCTCCACTTCACTTAATTTTTGTAAGTTTATCATGTATGTATTATAGATTACTTAAAAAAAATATGAATACCTTTTCTATATTCTTCGTGGGAAGATTGGAGTGGAATTAAACAATAAATATTCAAAATCTAGACCTCTATTTGTTTCACAACCTTATAACACTTTTGGATTTTAGCAAAAGCATAGTTTATTTGATGCCATTTGTATAAAGAATCAAAAGAGGTTGACATAAAAGTGTTTTGATGAAGTTATTATTATCCAATTAAAGCTTCATTTTCACTAAAAAATGTAGAGGTCTTGGATCCGTATAGAAAAAAAATCAACAAAATTAAAAGTAGGATGTATTGGATTGGACAACATAATTGTTCACAATGACATTTAGCCTAAGGAGGAGTCAATACTTTCTATTTGAAGGTTGGATCTATAGTTATTATGAGGGGTCGGTCCCCAACCATCTCTATAAAGTGTATAAGGAACAAACCTTATACATTATTGTAACATGCATTGATTATAATATTTTATGATAATTTTATTCATATAAATGAATGGAATAATATAAGAATATACTCTCATTTATTTCAAATCTGATGGAAAATATTTCCGCAACATTCTAGAAAGTCATTTGGTATGTTTTGTAACTATATTTTATATGAATTTTGTGTTTTTTTTTTAATAAGTATTTTTATTTTACTTTTTTGAGATTTATAATTTTTTGAGTTTTACCAAGTTGATGAGCCCAAGTCAAAATTGGTCTATCAAGTTGCAATTTTTTGAACTATGGTCAAAATCTTAGATAGAGAGTATTCTAACATGCTGACCAAAGGAATTACAGTTTAAAAAGATTTATTTCTCATTAGAAAAGGTTTTGGTGTAGTTAATATAAACTAACCTCTTTTCACCATTGCAATCTATGTGTGGTTATTTACAACATGCACAATGTGAGAGAGACTATTAGTGTAGAAGAAAATCTCATCATAGGGATAAGCCATTGTATAAATAGCTTATAAATGAACAGATTTGATAAAGATAATAGCCACAAATAATAGAGAACAAGGAGGCATGACTAGACTTGTGCTAGTGTTGGAACGGAGGAAGGTTAATAAATCAATTTGAAAGACTTCCACCCCAAAGGCTACATCCAAATTAAAAAATAATTTGATACAAATAATATTTTCTATGTATCCTACTAACAACTTTCTCACAATTATTATACATATGTGATTATTCACAATACACATCTAACAAACACATATATATGTGCACATGACACATAAATACACATACATGCATGTACACACACCTACATACACAAACCTCTTTACATAGATATTACACTCTTTAATAATCAAATAATTAATATCAATTTTGCACATTATCTCTAATAAAAAGTGACAAATAATTATCCTACTTTTACTAACCAAAATTTACCTTCAATCTTACATTAAATACGATATAAAAATTAACCCACACAAACCATTCCTAAAGGCTATCCTAAACAATTGCTAAACAAAGAGTCTAGAAATATCCTAAACAATCTCTAAACAAAGAGTCTAGAAATACTGGGAAAACGTAAAAGTTTAAGTAGGGCAAATTTAAAAGAGAAAAAGGTAAAGCAAAGCGTTTTCCAGTGTCGCAAATCGACTTCATGAACATCAGATCAGACATAAGCCTTGCAAATCTAAACATTATAGAGTAAAAAATCCATCAAAGATTAAAATTGATATAAATTTAAAAATGTTCATACAAAGACAGAAAACATGGTGAAAACAGACCAAACTTTAAATGGTTGCAATCCAAGTAAATTATGCCAGAAATCATTGGTAGCAATCTCCAATGGGTGTTTTTCACTAAAATGATAAATGGATTCTACATTTCTGGTGGTTCTAGAAAAAATTTCTTCAGTAATTTAGGACAGGAAAATTCACAGCCAATAATTTACTATGGGAAAATTCATCGTCATGACAAATTCAACACAAGTAAAATTCACCACCAACAATTTACCTTGGAAAATTCAACATTTTTTTAATATTAATGCCATTAATTTTAATTTTCTGTGAATTGCTGGTGGTGAATTTTACTTGTGATGAATTTATCATGACGGTGAATTTTCCTGTAGTAAATCATTGGCAGTGAATTTTCCCGCGATGAATTTTCGATGAGTGAATTGCTAACAGTAAATTTGCTGTATGCTGACAGTGAATTTGCTGTATATCATTTCTGCTATCTTCCTTAGAATATAGCTGTTTTTTTTTTGTTTTTGCTATGCTGCTTAACTTCATCCTATAGACTTGTTACGGCAGCAATGGATATTAAACATTTTGCAATATACAAAAGAACTTACCAAAGCACTTTTAATAGTATAGCTAAAGAAATTGCCTGAAGGATCATTTCAGTCAGGTGGAATAAAAGGAAACATCATGAAGGATTTGAAGGATACAGATATGGAAAGCGATAGATGCAGCAAAATAATTTTTTTCACCACACTCCTTATTGGTTCTTCAGGAAACACAGTAAATAGGCACTCCTAGCAAGTTAATGTGAAAAATGGAATTGAAAGGATGGGAAGTGCAACCAATAAATGAAATGATGTAATGGCCGTGATTAGCAGGAAAGCAGTAAAGAAAATTTACTTGTAGGTGAATAAAAAATTAGAGAGTAATTCGTAAAATTTCTCCTGTAAAATTACAGGAGAGAATAATGCAGTTGATGAAAGCCAATGATGCAGAAGATGACTTAGGGTTATTTCAAAAATCTGCTTTTCATGATGCAAATTAAGCGACGAAAATGGAAATAAGAGAACACACCTCACAGACTCGTTCTTGAATTCCATCGCTTGAGATGCTGCGTTCCTGATGCAACCTACTCACAAATATTGATTCTTCCCCAATTAGACCTGAGCTAGTCCTCTATAAGCTTGGAATTTCAAACTCTTTTCTTTTTTGTCAAATGACTTTGAACTCACAAATCCAACTCAACGTCTTTCCTGATTTGCTCTGCGCTCAGAATTTGCAGCTCTGCTAAACCAAATTGAAGCTTAATTGATTCTGAATTTGTTTCTGGCAAGAAAAAACCTGAACTGAAAAGTTTCTGGATATTGCAGTTTAATCTTTCTCTACATAAAATGCTTATGAAGTCTCCGCCTTTCCAGCAAATTTTAGTGCAACGGGGCACATTCATTCACTGAAAGCTGTAAGGCTGCCAGTATTTGAAAGCGGGACCTACACCTATTTGCGGCTTCTTTACCGGGAATCGAACTTGTATCCTCCGATGCGGTTTTGGATGATACCTGAATCGAGAAACATTTTTACTACTAATTATTTTTCCAGAGATTTGTTTTCTTATGTGCTTTAATACCTAAGTGACGTCAAATGCCTTTCACGCTCTTTTATTATTTATTATTATATTAAATAAAGTATAAATCCGTAGGTTCAAATGATAAGATTGATGCTCTGTTCCGATAAGGAATTTGCTTACGTAAATTCTATTTACCTGAGTTTGAGCCCGAAAGTGACGCTTAAGTTGACTTTGATAGCCTATAATATAATTTAATCATGTTGACTATTGTTTAACTCAAGGGAGTTTGAACCCATTGTTTGAAGTGCATATGTATTAAGAAAAAAAAAAATAATTAACTTAATAATTATTTTAATTAATTGATTTAAATATTTGATTGAATAATATTGGAATTATAAAAATAATATTTTTATGTTGAGGATTTTATTTTGTATTAGATTTTAGGGGTATGACTTTTTTTAACAATCTATTTTTTTAATATGTGTAACATTATTTTATAAATGATAATATACACTTATTCATAAAAAAATAAAAAAAATATTTCTAATATTTTAAAATGATCATCTATATAATCAATATAATGAAACAATGTTATAATTTATAATAAATTCATCTTACATTTAAAAATCATAAATATTTAAATCAACAAAAGAAAGATTTAGATGAATGTAATAATAATAAAACTCTATCTTTAAAACTGTTTTGTCCACTTAATAAATCAAATATTGGCGAAAAGCAATATAGTGTAGGTTTATCTCTGTGTTGACTATTAGTATTAGGATTAAAAAACTCATATAATATAATTTATGATAATTATTTATGAATATTTAATTTAGATGTTATGGTTTAACTTTAATCATATTTAATTTGTTAATGATGAATATTTAAATTAAAATCAAACATAGGTTTATCTATAAGTATGAGAATGTTTTGACTATTAGTATTAGGATGAAAATTTCATGGACTGTATAATTATCTATGAATAAACATGAGAGGGTAAAAGCACAAAGTTATGTCACACTTTTTAAAGAAAATGTCAACACTGATCCAACTTTTAAACTTGAATCACTAAAAAGTGACATATATGTTTTGAATTTTGAAATGATGTAAACTAATAAATATTTATTTTTTAGTACATTTTATGTTTGTATTTTAAGAAAAAAATAAAAAAATAATTTGAATATAGTTTTTTATTTTAAGTAATTTTTTTTTTCTCCTTCAATTTTTTTTTGTGTTATTTTATAACTTCAAACTTTAGTGCATGGATATATTTTTTCCAATTTTGATAATATATACTTTTAAATAAATATTAAAATGTGCACATATTAAAACATAGTTGTTTCTATTCAACAAATTTCATATTATCTATTTATCTAAAATGGAAAAAAAATATACCCTCTTGATATAGATTCTTTTATCTAGTGCATAATATTTTTTTCAATTTTTTTAATAACATTTACTATTTTTCCTTAACATGGTAATCAACCTAGTAGTATTTTATGTTGATAACCTACTTTTAATAAAAATAAAAAGGAAAATATAAATAATAATTTAATTATTAAAATATATATGTTTTTAAAAACTAGACTTATAGATCAACAAAAGGGTATTTTTATATTTAAAAAAAATGTTATTTACATGAATAGAAATTGTTGAAACATCAATTTTTTCAAATAAATCAATTTTTTGGTAAATTTACCTCAAGGTGGTGATACATATACATTTAGCTAACAATTTTAATTGGAAAAGTTGTGGATATATCTAAATTAACTATAACAAATCTTATAAGATCATATGTTTGCCGAGAATATATTTTTAATTAAAAATACTTAAACTCACTTGTGCTGATTTCTTGGTTGAAAGGGTGACACGACTTTGTACTTTTACCCAAGAATGTGTTGATTATTAGTATTAGGATAAAAAACCCTTGAACTTTATGATAATTAATTATCAATAGTTTTGATTATGTTAAAACAGGAAGGGCCAGTACCCATTACAAAGCAACCATCGAAGCAGGAGAGAGGAGGCTCCCAAAAAGAGATATCTCTAAAAGAAAGAATCACAAGGAGTGAGGAAAAATAGGAAAATTAACAACCATAGATTTTGACTAAAGCATGGAACTAGTTACAAAATAACTATAGAGAAAAGAAACTGTAGCAACAAAAGATTAGCCTAGAACACTGATGGGAAGGAAAAACCTAATTTAGACCTAGGAGACTAGACTAGAGAACAACACCCTATAGTAGGGGAAAAACCAACACCAACCAATTGCTTAAAATGCTAAGCCAAGGTCTGTAGCCAACATGCATCAACTTGAGAGTTTTCAGTATCGAACATAAAATAGACCAAAGGGAATATGAGATCCCTTTCTCCAAACACACCCACCTTGTCAACAAACCCTAACACCACCACCAAAGGAGGACACTCCACCTCAACAAGAGCAGCAAAGGAGAACGCCAATAAGAGGGAAGAGAACCATCCAAAACTTCCACAAGAACTCTATGGGCGACAACCCCCTTGTTACAACTCTAACAAAACCAACACTAGAGCAAAACCCAAACCCCTCTGACCATTATCCACCTCAAAATAAGAAAGCCCCACCTTAATAGGGGAAGTCGAGAAGAGCCAAGGTAACCAAATGTAGTCCACTAGAGCAAACAATGCCTAAAACCCAAAGTGATTAGGGGCAGCCAAAAAAAAACAAGGGGTGACCCCCACCAACCCAACAAAAAAATCATGGGAAAAGAGGGAAAAAAGTTCCACATCAACCAAACCCCAAACAAGGGTTTCAACATCATCATAATAGATATTAGCTAAAACCAAAACCCACAAAATGACTTGATAGAATGTAGCCCACAACTCCATAGAGTCCCAAGAGGCAAGATCCAGGATAAAAACACCACCACAACACCATATACTATAGGAATGGGAATCCACATAGCACAAGCCAAAGGCCATAGGGGCACGATAGAGGAGCGCAAGCACATGAACAAAAGATAACATTTTTTAAAAGAGCAGAGCAAAGGCCTTGAGAGCCATAGGAACAAGCAAAAGAAAACCTTACATTCACTCGCACAAAAGTCACCACACAAAACTCAGGCCAAATAAACTTCCACAACCAAAGAAGCAACTCACAAGCATGCATTACATCAATAGGAACCACAAGCTGCACTCCAACCCCCCCACCAAGCAAATATTGGAAGGGAATAAATCATCCAATGCCACAACAAACCCAATCACTAGGCCCTCAAGAAAACTCACCACCAAGCATAGGAAATGATAGTAGGAAGGGGCATAAAAGATAAGCATGTCCATGATGCAACCCACAATGATGACACTAAAACCCATCAAGGCCATGCCAAACAAGAGGATCCAAGCATGAAGAAAACTCTTGATGAAGCTTTGCAAATCCAAAAATCCAACAAGAAGAGTAACAAAAATGCTAGTGACAACCACCAACCGATGTCCAAGGAAGAAGTAGTAGACCTAGAAATGTAAACTGCAACTAGGGACCAAGCCATCAAAAACCCAAACCAGGTGGCTAGTAGTGCAAAATGAATAGTCACCAAAAGAGCATCCAACACCCGAGATAGAGGAGGAGCAACAAAAACCCTCAATGTCATCCAGATCTTCATCCAAGTTGCTAGAATCATCTTCCTCATTCAAAAAGTCCCCTTCGCGTGCATTCTCGCCTCCACCTTTGCTCTCCATTTTGAGGTTTCATACTAAAATATGATTCAATTACCTATGAATAGTTAATTTAGATATCATGGTTTGATTTTAATTATATATATATTTTAATGTTGAATATTTGGTTAAAAATCAACAATAGGTTTATCTATAAAAATGAATGTATTTTTCTATTAATACAAGGATAAACAAACCATGAAATTTATGATAATTACCTAAGAATAGTTAATTTGGATGTCATGGTTTCATTTTAATTATATTTAATTCATTAAAGATGAAGATTTGATTAAAAATAAATGAAAATTAATTGGATTATGTTGAGAAAGTAAGGTGTGAATGAATTATTTAATATTGAGTAAAGATGTTGAGTAATAATGTTATCAAATATTTTTTTTTATCTAAATAGTGATTTTAGATTAAATGTTTTCAATTTTAAATTAATAATTTTACTATAAATTTTATATGAAACTTGATGTCTTCATAAATTGATGAATGTTCAAGTAATATGCTAATAGAGCCAGGCCAAACTAACTAGAAAGAGTTTTACTCAATTTTATAGGAAAACCTATCAATTCTATGATGATCCAATTGTGGACCCATGGAAGAGGAAGTATAGAGCCCAATTATCAATCATCATAGGCGACAAGATTAAATGAAACAAAATTATAATTTAAAATAAACCCACATTACACTTAAAATTTTAAACATACAAATCAACAAGAAAATATCCATATGAGTTTAATAATAATAAAGATCCACCTTTAAAATATTTATTCTCACTTTATAAAATAAAATATAGGCGAAAGGAACCATAATGTAGGTTTATCTATTAACATGAGAATGTGTTGACTATTAAATTATTAAGATAAAAATGACATGGACTTTATGAGAATTACCTATGAATAGTTAATATAGATATCATCGTTTGAGTTTAATTATAATTAATTTGTTAATAATGAATATTTGATTACAAATAAAAAAAATATTAATTAGATTGTGCTGAGAGAGTAAGGTGTGAAGGAATTATTTAATATTGACTAAATATTTCGAGCAATAATATTATCAAATTAATTTTTATCTATCTATTGACATGTATTTAGGATAATGATTTTAGATTAATGATTTTTTATTTTAGATGAATGCTTTATATTAATAATTATCATGTAGATTTTTATAGGAAACTTTATATCTTAATATACCATGCTAATAGAGACTAGGCCAAACTAGGTGAAAAGGGGGATACACATTTTTTTGGGAAAATCAATTATGTGATGGTGCAATTACATACCCATGGACTATGAAGCAAAGAGTTCAGGTGTTAATAATCATTTATCACGTATTGGTCCAAGAGCAAGTGGGGGTATTTGTACGACCAACTATGGAAAATATCAAAAATATAATTTTTTTTTTTTTTTTTTATATTTTCATAATTTAAATTTTGGTTGGCCTTCAAAGCAAAATTTGGCCTAAGAACTTCCATTAGTTTCTTGGAATGGTTGTTGTAGGTTTCATTCCAAGAAACTCAAAGTATTTCTCTTGGAGATCTTTTCAACAATTCCAAGAAGTCTGAAATTTTTCCAATGGAATAGGAGTTATGACCTTGCCAAGTTGGGTACCGAAATCAATAATTTTATGTTTTTCAATTTTTGTAGTTAATCTTTTCCGATAAAACTTTCTATTTCAACTTCTAATGATTTGGTGACCTTTGATGTTCTTTTAAAATAAATAAATATTTAATTTGAAGCTAATGAAAATAGTTTTAGAGGCATACATATCTCTTAATGAATTTACCAAAATTTTCAATTGTGTATTTTATAATACTAATGGTTCATCACTAGGTATTATTACCCAAATTTCTAACTAAATTCAAATCAATCATAGATAACAAGAGAAAATAAATAGCATGATATGAGAATCAAAGATTGAAACTTTAATAATAATTTGTTATAAGTGTTGGGACTTGGGTGATATTCACCTATAAAGGCTCTTTGTAGTATGAGTTTGTCTACATACTTGGCTAGAGTGATATGTTGTAAATTTATTTATTTTTTATAAAATGGGAATAGTTTTTTCCCTATGATAATAATGGTACAATTTTTATGATACATTACATATATCATTTCATTTGTACTAGTATTGTGACAAAACCCCAAGTCATTTCAAGAAGAATTCACAATTGGATATGTAACCAGTGTTTGTTGAAGCATGAACATTGGTATTGAAGCACATATGGTAAAAATGGGTTCCATGCAACATAATACAAGATTAGGGTAATGTCTTCGAAGATGACACTAGTTATCACAAGTGGTCATGAGTAATGTTATTTTGTATAAGTTGGTACAAGATTGAAGCTGGTAGTGGTGGTTATACTAGGAGCATACATGTATACTAATATTATTCAAGTCATAACTATTAAATCTTAGTTTGTGAAAATAGAAGAGTTAATTAGGTGGTCATCCATGTGGATGCATCACTTTTGATATTTTATGTACTATGTTGATATCATGTATGGTCATATTATTATTACATGGTTCTTGGTATTCCATGGTTTTGTTAAACAATTAGATGGTTGATATTTCTATGAATATCTCTCTCTATCACAATATGTGCACAAATATGTGAGACCAAAAATGAACAAAACCACTTTTTGGTCCATTGTGCATATGATACAAGCATGTTATAATGCGCCTGCATTATGACTTAGTAGCACCACTAAGCCATAAAAAAATCATGTGTTATAATGCACTCATGTTTTTCTTTTCATAAAAGTAAAAAGAGCATGCTTTTAAGTTTTGGTCTCCCCAAACCTGGATGACTAAAGCTTAACTTTGATGGCTCAGCCAAACCTAACCTGGGTCAAGTAGGTGGGGGTAGGGTCATTCGTGATCACAAGGGTAAATGAATTTTCGCTTATGTAATTGTAGTAATGGAAAAAGTATCCCTTTTCCTTACTTAATTTGGGAATAATTGTCATTGAATTAATCAAAATTTTCCTAGGTTTAGTGTTGTAGGGTGTTGTACACATTCACATTAATCTAGGTACCCTTTTTAATAAAATGCACTTAAATTGTACCTTATTTAAGGTGTTGTAAAGTGTTGCAACACACTTTCACACTTATCTAGAGTCTCATTAATTAATGGTGGTTAATTGAGCTTAATTAGCCACTTTAATTCAAATTTAAGCCTTATTTATGACACCTTACGAGGATCTATCTCGACACCCAGTATTTAAATTGCATAACATTAAATTTGGAAACTTTAAGGCCCTAGAAAATGGTGCAAGGACCCATTTTCCATTAGTGGTGAATGGGTCCTCTCCTCATTTTCCTTTAGTGACCAATCGGTCCTCTCCACATAGGACCCCCCTTTCTTTGCATATTTGACATGGGTTTATGATGTTCTTTCACCCTCCCGAAGCAAGTTCCTGGAAACTTGTGCCAAGAACCATTCGCCTTTAGTGGTGAATGGGTCCTCCTTGTGTAGGAAACACATTTTTGAATCTAATTTTGGTGGGATTCTAATAATTTTTCATCCTAGATCTAGTGTTAGCTTGAATTATTTGAATTTTGGGGTTAATTCACATAGTTTCATGCTAGACTTCTAGGTATTCATGCATGATAGCAAGTTTGAGTTCACAAGAGCATTATAAGAGTATTTAAAGGGAATTTCAAGGAAGATTAGTGAAGTCTTATTGCAGCAATTCAAGATCATTTCATCATGTCTAAGGCATAGTGCATTCAAGCATATTGTTGAGCTAAGATAGTTGATGTACCATTGAAGATCTACTTGCAAGCATTTTTACACATCTTATTTGAGATCAAGATCTACATTCTTCATGACTACTGCATGTTAGTTTGTGGATTTATCTTCCAAGACAACTTCCAAGGTATCAACACTTCATTATTGCACGTTCATGCATGAATTTCATTATTCCATTATTTGGTTTAATTACTTAAAAAAGGTTTGACTTAGGAAAACCCCTATTCACTAACAATCAACAAGTTTTTCTTCTCTTGAATGTGTTTGTAGATTTATAGGTTGAAGATCAAGTGGGAAACAAATTTGAAGCAAAATTGTCAAAGTTGTCTAACTGCAAAATTGTCATTTATAGTGCAAGAATATGGAAAGAAGGCCACATAATCTATTTTAGACTTTTGGGAGCTGAAAAACCTAGGAGTTAAGAGTGTAAACATTGAAGTAAAAAACCGAGAAGTTAGTTTCTTGAAACCCTAACAAGACCCATTCACCACTAGAGGAAAATGAGTTCTCACTGAGGCCTCAAGCAATGAAAACCTGGGATCTAGGAGTGCATGTATTGAGAGAAATGAAACCCAAAATTCAGTTTCCAAAACCCTAATAGGGACCCATTCACCACTAAAGGTGAATGAGTCCTCTGTGACCTAAAAATAACAATTTTCCTATAAGGTTCACATCATTTTGAGCTCTAAATACTCCCCTCATAGTTGCTCTAACAGTTAGGGTTAGCTTCTGATTGTTATTTGCATGTTTTGACCCTCATAATTGAATTAAAAAAACACCTATGAAAAATTAGGTTCATCATTGACACTTTATTGATGGTGAACCTCTTTTGCCATGTTTCATTTTGGTGAATCCAGTTTATTGAACATTGCAATTTTTTAATTTTGGAAGTCTTTCATTGCATCCTAGGTTAGATCTTGCATTCATTTTCTTTGAATTAAATCTTATTATTTAGGATTTCATACTTTGTATTCAAACTTGAATCTCATCTAGGGTTTAAAATTGCATTGTTTTGCATTCTCTAAATCTGAAAAATACAAAAACAAATCAATCATTTTGCATACAATTCAGATCACATAAATTTTCATTTGAAAATTAAAAAAAAATTGCATTTCAAAAGGTGTTATATAGGTCATCATGTACCCTTCATTTCACTTGAATTAGGTAATTAAATTTTAGAAATTTCTGTCACAAGAGTTACAGTTTGAAATTGGGCACAAAAAACACATAAAATAACTTAAAATTTGTAATTTTCACCTCTTTAAAACCTTGATCTGGGACCCATTCGCCCCTACTGGCGAACGAGTCCTTGATCAGGCTTGACCTAAATTTTTTGGTATCTAAAAAGTATTGAAAAATACTCAAAAATTAGCAAAAACATTCCAAAAATACCTAACTAGGACCCATTCACCCTTACTAGAAAATGAGTCCTTGATAGATCTTGATTTGCATTTTCTAGAAATTGAAACCTCAGTTTTAAGCTTTTGTTTGCTATTTTTACTTTCTTGTTTTAGTTTCTTGATTTGTTGTTCAATCAAATCCATTAAATTCAGCTTAATTTTTTTCATTTAGTGCATGGTCAAAATTTAAAGTTGCATTTACAACATTTCATTTTCAGTTTATTGCATGGTGTACAGAATCTGAAAATTGCATTTCATTCTAGGTTATTTCATTGCATGTCATAGATTAATTTCACAAATTTTAGTATCCATATTTTCCAAATTTTCAAAGAAAAAGTTCATCAATAAGCATGTTAGTAATTCATTGAATACGTTTCCTAGTTATGAGAGTCTCTTAGTGCAAGAGAATGAAAATATTGATGCTTTCCTTAAACCTATACCCCCTCTTATCTCTTCTATTTGTGGGAATGATGTGATAGAAGAAGATGAAATCGTAGACAATCATGATCACTATAGTTGCTCTTCTCCTAATACCTCTCCTACATATACATGACAAAGGTATTTTGGTGTTAGAAGATGCACCCATTAGGAATCATGACGATGTTGAAAGATCCTCCTCTATAAACTCTCGTACATTGGAAGATATTATAGCACAAGAGAATGAGATCATAGACACATTTCTAAACATCACCTTACCTAATCTCCATTCATCTTTTTCTTGTGACAATGTTTTAGTGAAAGAGGATGTAATTGTGAGGAATCATGACAATCATATTATACATGAAGATGATAGGTTGGCGATAGATGATAAAACATTTAAGGTCTATAACAACCCTCTTTATGATCCTTCCCCTACATATCCTATTTTGGAAGACATTATGGGACAATGGAATGAAATTATGGATAATCATGACAATCAAATTTGTTCTTCTCCTAGTATTTCTCCTAGTTGTGAAAGAGATACTTTGATGTTAGACAATCTAATTGATGAAAGTCATGAAAACCTTAGTTTCCTCTGTCCCCCTAGAGAAAAAATCATCAAACAAGAGAATGCATCATTGATGAACAAGAAAATCCAACCATTGAGGAGTCTCATACTTGTGATGAAGTTACTTTAGAAGAACCAACCTTTGAATGTCATGAATATCTAGTTTGTAGTTCTCCTAGAAACTCTCCTACTAGGGAAAATATCATGTTGGAAGAAAATGAGAACATTCACGATAGTAATTCCTTAGATGAAGATGATGAAGTAACATTAGAATCCCCTTCACTAAGAGTTCATGAAAATGAGGATAAGTCTTCTGAGGTTATGCACATTAGATATCCCTTGAAGTAATCTCTTGAGCCTAAACTTATCATTTATCCACCCTCTCAAAAACCACAAGTTCAACATAAACCTGTGCTCATCTTGGAACCACCTAAAAGGAAACTTGATAATGATAATGTTTTGCAACAGCTGAGTTACAATACTGTTTCTCATACATATAATAGTAGAGACAATCCACAACCAAGAAAAACAACTCAAATATCTCTCCTGTTGCCTGACCCTATCTTGCCTGGTCCTCCTTGTTTGCCTTTAAAAATTAGAAAGGAGTATGATCCTGTTGAAAAACTAAAGAATACTCTTGCTAAGATATCCTCATGGGACATTTTTCAAGCCTCACCTATTTACCATAAAATGCTTCAAAGTGTTTTACAACAAGTCCCTACTATTCCTATGTGCAATCAAATGATGTGGCAACCCAAATTAAAGCTATAATTTTGGTAAACTTAGACATTACTTTTCATCAAGATGACTTACCTTCATTCAAAGAGAAAAAAACAAAATGAAGCCTTCGAGATAAAAGCTTATGTTAATTGAGCAACGATAAAGATAACTCTTGTTGAGAGTTGCTCAGCCCTTAACATGTGTAGCATAAACCTTCTTGATAAGATTACAGTATAAAAAAGCTAAATTCAACTTTATTCTTTATCTATTTGTGGGTTTGATAACATAGGAAAACAACCACTTGGAGTCATCACATTACCTATTAAAGTTGGAAAGGTCCTATTACAAACTCCAATCCATGTTATATTATGCCTCATGAACTTTCATAAAATATTCTTTTAGGAAGGCCATGGATTCACACAATGAATGGAGTGCCTTCTAGTCTTCATTTTCAAATGAAGTACATCTATGAAAACAAAGTTTACACACTTAAGTCCAATCCTAAACTTGAAAGTTGTGTGATTTCTAAGAGAGGACAATATCCTTTGGAAGTATTAAATCAAGAGGCAAAAGAAAAAATCACAAAGGAAAAAGAACACAAGAAGCAAATTGAGGAGGCACTAAATTGTTAGAAGACAATTGGGGTTCCTTAGATTTCACACCAACATTCATGGGCGAATACAAGATCATAAACAAAGAGTCTCAAAAGGGAAAAGAAAAAGTGACAATGTCAATGCAAAATTCAACACAAAATTCAAAAGCATCCACCTGGACTACTTTAGAAGATCAAGAAAATCACACAACAAATTTTGATGAAGTTGATTATGAACAACCACTGAATCCAAAAGAAATGAAAAATATTTATGGAAGAGGTTATGAACTTATGATACAACTTTGTTATAGTGGAAAAGGATTTGGTGCTAGAGAACAAGGCATTTGTATCCTTATAGAGTCTAACATGCAAGAAACAACTCGTGGTCTTGGTTATTGTCCCTCAAAAGAAACAAGAAAGCCTTCACATAATGTCAACACACTTGGAAAAGATTTTACTATGCCAACTTTAACATGGGTGAAGCCACAATAGTGGTTTACAATTTGATGGAGGAAGGAAAATTGGTAAAAAATGAGCCCATGGCAAAAAAATTGGTTTTTGGGGTTCGAACGAACCTACAGGTTCGAGCAAACCCACTTAAATGCTTATCGCCCATTTCCTGCCCAAAAAACCAAGGAAAATGAAAATTAAAAGGTGCTTCACTCGAACCCCTAGGGGTTCGTTCAAACCCCCCTTATCCCTCATTCTCCCCCTCAGACACAAAAATAATATAAATTTTTGCACTTTAGAGTTCAGGTTGAAGATGAAAATGGTAGAGACTTCACAAACCCAACTGGAATTAGGTAGTCCTCAGAACGAGCTATCCAAAGAATATAATTTTAATATGTTTTTGTTTTATTATGTATTTGTTTTTTTAGTTTTATTAGACACAGGTTTTTCAGCGAAAATCAAGATCTCTATTCTGCACATGTGGAAAAATAGTAGATTATCAATTTTTTTTTTGAAAAAATGAGTGCACTAGATATTGAAATCCTTGATCCAACAATTTTTTTTTGAATTTTGATACATAAAAAAAAGTTACACATTATACAATCATGTTATGTCTGAATTGTAATTGGTTTGACTTTGAAACTTGATTAAAGAAAAAATATTCAATAAAAATCTATCTAACCAAGTGGAAGCACTAGATATTGGAGTTACAAATCTAAATTCAAAAGAATTAGAATTTTATCCTTCATGGAAGAAACACTATGCATTATATGGTGAGCGTCACTTTTTAAAAATGTCATTTTCTGAAAAAAACTTGTTTTCGAGGGAGATGGAAAAAGAAGTGCAAAATGATTCCAATTTTTTTTTAAAAAATATATTCATAATCTATAGAAAAAATGTCATGAAACTCTAGTTTGTATCATCTTCAAATTCATCATGATTTAGCTATTATAGGTACCTGAAAGTGAAGATTTAGTTAAAAAGAATTATTTTAGTGTCTAGTTTGGCCAAAAATTGTAAACCACTATTGTAGGATTACCCACATTAGCTCATCTTGAATTGATAGACACTAGTGGTCTTGGTTATTCTCCTTCACAAGAAACAAAAGAAAAAAAGAAGTCTTCACTTAACATTAATGCCATCACACAAAACACATGATTTGAATTTTCAAGATAGATTTTACACCTTCCTTTAAAGAAGGGTACAAAATATCACAATCTAAAGAGTGTTGGGTACACATGACATCTTGTACTAAGAAAGAGATGTCTTTTTCGGCAAAATAATGGAACATCTTCTGTTGATCAAGAGGGTATCTTGTCGAGACTCCTCCAAGATCATTTGATATCTCTCCCTCCAAAAATATGAAAGCAATTTTACTACACGAGTTCATTTTGTGCATATCATATATTTCATGGTCATTCTACTAATGATTGTAAGTCTTTAGGTAATGAAATTCAAGTTATTAAGGATTGTGGTGCTCTTCCTTGTGTTGTAGCACCTAGTTCCTCTAATTGATATTGATTTTCATGGCTCACCCTTGTCCTGCACTTAGTGGGGGCAAGGGGTTAGGTAGTAGGACACTTTGCGCCAAAGTGGGATGCTTTGCGACAAAGATGGACACTTTACGCCAACCTTTGGCTTTATCCTCATATGCCACTTGTTGATGGTCTCTTTTGTCTAGTTGACCACCTTCCATGTTTATATAAAAGAAATCTTGGGATGTGCCCGACATGCCTTAAGTTGGCTCGCATGTGACGTACTAAGTTATCTTTAGTTATTGCATTTTTGGGGCAACCCCTTCCTTCCTATTTCATGGCATACATTTATTTCAGAAAAATATGACTTGGCATAAGGCTTTCTGAGGAAATTTCTCATGTCTTAGGATAAAAAATTGGCTACTTTAAATTATTTGCTCACAACAATGGTGTAGCAACTGATTTAAAGTGGGGGCATACATCAATGACATCTTTTGGCCTATTTCATGGAATTAATTTCTTTTTTTCTTGTGACATGTCCTTTTCTTGGTGGTGTCATTGGGTTTGATGTCCTCCATGAGTGTATGATCTCCCTTTGTGGCATGATGCGAATGAGGCATCCCATAAGTGGAAATTTGATATTCTTGAATTATCCTCTCTTGGAGACATTAGGTACAATGTTCCCTAATAAGAATACTTTACATGAAAAAAGAAAAATCCCCTTTAACAATTTATTTTTAAAACATGACATTCAAAAGAATTTACAAAGAGCATTACATTGTGGTGCCTTATCAAAGTTTTTAAGAGGATAACTTTGGTATGGTATGAGAGGCTAATATGATTCTCTCATTTGCCACCTCATTGGGACAACTCACCTAGTGGACAATCTAAGGTTCCACTACCCTAGAGTGAGCATACATATTTGGGATAAATCACCTAGTGGACAGACTGAGGTTCCATTACCCGAGAGTGAATAGTTCATGTTATAAAAAAAAAACCTCATTCTACATCGTGTTGGAATGGTTGTGCTTAATCCTTTTCTTTTTCTTTTTTTTTTCTCGGCCTTCGGCAGGGTATGTCTATGTATCTTTGTTATTGTTGCATACTAAATTGTCTTGAATGTCTACTTTAGTGTGAGTTTACAGTCATAGGGAAAAAGTCTCACTAAAGTGGGGGAAAAATTTAGTAACGAAAAAAGTATCCCTTTTCATTACTTAATTTGGGAATAATTATCATTGAATTAACCCAATTTTTCCTAGGTTTAGTGTTGTAATGTGTTGTACACATTCACATTAATCTAGAGTTCCATTTTGAATAAAATGTACTTAAAGTGTACCTTATTTAAGGTGTTGTATAGTGTTGCAACACACTTTCACACTTATCTAGGATCTCATTAATTAAGGGTGGTTGATTGAGCTTAATTAGCCCCTTTCTTTCAAATTTAAGCCTTATTTATGACACATTTTGAGGATCTATCCTGACACCCAGTATTCAAATTGTATAACATTAAATTTAGAAAAATTAAGGTCCTAGAAAATGGTGCCAAGATCCATTCACCTTTAGTGGTGAATGGGTACTCTCCACATATGACCCCCCTTTCTTTGCATATTTGACATGGGTTTTTCATGTTCTTTCACCCTCCCAAAGCAAGGTCCTGGAAACTTGTGCCAGGACCCATTCGCCTTTAGTGGAAAATAAGCCCTCCTTGAGTAGGAAACCCATTTTTGAATTTAATTTTGGTGGGGTTCTAATAATTTTCCATCCTAGATCTGGTGTTAACCTGAATTATTTGAATTTTGGGGTTAATCCTTAGATTTAGTATAAATATGGGGTTAATTCACATAGTTTGAATCCTAGACTTCTAGGTATTCATGCATGATAGAAAGTTTGAGTTCACAAGACCATTACAAGAGTATTTCAAGGGAATTTCAAGGAAAATTAGTGAAGTCTTATTGTAGCAATTCAAGATCATTTCATCATGTCTAAGGCATAGTGCATTCAAGCATGTTGTTGAGCTAAGATTGTTGATGAAGCATTGAATATCTACTTGCAAGCATTGCTACACATATTATTTGAGATCAAGATCTACATATTTTTATGGCCACCACATGTTAGTTTGCATATTTATCTTCCAAGACAGCTTCCAAGGTATCAACACTTCATTATTGCATGTTCATGCTTCAATTTCATTATTTCATCATTTGATTTAATTAGCTAAATGGGGTTTGACTTAGGAAAACCCCTATTCACTAAAAATCAACAATGTTTTCTTCTCTTGAATGTATGTCTGTAGAATTATAGGTTGAAGATCAAGTGGGAAAAAATTTTGAAGAAATTTTTTCAAAGTTGTCTAATTGCAAAATTGTCATTCATAGTGCAAGAATACAGAAAGAAGGCTATAGAATTTGTTTTAGACTTTTGGGAGATAAAAAATTAGGAGTTGAGAGTGCAAAAATTGAAGTATAGAACCCAAAAATAAATTTCTTGAAACCCTAAAAGGACCCATTCACCACAAAAGGAGAATGAGTCCTCAATGAGGCCTGAAGTAGTGAAACTCTTAGGATTTGGAAGTGCAGACTGAGAGGAATAAAACCCAGAAGTTAGTTTCTAGAATCCTAACAGGGACCTATTTTCCACTAAAGGTGAATGTGTCCTTTGTGGCCTAAAAACAAGTTTTCTACAAGGTACACATCATTTTGATCTCTAAAAAATCCCCTCATAGTTGCTCGAATAGTTAGGGTTAGTTTCTAATTATTATTTGCATGTTTTGTCCCTCATAATTGAATGAAGCACACACCTAATGAAAATTAGGTTCATCATTGATACCCTATTGATGGTGAACCTCATTTTCCATGTTTTAGTAGTGAATCTAGGGGTACAATCATCCAACTTTGTTGAGGTTGTGGCAGATTTTCATGGCATCCATATTGCCACAAAAGCTATACTTTCCAATTTGGTCATTGAGGGAGATTCCAAAAATACTATTCAAATGCTAACAAGGAAGGATAATCCTTGTTTAGGATCTTCGAGACCCTATGTCGTTTACTGGTAATTTCATGATTTCCCTAAAAAATTGCAGAGCTAATCATGTGTTTAGAAACATAAATAAAGTTAGCAGCCCGCTTGCTAACATTGGCGCCTTCACCCTAGATTTAGTAATTTTGAATAATATTTTTCATATCCTTGGGCATGTGTGCAAATAAATGAATCATCATGCCAAAGTACTACCAAATTGAGATTAAGTTGGATCTATTGTGAGCTCTCTTTATTATTTTCCACAAGTATCGCATATGGAAAATTAATCCCTTCAAGTAGTCTTTTCATAAACTCATTTACTTGCGGTTTTGGTACTCATATTGCCATTTCTACAAACTGTATTTTTTTGCTCTGAATTTTAAAATTCTACCATGGGAGGTAATCTGGTTCAAGAAGAACCTAATAATTGTGAGATGTGGAAATAAGATAAGGATGTCTTGCCCATCATTCAATGAGGAAAGTTGGCTTGATATGTGGAAGGCATGTTGGTGCAGGACCCCAAGCTCTTTGTGGCATTCACTACCTCCTAGGTGGATGGCACTATCACTGTTTGTGGGTATTCCTTCATGGTGATTACTGAGCTTACTGTAGAGGTGATAGGGCTTTCATTGGAGGGTGTATGCATTCCCCATAAGCCCAAGGTTAGTTATCAGAAAGAAATGGAATGATTTTTGAAAGAGGGTGAAAAAGTGAATAGACTCCAAAATGGCTTCAATCGGGTTGACCTCCTTGGCATTTGGAGTAAGGTTGCAAAAGTCCCGATGAAGTATGTTACACTCAAGGTCTAGTTCCATCGATTTCATGCTCTATTATTTCTGATGCTTAAACATCTTCGTTATAACATAAAGATAAACTTTTCCTTTTGGATTTTGTCCTCTCTTGAACAATCTATAAAAAATGTCCACGGTAAAAGAAAGAATTTACCCATTCACCAAGGTCATATCTTCAGTATTTTTTAGTACTAGGATGCCTTGTTCCCCTCCCCTACCACTATTAAAAAGAATACCCTAGCCATTCGTGACCCCATTGAACCCCTTGTGGACTGCAGTCCCTCCATTACCTTGGATGAAACCCATCCCACTTCTTGTCATTTTACCTATGCCCTTGGTAAAACCCTTGCTAATGAGGAAACCCCTCCCAACCCCATTAAAGTTATTCCCTTTTCTATGCCCACTCCTATTTCTACTTCTGGGTCTAGTGAGTTGGATAACTCAAATGACAAGTCATGGAATCCTACCCCTGCCAATTCCCCCATACACTCCCCTATTCATGCAGAGGTTTCTGATGTTCCCAACACCCCCTATTATTAACCCTAGTCTTCAAAATTCCCCTAATTTTTGCATCAATTTGAATGGGACTCATGCTAAACCTAGGGTGGGTTTTGACAATAATGCTCCCGACAAACCCCTTTACAACAAAATCAATGAAATTTTGGAGACAGTTAATGTCCATAACAAAATAATTAAGTGGATCTTGGGTCACCCGGTTACTACCAAAGAGAGAATCCAAATTTTGGAAAATAAGGTGTTATAGTAGTAGGTTCTATGGCTAGGGGAGGTGGAGGACAAGGGCCATTGGGATATGATAGCCTCCCTAGCTAAGTCATTTGATCATTATGCCAAATGGGATGAGGAGCTGGAAGTGTTGAGAGCTATCATTGGCACATAGTAGGATAAAATTAATTTACAAATGGAGATTGATGCTATCCAAAGGAACTAAGAAAAAACCATGTAGTACCTCTAGGGAATAATTAATTGATTATAGTAAGGTGACCATGAAGAATACCACCTTCACCATTCATATTTTTTAGAAAGAGATAAGGAAGGGCTAGGGTGAATTGGTGGCTGAGGAAGGGCATGATGATGGTCACAAGTAGAAGAAAGGTAAGGTGGTGGATAGCTCAGCTATGGATGCCATGGTGGATACTCAAGCTATGTAAAATGGCCCCCTGTCTTTTGAGGAGAAGATCCACTTTTTGCCTCAGGAGTGGAAGGAAATCAATGGTCTTAAGTTGTTGGGAGACCTATAGGTGTTCTGCAGTCCCATGTTGGTCTTTTTTGGTGTGCTATTTCTATTTTCGTTTGCTATTTAGACTGCTTAAGTTTTTGTTTATGCTTTAGTTTTTTGGGAATTTCACTTCTCGTGAGCCCCTTATTTTCCTTAATGGCTATTTTGTAAATGGGTACTAGCCCTTCTAGTCTTAATCTAATCAAAACATGCTTCTTAGTTTTTTTTCTAAATTTTACATAACATGAGCATATTATAACTTACCTTGGAAGTTTCCAACTCTTATAGTTGAATCTTCCTTGGAAATCCAACCTAAAGAGTTGAACTTGCACATCAATAACCAAAGATATATTTTTTGTAAAGTATAAAAACATAACTAAATATAGAGCACACCCCCCACCAAGTTTGCATATTTATTATGTTGATCTAAAAAATAATAGACAATAATGCCAAGCTCTTTCTTATCATTTTGACCATGCCATTTTTTCTACATTTTAAAAATGTTAAGGTTTTCATCTTTAATTTCTTTTTCTAGTATATTTATTTTTTGTTGAAAACATATCTATAATATTTTTGGCAATGTCTTTTATTTTTTCATCTAAATTTGAAACAAATTAGAGTTTTACATTCTAGAATATATTCTACACACACTAAAAAAATACTTTCAATTAGTTTTCAAAAAAATAGGGGGGAGCATGCTCAACTTTTCATAGTTCGAAATGTGTCCACATTGAAAATTAGTAAAAAATATCTATTCATTAGGAAAATTGTACAAAAAACAAGCATAAATTTTGTGATATTGGCTATTTTTAACTGAGGAAACTTATGAAATACTTAAATAAAAATTCAATATTTAGGGGGAGAATATCAGATCCTATGTTATATTTTTTTGGAGAGAAATAAGAGAACTTTGTTTGTTCCCCTTATTTGAACCCTTTAATCTCCAACATTTTAAGCAAAATAGTAGTTTAAAAACTAGATTTTGAGCACAACAAATAGTTTTCTTATCATATCTTCAAAATTTTAGTGTGGCTATCTTTAATTTCTCATTCAAGATCAATTTTTATTTATTTTAAAAAAAGTGACTACTTTTAACCCCCTTTTGGTCCCCCATTCGCATGCACATACCCTGGACAAAAGTATATGTGTTAATTTTACATTGTTGATGTGTAGAAATTATGTTGTGCCTCATTTACTAGGTAGATGGACCTTCAATTTGGTAGAGATTTGGTCTAACCACAATAGTCATGCATTAAAACATCTAATTATGGGTTTTATTTCTAAATTTTGACATTGATCAAGTTTTTATAATTAAAAAATTCCACCTTTGATCTCAAGTTGATTGGGAAAGTTTTGAGCCTAAAATTGATGTTCTATCATTCAAGAGTGAGCTTGTAGAACATGGGTGAAACAACATAATTTCTTAAATTTGGTGATTGGATATATACCATTAATTTATGGAGAGTTTGTAGTTCCAATTTCAAGTATGTCAAGTGATTTTTATGGTCAAGAGAACATTTCTTTTAACTATTTGTAGCCTTGTTTTTATTACAAAGAAACCTCTAGAAGATGGTCTATTTTTCATGTTCTAGAAAAAGAATAATGGTTTTTATTATGTATTATCACTCCTCAAAGCTTTTCATATTTAAAATGTCATTCAAACTCGTGATAAAATTTCTAGTATTTGATCGTAAATGATTTTAATTATTGGATTACTTTGCATAAAGGAATTAAAAGATTCTATAATATTTATATTTGGTGTTTAGACCAAGTTAATAATTTTTTATTGTCCATGATAAGTCCATGGGCATTAAATGACATGGCCAATTGAAATCAACTTTTAAACAATAAATTAGAATCAATTTTTAAAAGGCCATGGTGTATGTGTTTCCCTCATTGAGAAGGGAATCACCATGGCTTTAGGGAATATTCCACAAAGCAAGCCCTCGATATGCTTCTTAGGGGCGATGGATTTTAAAAGGCATGTTATGAGGGCATTTATATTTATCTCATTCTATGTGACACTCCAACAATAAAGTGCAAGCATTGTCAACGATTTTGTAAACCATAGAGGAGGTGTTGAAGGTATATACTCACCTTTACATGTCAATCTAAATTAAAAAAGGAAACTCGCCACACATTACCATTTTGAAAAGGGCATGCACAGAAAAATAATAATGCATTCTCTTATTACAATGTAATAGAAAAGTGACATTTTGAATTAAGGTTTTCATGTTTTTTTATGAATAAGTATCTAAATTATAATTTATATAAAAATTATATTACACATATTCATAGAAAAAAGGTGAATATAGATTCTTATAGTTTTTTGAAAAATAAAACATAGAAACAATTAAATATTTAGACAATTAAAGAAATAGAATAATGTTTAATTAATATAAGATACACAAAAACACCTAGACATAGATGAATGGCATCCAAACATGAATTAAAATGCCCTGTAATTGTTTGCAATGCTCCAGCCATGAAAAATTCCTAGTAGTAATAAAAATTCTTGGCCATAAATTTAAATGCGTTGCACATTGATTGGATTGACCAAGCAAGCTTTCTAACTAGAAGGAAAAATAAGGTGTCTCAACCTTTGACTATTCTTAGCATGTTTAAGTATTTAATGTTGAAATTATATTTGATAATTATCCTATGTTTCTTTTTGAGTTACAACTTATAGTTTCTATTTCCAAGGAGTCAAGTTGGAAATTATTTTCTATAGGTGGAGTTATGCATGAAGGCAATTTATATTTCATGTTGAGTTTGCATGGAATGTGAGTTTTGGAGGTGGAGTCAAATTTTGGCAAGTGTAGGTTTTACATGTGCAAGTTTTGTGACAATTGATAGTTCTAATATTGCATGAGGTGACATGTGGAAACTTACCGTCATGCATGTGTAGTGGTTTTGGCACTTTTCATGTTGCATCTTCAATCTTTGGCATTCAATTTTAGAAATTTCTAATTAATGCATTGTAAGATCCTATATATTGAGAACTTGTATTTTTCATTGATTTTTTTTTTTTTTTGAAGTATCATTACACTGGAAAATTACTCAAAAATTGAGAAGTGTGAAGATTCTTGTAAGAGAATAGATTTTTAATTATATTATAACTTGTTTTTTGTTATTGAATAATATAATTGAGTTGTGTTTTGGAGTGTGAGATTTCTCTCTCGAAAGGGTGTTCCCTATGTAAATTACGTGTTATATTTTTTATTTCTTTATTTTTTTTTGATAGGTAGGTGAATCTAATGTTGTAATAGTTGAATCGAAGGAAATAGGGTGCTCCACCTTTCAGGAGATTGAACAAGGGTTTTGGACCTCCTATTTCACTCTTAGTTCATTAGGAAACCCTAGACATCCCTTAATCAAGAAACTCAATTGAGGGAATGGATGCTAAGGAGGTTTCCTTAGGTGTGATTAAAGAGGGGTTCACCACTAAGAAAATGCTTAGAAAGAAAGATATAAAAGCAATATGCAAATCTAGCTATATGACCTAGAAAATGGAATTTGAAAGCATGTAATCAGACTGATAAACAAAATAAAACAAAGAAGTACCTAGAGAAATGAAGATGACTAAGCAAGTCATTAAAACCCTAAAAATTACTACTTTTAAGGTGTATTAGGACTCATACACCAGATTGGGTGATTTAGTCCCACTCTAGGGTTTATGGGAAGAAACCAAAATCTCACAGTGATAAGTCAAAATCCACTAAAATCTAGAACTCCTATACCAGGACTCATACACCCAAGGTGGTGGTTTAGTCCCATTATTAGGGTTTCACTATGTTGGGTGAAAATTATGCAATCAACTTTTTGATAGATTACACAACTAGGACTTCGGCCACAACTATGTGAGATGTGAATCTCTCCTCTTGGAAATGGGAGGCACCCTTCTTATTGTTGATAGAAGCGACAGTAAAACAAACAAAGTAATTACAAAATGTACACAATACTTACGAAGTGGGGGGGGGTGTGTTACATTCATCCTTCTCTCTTTTTTCAGAGAAGATGTTTACAACTTCACTATTGGAAGTTCTTAATTCACAATAACTTTAAACTAACAATGAGTAGTAATGCCAATACCTCTATCTTGTCAAAGCAAAGCGTAGAGGTACCAGAAGTGATTAACAATAAACTAGTAAAATAAAAGCGAAAGCTCACAAAGGCACAAAGTCATTCTGTAGCTTTTTCAATGGCGGATTTGCGAAAATTGGCTCGTTTGTCATGTTAGAAGCACAAAGTCTTCTTAGACGCAGCAATTTCTCGAACAATATGAACAATTACAAGTGCAAAGTCTTGTAGATTATCCAACCAAAGTATCCAAAGAGCATGAATAATTACAATCACAAAGTCTTGTAGATCATTCAAACAAAGATAAACAAAACACAAATGAAAATCTAAATAAAGGATGTAACACAAAGTTTACATGAATGTAACTTAGAGTCCTTTAGATTCCATAAGCTAAACACCACCAAATGAGATTAGTTCATAAAAGTATCGAATCCAACACAAATTATGGTTTGCAATCCTCTTCTTTATTGTTCAAATTTCATTCACAAAGTATGAACACAAAGTTTCACAATTCTGCTTCAAAAAGGGCAGCACTTCGTTACAAAATACTAAAGGATAAATTTACAATAGAAATCCCTCACATTATATAGAAAGAGGGATGAGAAAAATTAGGAATCTAATTGAGGAAATCAAGAAAATTTAGGTGAGTGATTTTAGGACATCTCACCTAACTTAGACCAAAGTCAAAGTGTAATTTGATTTCAAAAGATTACATCTTCAAACTTGGTGCAATTACAATTTACAAAAAGACATATAAGATGTCAAGAAATATTTACAAGATGCATAAAGGGATGCACCAAAAATGTCTAACACTGGAGATCAGGAACCTTCTTCATGTTTCCTTGCTTTGGGCGCAGAAGTCTTCGTATTTCTTCCTGGTCTCCTGCACGAACTTCTCATCCAGACCAACATTGTAATCCACAATGGTGTGAATTCTTGTGATCGATCTCATGGCAGATGAGTGAACCTTCTTTCACATGTCAAGATGCGTTTTCAGGTTATCCAATGTGAGCTTGTATCACAAATGACATTCAAAGAGGCTTCTGAAAAGTCTGCATTGTCAATCAACTTCATGATGGCTTCCTTGAAGATCTGAGATATTTCTATGGCCGGAAGGAAGATACAATTCTTCTTAAGAAGTTGACCTAGTAACTCCCTGATACCTTTTTCAAGAATAACATGATGCCTTTTGACATCTTCCTAGACTTGGTGGAGATCTTCCGTAAGAGATTGAATTACTTGAATTCAATGTTTCAAGGATTCTCTTACCTCAATGAACTTTTCCTTGTCGGGAATTACCCTGACTTCCACCAATTTACTGAGCTTTACCTACTTCATCTGTGACCATGACAGTAGGCATTTTTCCATATCTCTGCACTCTTGGGAAAGTACACTTTTTTCTTTATCAAGCTCTATGGTGAGCTTGGCCAACAAGGTAGTTTTCTCGTCTGCAACAATTATTATCTGAGACTCGTGTTCTATGATCTTCTCAATGAAATTGTACAACACTCTACCTTTGGAGGTGAACTTCTCAGCTTTCTTGATAGCCGGGTCGTCAATACTTACCACATTCATCGGTTATGTATTAGTTGGAGATCCTGCAAGTCTCTTTACAACAGTGGCATAATGCTCTGCCCTCTACTTGTACATATTGCAAGCTTGCTTCATTTTATCCAGTCTTCCAGCCAAGATATCCAATGTCACTTGCACATCTGCTTTTGCACTTTCATTGATAACCTTGCCAAGCTGGACTTTGTTACTGTGTAGTCCTCCATATTGACATCTCCTTCTTCTTGTGGTGGTATTCCAATTTCCACATACTTGTTGCCAGTCTTGTCAACGTTCAGCCTTGAGTATAATTTTTCCTTTTTCTTCCCTTTAGCCTTTGGAGGGACTATCTCTTCAAGGTCGAGCTCCTCTAGAGAGATCATTTGCTTCTTCCACTTCGACACTTGAGATATCACCCAAGGGGGAAGGAAGTAGGTGTGAAATTCTGGATTCACTGTCAACTCAGTTGTCATCGTCACTTCCAAAGTTATTGTCACATCTGAAGTTACCATGGGTATTGTGACAATAGGAGAAGTGCCTGTCATCATTGCTCTCATAGACTACACATTGAGCTGATCACGCATTGACTCATTCATGAAATGATTTAATTCATTTTCAAAAGTGATATCATACATTGGTGAAGACAGGCTAGGAATGGATGATGGAGGACTTGACAGTATATCAACTGTATGAATGCTTTTCATCAAGGGAGTATCAAGTAGGGTTGATGCTAAAGGAATAGTGGATATCTCAACTATAGGAATGCATGTGGTAGGAATGGGTGATGAGGGAACAGGAGGTGGAGGAGTTCTTGAATTTGGAGGAGTATGAGGAATACTAGAAATCACAGATGATGATGTTCTATGAATTTCCTCAACTACATTCTTAGGTGAAGACGTAGTTCTTTCTTGATCATGCTTGGGTTCTTGTTGATCACCCTCTTGTTTCTCTGATTCTGGTTCACCTTCAGAATCACCTTCAGATTCTTCTTCAGACTCTTGCCCGCTTTTAGAAACCTCTTCTGTATCAGAATCTACTTCTGCTGAGTTTTCATCTTCAGCGGATTGGTCACTAGAAGTATCTTCTTCATTAGAATCTATCTCCTATGGAATGGAATTTTTACCTTTAGAGTGAGATGGATCGGATTTCATGGTTTCTCCTTCTGGGATGGACTGGGTATCTTTCCTTGCAACAATAAACTTGATCCTGGGACCTCTTCCTGAAGAAGTGGGAACAACCGCTAATTTATTCTTCATGCAGAGTTCTTGTTGTCGGCGAGCTTCTGCTTCAGATTCTTCTCCTTCTAAATCTGTTATGAAACTTTTCATTTCAAAACCATGCTTATGTAACCATTTTGCAGTGTTGGATAGGATTGGCTTCAATCTCTCTCTCATGCTGATACTGGGTGTGTGCAAGAAGTTGAGTCCACTTTTTGGCCAAAAAGTGGAAGTGTTTTCCCTGATTTTCAGTATTTGACACATTTGACCTTAAAATTTGAAGCACTTAGAGTATTTAAAGTAAAAGTCACTAATCATAAAATGTAGTGCCTGATTCTAGTCTCCAAATATGTA
Source organism: Sequoia sempervirens (assembly GCA_007258455.2). NCBI lineage: Eukaryota > Viridiplantae > Streptophyta > Pinopsida > Cupressales > Cupressaceae > Sequoia > Sequoia sempervirens. Next base: position 445,606,789 of record VDFB02000015.1, read on the forward strand.
ATTTATTCTTTAACACCCAGATTACAAATTGAGTTTCATTAGGCATTTCAAAACCACCGCTTAAAATGTCATTTTTTTTGTACCATACCATGCACTGTACCTATACATCCATTTTGACTTAAATTATCAGATATTTTTTCTAAATCCTTTGGGAAAGCTTTTACACTCAATCGAAACCTTGCTCTTGATATTTTTTTGTAATTTTTTATTGAATATTTTTTTTTTGTTAATTTTTTATTAGGCAGATTTGTTGTTTTGAAAAACGTCATGTACGACATGCATAAGATGACCTAAACTTATCATTTTTTGATTTTTTTTTTTCAAATTGAAAAGAATTGTCTGAAGTTTGCTCTCATGCAATCCGTTTGTCAAAATGTTATGTTGATCAAAAGTTATTCAAATAGTAAAAACTCTGATATTTAAAGTTTATGGACCAATTTTATTAGAAATTAATTGAAAAATACAAAAAATAATTCAATTGCAAAACAAATTATATATTTAGAATCTGCATTGTTTGATCTAAAATGGGTTTTCATTTTGTCAGAAATTTTTTGAAAAAAGGTCCTCAGCCATATGTCCAAAGTCAATATTTTTCTTTGACATTGTTAGGGCCTTCAATTTGTAGGTCAAACCAGGTTGAATGCTTAGGTTCAAACTTCCAAAGCTTTTCCTGAACCGAAAACCTTGGCAAAACCCGCCACCGATGCAAAACCAAATTGGCTTAAAAAAAAACGGATCCTCATTATACACCTGATCCTTGCTGAAGCTAACCGGCAAAGGTAAATGTGATCCCGCCATAAGATAGGGATCCCGTTTTACAACGTCTGCATCGGATGCAGTGAACGGATCCCTCATTATGGAGAGGGACTCGCGATAGTAAACTGATCCTATCGGTAATCGGATCCTCTCGCGAGTTATAAACCTGGATCCCGCCCAATTGGGATCCCATGAGATTATTTAGAAAACACCGCTGGACAATTACTGGCCAACTCGTAATCCTGGTAACCTGACATGTAACGTGTCGAGATAACGAAAACAATTTATTTTTTCATAAGCGTTGTATTTATGTGTGGTCAATTTGAGTTTTTAGTTGATTTTACTCAAAAGGAGCACTACCTACACCCATTTTGAAGTGAAATTTGCAGTATACTGAATTTTTCAAAGGAAGCATAAAAGAAAACAAATTTTAAAGTGGAATTGTGGTGTTTACTCTGTTTCAGGAACACAAGAGGAATAATAATTTGCTGCATATTCAACTTCCAATTTGGATTCAATATTTTGAAGTATTTCACTATTAACATTCATTTGTGCTTGAGAATTTTATAATTATGGGAGATAAATTTCGTAATAAGAGAAGAAATACATTGACTCCTCAAGAAGTTGAAGCAAATAAAGAGCAACATCAACACATACATTTAGAGCCATAAAAGAATGTTATGGAACCTATTATGCTTCTCTAATCTTTCATTATTTTATTTACCTTTCATTAGAAGTAGAGTATTGAGTTTGCACTTGCATTCTTGGTCTAGAATTTCTCTTCTACACTAAGTACAAAAATATAATATTGGATAGCTTAGTATATATTTCTCTTCTAATATATATTCCCTAGTTCTCCTTATCCATATTTGAGTATCTTAGCATATGTGTAACATGACATGTTAATAATATATCTCATATAAATGTAGGGATGTGTCGCTAATGTCATCTTCAAACATATTTAACCAATAGGAGATACTATAAGGTATCTAATATAACTATACAACCTATACAGGTATGACATATGGTGACCTTTGGCTTTTTTTGATATGTCAAGGGTAGTTTTGCAAAGATTAGTTTCTAGTGCTTTTGTGAGTTTTCACCACTTGTACTTATTAAGCTACACTTTTGGGTTTTCAACCTAATAGGGATAAACCTAGTAGATTTTTTAGCTTTCCCGCCTAATGGAGATAAATCAAACCACACTTTTTGGTTTTTAGTTGCACCTATCAAGTTATTTGTTAGCTATTAAATTTACAAACATTCTAGGATTATAAGTCTACTATAAAATTTGATGTAAAATAGATTACACATTGAGCCCTATAATTTAATTACAACAATGAATAAATATCTAGCAACATTTAGTAGACATAATGAAAATCAAGCCATGATAGTAATATAGAGATAATATACAATGTTTAATATAGATAAGTTAAAGAATCATTTTAAAAATATATATCTATATATTCACATCATTTTTGTTTTTTCTTTAGATTTCAAATATATCCACCAATCCTCCTTATCTTACATTTTAACATAAACTCAAAAAACATAGTGGACATGTACACACATATAAAACTACATTAAAATAGTGTTAGATCTTACAATTTTTCAAGGCTTATTTCATCCTCTTAGACGATCACTCTTACTAAATCATTGGCATAAATTAGATGCACACAATGGCACATTATTTAGGTTTATTCCTCATGTTGGATTCCCTATTTTATATAACTATATCTTTATTATCTAATTTAAATATATCTAAGCACAAATTTCTTTTATGTAACACATTGATAATTTCAACTCATTATAAAAACCAAATACAAATTTAAAGGGGGTACACTATATTTATAAATAAGAATTTAAATACCATCCCAATCTCCATGGTGTGTCACTTGTTCACTAAAAATCCCTTACATAAATCATCTACTTAGGTCAATCTTATCTAGATTTTTCTTAAATATTAATATTCATAAAATATGGCACAAAGCATATTGATGCATTTCTATCCTTCCACATAAATCTATATAGTATCAAAATATAGGTAATTTTATGGTTAAATTGAATCTCTCTTAATTGCTAAATAATCCATTATGATTGAGGATGGGTGGATTATTATCTAGGATCACATCTTAAAAATCCTATAGAGGTCATGTGCTATGTTTTTCTTAATACATATATTCACATACATACCTCTTTCCATGTATTATCAACTCGCCTATATGATAGACACCTTCCTAGATTTAAATTTCATACGATATATATGTACCCAAGTGTTTCCAATTGGAATTGCTATAATTATACTTTTATGGCATTCTAGATATTTAAAATAGTTTTCATAAATCTACCAAATAGACCCATTCTTGACATTGAACCTACATAATTTTAGGTATGTCCAATGAAAGATTAGGGTCTAGGGTTCATAAATTTCAAATGCTTTAGTGTTATGGGTTTAGATTTTACAGTTTAGGGTCTAGGGTTTAGCAAACTTAGGGTGAAGTTTGGGTGGCCCTTGGCATAATTTAGAGTTGCAAGTTAGTGTCAATTGGAATCGATTGTACGTGTTTAGATTTACGAATTTGTTAATTAAATTTTCAAACAAACATCAAGATAAACTTTATGAATTTTAACCATTCTTTACATTTTGATTTCTAATCTAATTATAATTTAAAATTGAAACTAAAGTTTAATATATATCATTTTTTCCATACAAAGCAAATAAAATTTAAAACATTTAAGCAATGTGAATGATTTTTTGTTCGATTCAAATTTAGGGTTTTAACAATTTTTTTTGTTTCAATTCAATTTAGGGTTTCAGTTTTAAACAATTAGGGTTTTTAATGAAATTTTTTCGTTTCAATTCAAACTAGGGTTTTCAAATTCAATTTTTTTCGTTTGATTTAAATTCAGGGTTTCAAAAAGCTCGATTTGGATTTGTAAATGTGATGTTTTTATTTCATTTCGATTTCTAGGGTTTTGAAATGCAATTTTTTTGTTTTATTTCAGTTAGGGTTTTCAAAATCAATTTTTTTTGGGTTTAATTGAACAATTTAATATTTAAAAGTTAAATTTTGTTTCTAAAACACAATTCAACGTTTTTTTTTTCATTTTTATCAAAAAACATCTAAATTTCATTGCAAGTTTTTGTCTATTTTTACAATTATTGAATTCTACTATAACAATTAAAAAAATGATTAAAACGTGACAAAAATTAAAAAAAATACATGCTAAATTAACGTATTTCATTTAAAATTTCAATTCAAAAAAAAATGCAAAGAAATGGTGTTTAGGCGGTGTACTTGTAGCTAGTCGTGGGGTCGCTATCGCCAATGCACTCGGGGTCCCGTTCGCAGAGCAGTGAAAATTGTTCTTTAAAAAATAAATAAATAGCAGTATAAAACGGGATCTCGATTTATACAACTCGGGATCCCGTATTTTACAAATCGGGATCCCGTTTCTTATAAATCGGGATCCCATTCCGTGTTCATTGGTTTGGAGTCCACAGGGAAACGAGATCCCAATTTCTAAAAAGCGGGATCCCATTTAGTTTCAGGCTCGGGATCCCGAACCGTAATGGGATCCCATTTGTTCGATGCCGATTTCAATTTTTTGTCTAAGGTAAGAAACTTCCACGTTTCATGGACTCAACTTCTTGCACACACCCTACTTTCTTTCCTAGACCATTGAATTGCAAGAAACAAACTTTTAGAAACCTCTTGTTCATCATAGACAACATTCATGATATCTCCAGGATCTGTAAAATCCTCTAATAGGTCAGCAATATCAAGGTCTCTGATATGATGAACAGTCAACCTGCAATAATCCATTTTGTGAATGGCTTCTTCATATCTACAATTAGCCTAGATGTTTTCAAAACGGTACTTGTGATGATGACCCTTTTGTAATTTCTTTTTGACATCCTGGTAATCAAAATCAAACCTATACCTATAGGTTTTGATTGTCATGATTTGCATCTCAGCATAAAAATATTTGGCTTTCTGTATAGTTGGGATAGTATATGTGCCAATTGTCAGTTGGAACTTGAATGCATGCTTGTGGTTACTTCTTCGTTCTTTATGCATTGAAATCAGCTGTCTACATGTTTCCATGAGAACCCACTTATCTGAAGGATAATGTGGCAGCATGTAGGGACGGCTAGAGTAGCACCCTACTCTCAAATAAGTAAATGTTGGGAATTGAAGAAATAGGCATCCAACATTACTTACCACCTTATAGGAATCATCAGATACACTTCTTTCGAGAGCTGGATCAAAATTGAAAAGAAAAGGTGCGAAGAAAGCATAAATAACCCACCTGAAATGATGGAAGCTTTCCTTCAATTCGAATTGATAGAAGAATTTATACACAAGTAACAACATTTGATTCCCTTTTGTGGATAGACCTAGAAATTGTCTCATTACAGCTGCTGCATACACCAGGTAAGAAGTCATATAGAATTTCAATGTGGAAGGCGCATTGATCAGCTCCTCATGTATTACATCACTAATCTATTTGCCCCAGTCAATGTGCACCTTTTGTCTTCTTATAACCCTGATGTATTCATACATCCAATCATGAAAAGTGGATGATTCAGGCAAGCCTTTTACTCTACTTAGAAATCTGATCATATATTTGACGTCACCTTTGAAATCACTTCGCAGGAGTCCCTTTGGCCATTTGGAAATAGATTGTCTAGGCTTCTTCAACCATTGAGTATTTATTAGGTTTTTAGCCTTGTTGGGATCAATGTCAAATACTTCTTGTGCCTTTTGTATAGAGATATCAATGTATTTCTCCATTTGAGGAAACTTAAACACAATGTCAAAGAAGTTAGGGTTGAGTCTTAAAATCTCATGCCTAGAAGAATTGATCACACTTCTGCTTTCCCTGATGTAATGAGATGCCACTTGAAAGACAAATTCCGTATTGTGTGCAGCAGTAGGGAACATAGCTACCAAATGCAGGTTACTATGTACAATTGCTCTTATCAGGTCACGAAGAGGCTTCATCTCAGTTTGCTTTGCAAAATCAACCAAGTCTTGATGGCCAACCTCTGTGTCTTTTATTTCTTCTACCTTGCAAACCACTACAGTCGGCGGATAGACACCTTGATATTTATATTTCATTTTTCCTTTCAATTTTGAAGAAGACGAAGGTTTTTTGGTAGTCATCAAGAGCAACTAAAACTTTGATCAATCAACTTTGAAGGTCTTTGAAAAGAGACTACAAAGTGTCGAGCCAGAACAAACATTAGTCGTTAAATAGCACGGGAATGCGTGAAATGAGCAACGATGATGAGCAAGCGTGGAGCGGATGGAAAGGCATGCAAAACAATGCATAAGATGGAAGGAACGAGGTTCAGAATGAAGCTTGCAAGTTTGAAGTACTTATGGGAAAAAATTGTGAAAAGTGTAAGGGCGCACTTTTTCAGCGCCCTTACATTTTGAAGAATTCTGGCTTTGATGTAGGGGCGCTGAAAAAAAATGCTCCTGCACTTTTCGATGTTAGACAAAAAAGTGAAATGTTAGGGCACACTTTTTCAGCACTATGACATCTCTTACAATGAAGTTAACAATTGATACGACATTGAAAAGGTGTGCTTCTTCGTTTGGGAAGGGCAATGAAAACATAATGTGATACTTTGGCAATATGGAAGTATTGAAAGGGTTAAAAGAAACACTTGAGAATGCATTTTGAAGTGCATCAAATCTTCACCTATTTGCATTTCAAAGTATTGGCATAAGAAATATGTGAAGAGACCAAAATACGTGGGTAAGACAAGCTAAAACGAAAAGAGGTAAATGTGTATGTGCAAGAGGTCACCACCAAAACAAGTGATGGAATCAAGAATGTGTGATGATAAACCATAATGCGACTAGAGAAAGAGAAAAACATGCTTGATAATTGACAAGACTCCACAATAATGGTGAAATAAAGAAAACGTGAGGGTAGAAGAAAAACATGAGAAGAAAAAAAAGATAAACAAAAACGCATATGTAAATCCTAAGACATGTACAAAATAATGAAGGAGAAAGGAGAGAAAGCAAGAAGAACAACTTACCAAGAGAAAACGTGAAATTTGATTGAGAGGAACTTCAGATTTCTCAAAAACGTGTTTTGCAACTTGAGAAGATTTCGCCTAGCATGAAGGAAAGAAGTTGAAGATCATAAAAAATGAAATAGAAACAATAAAACACTTTTAAGTGAATGAGAAACACAAAAACCTAACTCAAGTCGATCAATTAATTTAGGCACAAAATGTGGCACAATGAGCAAAAAATGTAAAACGCATGAAGAAACGTGCCTAGGCAAGAAAATGACTAAGTCAGGATAAAAAGTGTAAGAGCACACTTTTTCAGCGCTATTACATTTCAGTGACAAACACTTTCATGCATGGGCGCTGAAAACCAGCGCCCCTACACTTTTCATACTTAGCCAATTTTTGGCTTGTGAGCAGGAGTGCACTTTTTCAGTGCAACTGCATTTTTCACAATTAACTAAGTATGGACAGTGAGAGTTCGCGAAGGGGCTCTTTTCGTAGGTCTTCACGAGGTGAACATAGGGGGATGCTCAAACTGAATGTTTGAGTATTTGGAATGCATTTTGAGGTGGCTTGGAAATCACCTTGTTTTGTGTGCTTGAACTTCACGAACCTAGGAAACAAACAAGTTTCGTAGGGGGTTATCCATGGAACGAGCGCTGCCAGATTCTGTGATAACAACTGGCTCTTTTTGGGGATCTTTCTTCAACTATACTTTGAAATGAATGAAGGGAGAAGGATTCCAAAATTCAAGTTCCTTTATGCATCCATTGGGCATAGAGTCAGGCGACGATGACGACGACAAAACTGAAAACATAAAGACTCAAAGGACTTAAAAATAAAAAGTATTTACATACCAATGCCAATTACTTTACTATGTAAAGTGCTTGAGATGTTTCCCACTGTGAGGAAGGGAAAATGGCATTCTATCTCCGTATGCTAACAAGAAACTGTTCTCACTATGTGACTAATGTATTTGGAATGGTCTTGTCCACAGTGAGTCATATTTCCCGTGCATACCTTTTGGTTCACTTCATTTATCCCATAGGAGAACGAGGTCACCAATTTGAAATTCTGAAGACTTGGATTTTTTGTCAAAAAGCTTCTTCACTTGGTCCTGGTGTTCCGTGATGTGGTTAGCCACTTGAACCTGGTTCTCTTCCAATTCAGAGAGATACATGATGCGCTTATCAATAGAGTTGTCAAACGTCTCATCCTCAATGGCCTTAGCCAATTTGAGAGCTAGTAGTTGAAAAGTTATATGAATCTCAACATTCAACCCATACAAGAGTTGAAAAGTAGACATGTCGATTGCTTGCTTTGGAGTTATCCTATCTGCCCATAAAGCATCGAACAAGGCCTTGTGCCACAAATGTTGATTCTCGTCCACCAGCTTGCGCATGATAGTTACCAGATTTTTGTTGCTAGATTCCACCTGACCATTACCTTGTGGATAATAGTTAGAAGAATGTGACAAAGTTATGCCATGCTCAAAACAAAACTCAGTGATCTCGTTTGATGAGAAGGCAGAAGCATTGTCAACAACAATCTTGTTCGACACACCGAATCTGGAAATAATGCTTTCTTTTAAGAAACTACACACCACTTCTGAAGTCGATCCCCCACTACTGGAAAGGCTCTTCAATCACAATAGGTTTTAATGGCAAAGATGCCAACCTGGGTTGATCAACAAACTGTTGGCATAATTCACACTTACACACCCAAGAGTACGTGTCCTAAAAAAGTGTGGGCCAGTAATACTTTGCTCTCAGGATTTTGTGAGCGGTTACCGACACTGAGAAATGCCCACCACATGCTAAATCATGATAATATTTCAACAATTTTTGTTGTTGTTCCTTATCAACACATCTGAGAAAAGTCCCATTCATTGCACGTTTGTACAAACCATTGTCCCACAAGACAAAATTAGTTGATTTCAGCTTGACGGTTCTCTTTTCCTTTGGGGTTAAGTTATTAGGGAATTCTCAATATGTGAGGAAATGAGAAATGTTGGAATACCATTCGTCAGTGGTACTAACAAACAGTACCATTGGGAGTATACTTGGATCCACCTCTTCCTCGTTTGAAACTTCTTCATCTTCTAAAATTTCTTTATCTGGATTATTTTCAGCAATAAGTTGACAAAGACCACATCCACATATCAAATTAGTGGGTTTAATTTCCAGATCATACTCCTGAATCTTGGCAATCCAATTTCCTCTTTTTGTTCCAAATTCTTGCTGTGTTAGGATAGACGTAACAATCGAATCTGGTACTAAAACCTTGACATGGCTACTTAGAATGTAGAACTGAAAATGCTTGATGGCTTTGACAATCGTGAAAGCATTCTTCTCCATTTGAGAATATTTCAATTCATAATTCTTCAGGGGGCAGCTCATGAATGCAATGGGGGATTCAAAGCCTTCATTGTTTTCCTGTACCAGAATTGCTGAGAGTGCATGCTCGGAAGCATAACACGTACATAACAAAATCTTTGGTGTAGTTGGGGCAGAACAACATAGGTGCATGAGCAATGGCCTCTTTGATATCATCGAATGATGCTTTTCCTTCTACTATCCAATGGAATGTGGTGTTACCCTTCATCATATTCACAATATGACGAGTCTTTTCAGCAAAGTCTAGAAGAAACCTCCTTAAGAAGTTTACTTTACCAAAGAAGGAGTGAACAACTTTCTTGCTTGAAGGTAGAGTGAGAGATTTAATTTTGTTGACCCTTTCCAAGTCAATCTTGATTCCCTCTGTAGATATAACATGACCAAGAAGTTTACCTTCTGTCACCCCAAAAGTTGAATTTTTTGGATATAGGAAAATGCCATGCTGACAACATCTTTCAAGAGTTTGCCTCAAGTGGTATAAATGTTCATGACGTTGCTTAGAGAAAACCGTGAGATCATCAAGATATACCATGATGAACTTACCCATCATGTCATAGAAAGCAAGATCCATGGCACACTGGAATGTAGTGCTGGAATTGATTAGACCAAAAGGCATCCTTCGATATGCAAAGGTTCCCCATGGCATCGTGAAAGTGGTTTTGTGTTGATCGCTTGAATTAAATTCAATTTGATTGTAGCTAGAAAATCCATCTAGCATGGAGAGCATCTTAGATCCGGTTACATTTTGTAGGACTTGGTCCATCACTGGATGTGGGCAATTGTCTTTGAGCAACAATTGGTTTAGATTTCTGAAATCCACACAAATGTGGATTTCTCCATTCTTCTTACAGACGGGGACGATATTGGCTATCCATGTTGAATGATGGATATGGAATATTATCTGTGCATTTAACATCTTTTGAACCTCTGCCAAAATTGTTCTAGAGATCTTGGGGTTGTATTGCCTCTGCTTTTGTTTGTAAGGAAAAGCTCTGACCTTGAGGGGAATATCATGTTGTACTTCTTTAGGCTGAAAATATTTAAGATCTTTGTACGAATATGCTAAGACATCAATATACTCCTGTAGTAGCTAAGTAAATCATCTTCTTTCTTCAGCTGTGCAACATTTTCCAATGTTCACCATCTTGGGATTAGCTTCAGTTCCTAGATTTATCTATTCTACTTCATTAGATGAGTCAAAATCTGAGAGTTGCTTATTCATGTGGCGATCATGTTTGTCAAAAAGATTTTCAAAGGATTCCAATCCTCTGGGAATCTTATTCCATTTGAGTTGCAAATATTCTTCACCCGTAACAAGATCCATATTTGACACAGATTCTTGAGGCAGATAATTGCTTCCTTCAAAATATAACTCATCAAAATTCTTTGCTTTCTCCAGAAAGGCCATGATTTGATGATCATCATTGAAAATTTGCCAGTTCTCTGAATTATCAGGGACACTTGGGCAGAAAACCAACTCTATGGTATAGGTAGAACCTTGAAAGTCTTTGTGTGGCACCAAGAGCATGGCAGAGATTGCAAGGGAATCAACTCTAGTATTGTATTCTCTGGGAACAACAGAGATATCAAAAGATTGAATTCCTTGACAGAATCCCATACTAGATTATGATAATTCCTGAGTCTATCATTCTTTGTCTGATAAATATTTCTCACTTGACATACTATCAACTCGGTATCACCTTGTGCATGAAGATTTTTTATACCTTTCTTCAGTGCAACTTGCATTCCCAACAACAGGGCTTCATACTTGGCAGTGTTATAAGTGTTATCAAATTGCAACTTGAAAGAGAAAGGAAAAAACTTTCCTGTTGGCGAAATAGAAACCATTCCTACTCCAGAACTAGTTGAAGAGCAGTTACCATCAAATTCGAGCAACTAGACACCATTGGGATCACCAATGCTAACAGTGTCGAAGTCCAAAGCCTGGAATGAATTTTGTAGGTTGGAAGTCATAACTTCACTGATTGGTTTTACAAAAGGCACACTAGTCTTTGGAATGAGAGGATTAGCTTTTGGAATAGTGGGAGTTGATGAAGAAGGGCGAGGTGTACTTACTTGTGGATTTACTGCTTTCTTGGGTTGCCAAGGGAGGGGAGATCCTCTTTTGGCGATCGTTATTGGTGGGTTTTCTTTTTTAGGGATAGCAGTAGCTTGAGCTTTATCAAGTTGATTTTGTTAATGCCACGTAAAGACAACATAAGTGTCAGTCACCAAGTCATCTTATTCTTCTTCTTCTGCCATTTCCAAATAGCTAATCTTGGAGTCGCCAGCCGATTCAGTTTCTTCTTCTTGGAAGAGATCGACATTTTATTCTTCAAGGTATTCTTGTTGTGCATAATCATCTTGTTTAGTCTTGTAGTATCCTGCAGTATTGTTAGCGGGCAGGGCTTCCAGAGCAAGCATCCTAGAGGTACTGGGAGATGATTTTGATTTTTTTTGCCAGCATAATTAGGGAAAGTCCTCCTAGGGATGTCCTTGTAATTGCTACTATTGTTATTGTTTGAAACTTTCTTTTTGAGAGACAAGACTTCATTTTCCAACCTTTGGACCATGGGATCTATGAAATTTGAGCTGGCACTGGGAGCACTAACATTAGATGTGGAAGAACCTAAGGCTTGCATTCTTTTATTTGCATTAGTTCCCATCCTGATTTCTCTAGCAAGGATCATGCCATCCTCCAGACTGGTAGCCAATTGTTGGGTTGCTTCAACATTAACAAGATTTTCCCTACATAAGTAGAAACTCACCTTGGGTAGTTGTGTGTTGATGAAGAAGCACTTTAGGTTATGATCCGTCAGTCTTGCATCATTTGGGATCTGTGTCACCAATTTATTAAATTTTTCCATGAACTCATGCATAGGCTCATGAGCTTCTTTACGCATGGTGGTGAGTTGTGCCAATAAAGCATGTGAATCTTCAACAGGCTTAAATATTTCTTCAAACTTAGTGCGAAGAGAGGTCCAATCAGTGATGGAGGCATTAGGAAGAGTAAAGAACCATTTGGCTGCAACCCCTTGAAGGGATTCAGTGAACAATCTTACAGAAACATCTTCATGCTCAATACCAAGAATGCCACAAATGATGTAGAATGTAGATATGTGCTCATCGGGATGTTGTTTTCCATCACCTTGAAACTTTGGGAGATGCTTCCTAGATACGAGCAACAATTCATGCAATGGCACGGCTAAACGGAGGGGACCAAAAGCATTTCCCCATGGTCCTATAGGCGGTGCGGTAATAACTAGTTGCACAATAGGTACCAAAACAAGATGTATGTGGTAAACAGACCAAACACTTGGGAGAGGAGATCTTTGGCTATGTGGAGGGTAGCTTATAGCACGTTGCATTGGTGACCTTACTTGTGGGAGAGTAAATGGAAAATCACGTTGCAACAACTCTTCAAAAAGTGGATCTGCTACACCTTGAGCCCTCAATCCTCGTGTATATATCCAGTCCACTAGAATGTAGATCTGAATACAATGGATATTATAAAGTGACAATATAAAAAAGAACAAGAAAGAGGAAACTTATCTACTTCAATCCAAAGTGTGAGGCTTAGATTACATATGTCATTCCCCAATAGAGTCGCCAAAAAACTATTGGGTGAAAATTATGTAATCAACTTTTTGATAGATTACACGGCTAGGACTTTAACCACAGCTATGTGAGATGTGAATCTCTCCTCTCGAAAAGGGGAGGCACCCTTCTTACTACTGACAAAAGCGATAGTAAAACAAACAAAGTAATTACAAAATGTACACAATACTTACGAAGTGGGGAGGTGTGTTATATTCATCCTTCTCTCTTTTTTCAGAGAAGATGTTTACAATACTTCACTGTTGGAAGTTCTTAATTCACAATAACTTTAAACTAACAACGAGCAGTAATGCCAATACCTCTATCTTGTCAAAGAAAAATGTAGAGGTACCAGAAGTGATTAACAATAAACTAGTAAAATAAAAGGGAAAGCTCACAAAGGCACAAAATCATTCCATAGCTTTTTCAATGGTGGATCTGTGAAAAGTGTGTCATTTGTCACATTAGAAGCACAAAGTCTTCTTAGACACAATAATTCCTAAAACAGTATGAACAATTACAAGCACAAAGTCTTGTAGATTATCCAACCAAAGTATCCAAATAGCATGAATAATTACAAGCGCAAAGTCTTGTAGATCATTCAACCAAAGATAAACAAAACACAAATGAAAATCTAAATAAAGGATGTAACACAAAGTTTACATGAATTACTTAGAGTTCTTCATATTCCATAAGCTAAACACCACCAAATGAGATCAGTTCATAAAAGTATCGAATCCAATGCAAAGTTTGGTTTGCAATCCTCTTCTTTATTAATCAAATTTCATTCACAAAGTATGAACGCAAAGTTTCACAATTCTGCTTCAAAAAGTGTAGCACTTCGTTGCAAAACACTAAAGGATAAATTTACAATAGAAATCCCTCACATTATATAGAAAGAGGGATGAGAAAAATTAGGAATCTAATTGAGGAAATCAAGGAAAGTTAGGTGAGATATTTTAGGAGATCTCACCTAACTTGGACCAAAGTCAAAGTGTAATTTTTTTCAAAAGATTACATCTTTGAACTTGGTGCAATTACAATTTACAAAAAGACATATAAGATGTCAGGAAATATTTACAACATGCATAAAGGGATGCACCAAAAATGTCTAACACTAGAGATCAGGAACCTTCTTCATGTTTCCTTGCTTTGGGCATGGTAGTCTTCGTATTTCTTCCTGGTCTCTTGCACGTACTTCTCATCTGGACCAACGGTGTAATCCACAATGGTGTGAATTCTTGTGATCAATCTCATGGAAGATGAGTGAATCTTCTTGCACCTGTCAAGATGCATTTTTAGGTTATCCAATGTGAGCCTTGTATCACAAATGACATTCAGAGAGGCTTCTAAAAAGTCTACACTATCAATCAACTTCATGATGGCTTCCTTGAAGATCTGAGATATTTTTGTGGCCAGAAGGAAGATATGATTCTCCTCAAGAAGTTGACTTGGTAACTCCTTGATACCTTTTTCAAGAATAACATGATGCCCTTCGACGACTTCTTGCACTTGGTGGAGATCTTCCGTAAGAGATTGAATTACTTGAATTCGATGTTTCAAGGATTCTCTTACCTCAATGAACTTTTCTTTGCCAGGAATTACCCTGACGTCTACCATTTTACTGAGCTTTACCTGCTTCATTTATGACCATGACAATAGGCATTTTTCCATATCTCTGCGCTCTTGGGAAAGTACACTTTTTTCTTTATCAAGCTCTATGGTGAGCTTGGCCAACAAGGCAGTTTTCTCATCTGCAACATTTATGATATGAGACTCATGTTCTATGATCTTCTCAATGAAATCATACAACACTCTGCCTTTGGAGCTAAACTTCTCAATTTCTTGACAGTTGGCTCCTCAATACTTATCACAGTCAGTGGCTGTGCATTAGTTGGAGATCCTCGAAGTCTCTTTACAACAATGGCATAATGTTTTTCCCTCTTCTTGTACATATTGGGAGCTTGCTCCATTTATCCAGTCTTCTAGCCAAGATATCCAATGTCACTTATGTATCTATTTTTGCACTTTCATTGGTAACCTTGCCAAGCTAGACTTTTGTTACCGTGTAGTCCTCCATATTGACATCTCCTTCTTGTGGTGGTATGCCAATTTCCGCATACTTGTTCCTAGTCTTGTCAACATTCAACCTTGAGTATACTTTTGTCTTTTTCTTCCCTTTAGCCTTTGGAGGGACTATCTCTTCGAGGTCGAGCTCCTCTGGAGAGATCATTTGCTTCTTCAGCTTTGACACTTGAGATATTAGCCAAGGGGGAAGGAAGGAGGTGTGAACTTTTGGATTCATTGTCAACTCAGTTTTCATTGTCACTTCCAAAGTTATTGTCACATCTGAAGTTACCATGGATATTGTGACAATAGGAGAAGTGGCTATCATCATTGCTCCTATAGACTACACATTGAGCTGATCATGCATTGACTCATTCATGAAACGATTGAATTCATTTTCTGAAGTGATATCATACGTTGGTGAAGACAGGCTAGGAATTGATGATGGAGGACTCGGTAATATATCAACTGTATGAATGCTTGTCACTGAGGGAGTATCAAGCGGGGTTGATGTTGCAAGAATAGTGGATATCTCAACTATAGGAATGCATGTGGTAGGAATGGGTGATGAGGGAACAGGAGGTGGAGGAGTTCTTGAATTTGGAGGAGTATGAGGAACACTGGAAATCACAAGTGATGAATTTCTAGGAATTTCCTCAACTACATTCTTAGGTGAAGGCGTAGTTCTTTCTTGATCATGCCTGGGTTATTGTTGATCACCCTCTTGTTTCTCTGATTTTGGTTCACCTTCAGAATCACCTTTAGATTCATCTTTAGAATCTTATTCAAACTCTTGCCCACTTTTAGAAACTTCTTTTGCATCTGAGTCTACTTTTGCTGAGTTTTCATCTTTAGTGGACTGGTTTCTCCTTCTGGGATAGACTGGGTATCTTTCTTGCCAACAGTAAACTTGATCTTGGGACCTCTTCCTGAAGAAGTGGGAACAACCATTGATTTATTCTTCACACAGAGTTCTTGCTGTCGGCGAGCTTCTACTTCTGATTCTTCTCCTTCTGAATCTGTTTTGAAACTTTCATTTCAAAACCATGCTTATGTAACCATTCTGCAGTTTTGGCTAGGATTGAATTCAATCTCTCTCTCATGCTGGTAATTTCTTTCTTAGACCATGGAATTGTAGGGAATGACCTTTTAGAAACCTCTTGTTCATCATAGACAACATTCATGATATCACCAGGGTCTGTAAAATCCTTTGGTAGGTCAGCAATATCAAGGTCTCTAATCTACTGAACAGTCAACCTAGAATAATCCATTTTGCGAATGGCTTCTTCATCTCTACAATTAGCCCAAATGTCTTCAAAATGGTACTTGTGATGATGACCCTTTTGTAATTTCTTTCTGACATCCTGGTAATCAAAATAAAACCTATACCTGTAGGTCTTGATTGTCATGATTTGCATCTCAGCATAAACAAATTTGGCTTTCTATATAGTTGGGATAGTATATCTACCGATTGTCAGTGGGAACTTGAATCCACGCTTGTGGTTACTTCTTCATTATTTATGCACTAAAATCAGCTGTCTGCATGTTTCCATGAGAACCCACTTATCCGAAGTATAACTTGGTAGCATGTAAGGACAGCTAGTGTAGCACCCTACTCTCAAATAAGTAAACATTTGGAATTGAAGAAATAGGCATCCAACTTTACTTACCACCTTATAGGAATCATCAGATACCCTTCTCCTTTCGAGAGCTGGATCAAAATTGAAAAGAAAAGGTGTGAAGAAAGCATCAATAACCCGCCTGAAATGATGGAAGCTTTCCTTCAATTCGAGTTGATAGAAGAATTTATACAAAGGTACCAGCATCTGATTCCCTTTTGTGGATAGACCTGGAAATTGTCTCATTACAGCTACTACATACACCAAGTAAGAAGTCATATGGATTTTCAATGTGGAAGGCACATTGATCAGCTGCTCATGCATTTCACCACTGATCTGTTTTCCCCAGTCAATGTGCACCTTTTGTCTTCTTATAATCCTAATGTATTCATACATCCAATCATGAAAAGTGGATGATTCAGGCAAGCCTTTTACTCTACTTAAAAATCTGGTCATATCTTTGATGTCATCTTTGAAATCACTTCGTAGGAGTCCCTTTGGCCATCTAGAAATAGATTGTCTAGGCTTCTTCAACCATTGAGTATTTATTAGGTTTTTTTCCTTGTTGGGATCAACGTCAAAGACTTCTTGTGCTTTTTGTATAGAGATATCAATGTATTTCTCCATTTGAGGAACCTTAAACACAATGTCAAAGAAGTCAGGGTCGAGTCATAAAATTCATGCCCAGAAGAATCAATCACACTTCTGCTTTCCCTGATGTAATGAGATGCCACTTGAAGGACTAATTCTGTATTGTGTGCAACAGTAGGGAACATACCTACCAAATGCAGGTTACTGTGTACAATTGCTCTCATCGGGTCAAGAAGAGGCTTCATCTTAGTTTACTTTGCAAAATCAACCAAGTCTTGGTGGCCAACCTCTGTGTCTTTTATTTCTTCCACCTTGGAAACCACTACAGTCGGTGGATAGACACCTTGATATTTATATTTCATTTTTCCTTTTTCTTTTGAAGAAGATGGAGGTTTTTTGGTAGTCATCAAGAGCAACTAAAACTTTGATCAATCAACTTTGAAGGTCTTTGAAAAGAGACTGCAAAGTGTCGAGTGAGAACAAACATTAATCGTTAAATAGCATGGGAATGCACAAAACGAGCAACGATGATGAGAAAGCATGGAGCAGATGGAAAGGAATGCAAAATGATGCACAAGATAGAAGGAATGAGGTTCAGAATGAAGCTTGCAAGTTTGAAGTACTTATGGGAAAAAATTGTGAAAAGTGTAAGGGTGCACTTTTTCAGCGCCCTTACATTTTGAAGGATTTTGGCTTTGATGCAGGGGTGCTAAAAAACAAAAATCTTGCACTTTTCAGTTTTAGACAAAAAATTGAAATGTCAGGGCGCTCTTTTTTAGCTCTATGACATCTCTTACAATGAAGTTAACAATTGATATGGCATTGAAAAGGTGCGCTTCTTCATTTGGGAAGGGAAATGAAAACAAAATGTGATGCTTTGGAAATATGGAAGTATTGAAAGGGTTAATAGCAACACTTGAGAACGCATTTTGAAGTGCATCAGATCTTCACCTCTTTCCATTTCAAAGAATTGGCATAAGAAATATGTGAAGAGACCAAAATACATGGGTAAGAAAAGATAAAATGAACAGAGGTAAATGTGTACATGTGCAAGAGGTCACCACCAAAACAAGCGATGGAATCAAGAATGCATGATGATAAACCATAACGTGACTAGGGAAAGAGAAAAACATGCTTGATAATTGACAAGACTCCATACCAATGGCGAAATAAAGAAAAGGTGAGGGTAGAAGAAAAACATGAGAAGAAAACAAAGATAAAAAAAATACATATGTAAATCCTAAGACATGTACAAAATAATGAAGGAGAAAGGAGAGAAAGCAAGAAGAACAACTTACCAAGAGAAATCGCGAAATTTGATTGAGAGGAACTTCAGATATCTCAAAAACGTGTTTTGCAGCTTGAGAAGATTTCGCCTAGCATGAAGGAAAGAAGTTGAAGATCATAAACAATGAAAAAGAAACAATAAAACACTTTTAAGTGAATGAGAAACACAAAAACCTAACTCAAGTCAAGAAAAAAATTTAGGCACAAAAAGTGGCACGATGAGCGCAAAATGTAAAACGCATGAAGAAATGCATCTAGACAAGAAAATGACTAAGTCAGGATAAAAAGTGTAAGATTGCACTTTTTCAGTGCTATTACATTTCAGTGACAAACACTTTCATGCAGGGGTGCTGAAAATCAACTCCCCTACACTTTTCATACTTAGCCAATTTTTGGCTTGTGAGCAAGAGTGCACTTTTTTAGTGCAACTGCATTTCTCACAATTAACTAAGTACGAACAGTGATACTTCGCAAAGGGGATCATTTTGAAGGTCTTCGTGAGGAAAACATAGGGGGATGCTCAAACCGAATTTTTGAGACTTTGGAATGCATTTTGAGGTGGCTTGGAAATCACCTTGTTTTGCATGCTTGAACTTCACGAATCCTAGGAAACAGACAAGTTTTGTAGGGGGTTATCCATGGAACGAGCACTACTATATTCTGTGATAACACACTAAAACTATTGTATCCTCTATTTATCTTTTGTAGCTTCCCTCTTGTCCGATCTCTAGGTCTGAAAGTTTAAATTCTGGCCTATAGGTGACTTTCTATGAAGATGACAACTTCTTGACAATATTGACAACTTTTTTCAATCTTGTAGCTTTGTCTTCAAAGGATCTTCGAGCTTTAAATCACCTAAATCTTCAATCACACATGAAAGGAGAGAAAAATGTTAATTTGGTAGTGGATAGGGGTTTTCATGGTCAAACCCCATTTTGGTAATCAAACCTTAATGAGAAATGAATCATGAATGAAATGAAACATGAAACATAAGATGAAGCAATAGAACCTTGTATGAAACCTTGTAGATCTTCAAACAAGCATGAAGTGGCCTTAATGGATGTAGATCTCGATCATGATTCTTGATGAAAGATAATGCCTTTGAATACTTGAATTGATCTTGAATAATACATCACAACATTAGCTCAAAACCACATTCATGATGCATTAATCCTTTGATATGATAATGGATCTTTGATTGTTGTAACAAATGATTCAAATAAATTTTCCCTTGAATGCCTTAGAAATTCTCTTGAATGCTCTTGTGAAAGTACTCTTCTTTGCTTATGAAATTATAGGATGAAACTATGTGAAATAACCTTGTATTTATACTTGTTCATGCCAAATTTACTGAAATTACAACACTACAAGTTGACATCAGATCTAGGATAATAAAATCCCATCAAAATTTTGATTTAAAATAGGTTCAGGTAAAAGTGGGACTCATACACTAGTTGGGGCATATGAGTCCTTGTAGCTAAAACTTGACACACAAATTTCTACGAGTGTCTTGTTTAATGTTCAATTTGAAATTAGGTCCCAAGACCTAGGTGGGACTCATACTCCCAAGGTGGTGTATGAGTCCTAAATCACTAAATTTGGAACACACAACCTCAAACATTGAATTATGATTGATTATTTGTTGTATTGGGATTATCCTAAGAAAAGTGCATTTAATTAGGATGCAAAATAGGACCAATTAGAGCATAAATAAGCCATGTTTCAGCAAGGAGGGCCAAAAAAAGTGTGAAAATATAAAGGGATACATTTTTCTACACTACATTTAGCCCCCACTTTAGTGAGAAGAGGAACTTGCTTCAAACTGACACAAAAGTAGACATTCAAATTGGTCCAAGTGTAAAAATGTGAATGGTATAGGATGATAAAGATCAAGGTGGTGTCCAAACCCCAAGGATCCAAGATCCTATGTCAAATCAACATAAGCACAAAGGGACATGCACAAGGTGCATGATATGCATCATCAAGATACACAAACATACAATGCCAAAGATCTAAAGAAAGAAAAGAGAGAAAAAAAAAAAAACAAATAAAAAGGGGTGGATCAAGCCTTGACCATTGTTCCAACATGATGTGGATCGGATCTAAGCTGTTTTTCCAAAATTCACGTTCACTTTGAGGCAACGAAACTTTAAGCCATCCATTGGGTGAGGATCCAAAAAGGGTAGCTTAGTGAGAAAGTCATGTCTCTGTATTGGCTTCTCATTGTACAAGTAGAAAGTGCCAATTTTGAGAGAGGAATCATGCCAAACTTGGGTGCCCATGTTGAATGGATGAAATTAGTAAATTATGAAAACTATAAGTTTGTAAGATAATATACTATTTTTTTTAGCTATATGATAGATTCACCTAGGGGGCATTGGAATTTGGGCCCAAGTTGGGAACCATAACTCTTGAGGGTATTTCCTCATAGTTTTTAGTTTATAAAAATTTATATTAATTTTTATTTGAGGACTCATTTGAATAAGTGAGTTTTTAGGTACAAAAGTGTTGTTAAAATACTATCAAAATTTTCCTATATTTGAAAGCTCGTGAAATATTCATATTGGTTCTCCACCCTACCACTAGCTATTTATAAGGGGTTGCAAATCCATATGACAAAAATAACTAATATGATTGGAAAAATAATGAGAGATATGTGAATCTATCTTGCACTTTAATCCCTACAAAACCTGGATAGGTGAACCAATAATAACATAGATATTTGTATAATAATGAGTTTATCAAAGTAAAAAATAAGATAAATGGTTGATGCAAATAAAATAAAGGTTTGAAAATAATTTTGAAATATTAATTTTCTTGTACCTTTAATAGGTAGGAATGAATATAGATTTAATATCTACACTAATATACAACATCTAAGAGCGATTCTTCATTTTATATTCATGTGAATGGTTATGGATATTGGAGAATATTGGTGCATACTCCTTGGGTTAACATAGTCAAATCCCTATTTTAATATGATAATATACTATAACTTAACCTCTAGGATTTAATAATAGTCATATTATAATATAAACCTTCATTATTGACTTACTAAATGAAATTCTACTAACTAATCATTCATGAATATCACACACCATAATTTTTGTGTGAAAATATTGATTGCCCTCCTTGAAGATGAACTAATCAACCTCAAAATTTATAATAAATGTGTACATAGATATTTTCTACTCTCCTTGATAATTTAATTCTTTCTAAAAACGTGCACTATAGTGTAGGAGATGATCAGATTCATAATATAATGTATGCATATTGTTATCATAGAGAAATACAGATATAAATACACACTTTATTATATTTCAAAAAAAATTATTACAATATTAAATAGAGTTTCTCTTTACAAATTTCTCTCCAAAAAATCTCGACCCTTACAAATGAAAATAATTTTATATTATATAATTTTGGTAAATTTGGCACTCAAATTTGATAATCGTTACAAATAGAAAAATAAAAAATCACATTGTTTTCAACTCTATGATATATTGATTTAAAATTATCCTTTTTAAAATTATTTTAGTGAACCGTAGATTTTTGGGACTAGGAATGCTAGGTCTCTTTTCTTCAATTAGGATCTTTCACCTAATGAAAAGAGATAGATCCCACACCCAAAATCTAGGTGGTTCATTTAAACAAAGGATTATATGATTCTTATATGAATAATTGAGATGATCTAAGTGCAAATAATTGATAGGATTGATTGACTAAGTATACAAAACCTAAGAAATGTAACTCGTTTGAAAACACATTGTGTTATATAGAAATGAACTAGGAATGCATGCAAAACTAAACATAACTGAACCAAACTGAAAGTGTGCACTTGGAATGTGGATGAAGACTGGAAATGAAATTTGAAATGCTGTTGATGCTGATTTTCAGGCTTGGTGGGACTCATTCACCATTCTGTGAAAATCAGTCCTGATTCTGTAAAACTAAGCCATAACCTGTTTCTAACAAAAGGGTACCTAAAAATGTAGAAAACTCAAAACTAACCTTGGAGTGGGATTCATTTTCCACCCATGGAGAATGAGACCACTTTTTAATTTCTATATTTTCAAAAGTGGAATCTGAAGCTTCCGACCTGCACTTTGACTTCATACAGGTGTCCACTTCCAAAACTTTGATCTACAAGTCTGAAAATGAGTTTTTGTTGATATTTTGAGTTGTTGAATGAAGAGAAGACTTGAGCAACCTTGAAAATTGATCTTCAATTATTTCCAAGCTTCCAAGAGTCCTAAATTTGCAAACACACAAGACAAGAAGAAGAGATGTTGAGTGTAAGGGCATGGGGGTTTTCCTTGGTCAAACCCCTTTTAGGTAATTAAACCAAAATGATGAAAGAATGGAATGAAACATGCAATAATGGAGTTGATTACCTTTCCATGATGTTTGATATTGAAATTATGTAGCAAAACATGAAGGATTTACCCTTGAAGGTCTGAAAATTGATCTTGAATGGCTTGTAATGACAAAACCCTAAGTTTCTTGGCTTGAGATGGAAGATTGGCGGATGAATGAATGATAAGAGATAAGAGAGATGTGGAAATGAGTTAAAGTACTTATATTTATAGGAATTTCACCTATTTCACCTGTTAATGCCTCATCATAGGTTGGCATGAAGCAATATTAAACTTAAATTTCACTTTTCTCCCACTCAAAGGTCAAAATTGAGCCAAATGGGACTGATTTGCCCCAAATGGTGAAAGGGTCCCACCTAGATGGGACTGATTTGTCATGCATGGTGAATGCATCCCACAGGAGCCATTCTGAATGCTAAGATGTTAGGGGATAAGGAAATAAGGTTTAAAGTACAACCTTGTCAGGTATTTGATCAACTTAAGCCTCAAGATGCATAGTACGGGTTAATAGGGCCTATTATTGATGATGTGAATGCCAAATATGGCTTGGGACACATAATTCAATGTGAAAGTGTGATTAAATACACTTTACAACACTAAAATGTGGTCCGCATAGCCTAGGAAGGTGCAAGAACCAATGTGAATGTGTAAAACACATTACAACACTAGGTTGAAGTCAAATTTAGTTTACAAGCCTTCTAGATTGATGTGATAATGCAATTAAATGTATTTGTGACATAGATTTTGGGAACCAAGAATGCTTTCTCTCTTCCTAAGATTTTTTACCTAGAAATAGAGAGATTTAGGTCCCAAAATGCTTATGTAACACTCAAATTAGGATGTGTTCTATATGATATCATGTAAATGAACTTAACTAAATACAATTGAATGATTAAAATGATCTAAAATAAATGCAAAAGTGTATAATCTAAGCTATGTTTGAAAACACATTATGATATGTAGAAAATGAAGAAAATGGAAGAAATATGCATAACAAAAGGAGAAGGATGAAATCAGAGTGCACCTGGATGAAATATGAGTTTTTAGGAGTGTCTGGAATATTGATGAATTTTACCATTTTTTCATAGTGGGACTCATTCACCCAAGGTGGTGAATTAGTCCTCCTACTGATGAAAAGTGTTAGGAACTAATTTCTAATAGTTTGGATATGAGATCTGACAAAATATAGATTTTTAGACTTCACGTGGGACTCATTCGCTAAGGGTGGAAAATTAGTCCACTCCTATATTTCTCAAAAATCAGACAACTCTACAACACTAGATTTGGAAATGTTTGAATGTCATGTTATTGGAGTCAGTTCTTTAGGAAACAGACATAAAACACTCAATAAGCTTGAAATAGTGATATGTTGACTTGAAGAGTCTAATTGACTTGATTTCCACTTTTCAACACCTTTAAACTTGTTGAATCTGCAAAACAAAGGTTGCAAAGACACATGCAAAGGGGAAAAATGTTGGAGGGTTAGAAAATAGGGGTTTTCCTTGGTCAAACCCAATAGAAATAAATGAAATGCAAAGGAAATGATAAATGGACAACATGAAAATGCTATTAACTCACCAAATTGTTGATCTTGTAAGTCTGAAGTAATGTCAATGGCTACTTCAATAGTAGTTTCAATAGTGGCTTCAATTGATGATGTAGGATGCTTGAATGTTTGAATTCTTGAATGTATATGTGGATGAGTGAATTTGATGAAAATTAGATGTTAAAATGAGATGAAAAACACTTATTTATACAATTCTTGTGCCTTAATATCCTTTCATACTTGATCACAAGCCGACATCAAGTGACTTTTAATAAAATCCCAAAAGGAAATTTGAAATATTTTAAATTTGGGGCCAAGGGGGACTCATTCGCCACCCGTGGCAAATGGGTCCCACCTAGGACCTAAAAACATGTGTCAGAAATAATGTTGTGTTTAACGTTGTTTGTTAGGATAATATGCAAAATTACACTTAATTAAGCACATGAGGGCATAAAGAGACAAAATAAAGCATGAGAAAGGTGTAAATAAGGAGATTGTGCCTAGAAAAGCATGAAGGCTTGTTACAAGACTTTATAACACTTCAATATAGGACTTGTTGATGTGTAAAAAGGTGATTTTTAAGTGGATTGTATTAAATAGAGTCTAGAAGAATGTAGAAATTTCTTACAACACTTCACAAAACCTTCACAAGATGTCGTCCTTTAAGTTTTAGTACCTAAATAAGCATGTTCAAGCCATGATACAACATAGAATTAGAGAAACACAGATCCAACACCATGAAACCAGACCTAAAATGCCATGAAAATGACAAGGGGCCATTTTTCTACAACACATTTAGCCCCCACTTTAGTGAGAGGATGAACCACCTTCAAACTCACACTAAAGTAACCATGAACATTGAGAGGGTTCAAATGCACTTACACTAGCAAGATGGAATACAACGGTCAAGAGGGATGATCAAGCCATAGGACAAAGATCCCATGGAAAAATAAGAATATAGACAAAGGAACACACAAGTGTTGAAATGAATGAAGCTTCGATCGTCAATCCAACTAGTTGTGAAAAGAGATCTAGGCTAACTGTTTGAAAAAGAGAATGTGTACTCACTCTGGGGCCACAAAACTAGTTGTCTGTGGGGTGAGAAAGCCCAAAAGTAAGATACATACACTAGTTGGTATACACTCACAAACAAAAAAGAAGCTATGGGGAAAATTCATTCCACTAGTTGGGCTTCCCGCTCAACCATGCTAAAGCTATACCACTTGATAACTTTAACAAGGCACCACAAAGCCAAATGAAATGTAAATGTTAGTTTAAGTTTCATATGAGAAGCAAAATAGGATGGCACCACATGCATGAAAGTTGTGTTATACAAGGTGGCCAAACAAACAAGATGGATCCATAGGCATGCAAGTTGTCTTATGCAAGGTGGCCAAATGAGAATGTAATAAATGTAATGTGAAAGATTGTTCAAAGGAGTCTTGTTCAGTTTTATGCAAGGTCAATCACTTAGGGAACATTGTGTCTAATGTATCCAAGAGAGGACCAATCAAAGAATAGTATACTCACAACTTAGGGTATGCAGTGTGTTGAATCAAACCACCAAGAGGAATGTAATATGCTAAGATAGATCACACTTATGAAGGACATCATACCCAATGTTATCCACAAAGTGACAAACGCATCACATAAAAAAAATCCTACACTAAGAAGAATGAATGCACAATGAAATGATGGTAATGTATGCCCCCCACTTTAAAGGAATTGTGACACATCATTCTATGACAAATTACTTCAAAGTAGAGAAGAAAAAAAAAAGAAAACAAGATAAGAGATCCAACCGGGAAAGCTCTATGCCAAGTCATATGTTTCAAAGGTAGGCTACGTCATGTCAAGCTAAAATGAAAAACAAAGAAAAGGAGGAAGTACACCAAAAACATAAGGGATCTATGGATTTGGGGTTAGTATGCTCATTGCTGCAATGTTTTTTATGAAAGAGCTCAAAACTATCATCATTCCCAAAATACACATAGAACTTGAAGAATGACATGAAGAGAGTGAAAACAAAGGAAAAAGAAATTCCATTTTGAGTCAACATGGAAGAGACATTGTGGTCTCAATGCTTTGCATCATCCCCAAAAGGAAAAAACAAGCGAAAATAAAAGAAAATGAAAATGAAAAAGCTTTTGGGTGAACATGAAGGAGACATTTTGGTCTCAATGCCTTGCATCATCCCCAAAAGGAAAACATAAGAAAAGCTAGAAGAAGAAGGAAAAATGAGCATTTGGCTCAACATGGAAGAGACGTAGGGCATCTCTATACTTTTCGCCATCCCCGAAAGGAAAACACAAAAATAAAATGAAAAAGACAAGGACCATTTGGGTCAACATGGAAGAGACATAGGGTGTCTCTATGCTTTGTGTCATCCCAAAAAGGAAAACACAATAAAAAATTGAAAAAGACAAGGACTATTTGGGTCAACATGGAAGAGACATAGGGAATCTCTATGCTTTGTGTCATACCCAAAAGGAAAACAAAAAACAAAAATGAAAAAGACAAGGACCATTTGGGTCAACATGAAAGAGACATAGGGCGTCTCTACACTTTGCATCATCCCTAAAAGGAAAACACAAAACAAAAATGAAAAAGACAAGGATAGTTTGGGTCAAAATGGAAGAGACTTAGGGCATATATACGCTTTGTGTCATCCCCAAAAGGAAAACACAAAAAAAATCATGACGAATAGAAGAATAAAGGTATGAATAGAAGAAGTGTACAAAGAGAAGAAACATCAAACACACGATACAAGGGAACATGGTACACACACAAAAATAAAATAAAGGTCAAGTAATGTAAATGTAAGTCAACCATTAACTAGGTTATTGGTTTCTCAATCTTGGATGAACAAGCGGAAAAAGGAATAACAAAGTTAAGAGACAAAACAAATGCATTACAAGGACAAGGCTAACAATGTCTCACCTCTCACAAAGTGTAAAAGAAAGAATGAGCTGAGATGAGTGATGAGAAAGGGTCGTGTAATAGTGAGAATAGGAAATTATACAACTATTGGCATGACAAAAGGAGTGCAGATTTGTTTAAGGTATGACCGGGAAACAATCAGTATTAGTGAAGTGATACTTATTCAATTTGTATTTCAATGTCTGACATTCTTTTGTTCGATGTCCAAGGATACAATGATATTTGCAATATGGTATATGAGAATCATCAAGATGAATGACCAACCTATTTGAAGATGGTAAAAGTATAAGACCTTTATTTAAAAGCAATTGAAGTCTCCTTTCCCATTCAAGTGGAGGATGGGTAGGAAAATTTATCTTTTTCAATTTATATGGTTGTTTGCATTTACTAGGTTCTCCTTTTTCATGAATAGGAGGAAGGGGACTCATAGGGATCCTAACATACTTGTCATTAGAAGGAGAGAATGGGTGTTCACGTGGAAGGAGAATGTTCAAGTTAGGAGGAGAATTCAAGATGAACGTTCCAACATCTAGAAGTCTATTAGGTTGAAAAGGATGTCTCTTAGGATGAGAAGGATCTTGATATCCTAGTCCTTTTGTATTGGCTTTAGTTGGTTGTTGTTCAAAAAGCTGATGGATGTCATGTTCATGTTTTATGTCACAACCTTGTTTACTCAAAATAGTAAAGCCTTTACCATATGTGTCCTCAAGGTTGATAGGATTGTTTGTGACTGTATGCTCATAGAATGGTGGGGATTGTGGTGGTGGAGAGGAAATAGGTACACTTGAGGGAGGAACTGTAGGTCCTGTGTTGACTTCAAGATGTAAATAAGCAAATTGATTAGGTGGTGTAATAGGAAGAAATCATGTGATCTCATAGAGGGATAAAAGGTTGCATTTGCTTCTAGGTTGTCAAGGCAATCATTGTAGAACTTATTCATGCTAACATCATCTTCTCCAATGATGTCTGCATCATGAGGAGGACAATCATGAGGAGTTAAAGGAGCATGATATTATACAATTTCATTAAGGTCACAACAAAAGGTACAGTTGGACATGTCTACTAATGATTTTAGAGAATTCCAAAACTTATTGAAAGGAAATGTGATGATGTCAGGAAACAAAGATGCAATAAATGAGGAAAATTTGAGAATCTATAACTAAAAACAAAATGCAGGAATAGTAAAGTGTAATGCAGAAAAATGTTAAAAGAAATGTAGAAATACTATCAAAAAAGTGCAGAGGGACTGATTCACCTTGGGTGGTGAATGAGTCCCAGGATGCAATTTTTTTGTGTTTTTTAGAAGTTTTGAGAATGATTTAAATGGTCTAAAGAATGCAAGTATAGATGCAGAATGTAGATTTTTAGTTTTTTCAATGAATTTGAATGCAAAAATGAAAACAAAATGAATGTTTCACTAATGCAAAATGGAAAGTCCTAAAATGCAATAACAAATGAATGTCCTAATTGAATGCTAATGCAAATGAAAACTAGGATGCAAGATGTGAAATGCAATCGAAAGTTTTAAAGTATTCAAAAGTTGGGTTCACCAAAATGTGACATAGATTTTGGGAACCAAGAATGCTTTCTCTCTTCCTAAGATTTTTCACCTAGAAAGGTAGAGATTCAGGTCCCAAAATTCTTATGTAAGACTCAAATCAAGATGTGTTCTATATGATATGATGTTAATGAACTTAACTAAATACAATTGACTAATTAAAATGATCTAAAATGAATGCAAAAGTGTTATCTAAGCTATGTTTGAAAACACACTATGATATGTAGAAAATGGAAGAAATATGCAA
This sequence comes from Sequoia sempervirens, assembly GCA_007258455.2. Lineage (NCBI taxonomy): Eukaryota > Viridiplantae > Streptophyta > Pinopsida > Cupressales > Cupressaceae > Sequoia > Sequoia sempervirens. The sequence goes on from VDFB02000015.1 coordinate 445,635,809, forward strand.
AATAGGAGAAGGATGAAATCAGAGTGAACCTGGATGAAATATGAGTTTTCTAGAGTGTCTAGAATATTGATGAATTTTACTAGTTTTTCATAGTGGGACTCATTCACCAAAGGTGGCGAATCAGTCCTCCTACTGATGAAAAAGTGTCGGGAACTGATTTCTAATAGTCAGGATCTGAGATATGACAAAATATAGATTTTTAGACTTCAGGTGGGACTCATTCGCCAAGGGTGGTGAATTAGTCCACTCCTAGATTTTTGGAAAATTAGACAGCAACTCTGCAACACTAGATTTGGGAATGTCTAAATGTCGGGTTGCCGAAGTTAGTTTTACAGGAAACAAACAGAAAACACTCAATAAGCTTGAAATAGTGATATGTTGACTTGAAGAGCCTAGTTGACTTGATTTCCACTTTTCAACACCTTTAAACCTATTGAATCTACAAAACAAAGGCTGCAAAGACACATGCAAAGGGGAAAAATGTTGGAGGGTTAGCAAATAGGGGTTTTCCTTTGTCAAACCCAATAGAAATAAATGAAATGCAAAGGAAATGATAAATGAACAACATGAAAATGCTATTAACTCACCAAATCCTTGATCTTGTAAGTTTGAAGTAATGTCAATGGCTACTTCAAAGTGCTTCAATAGTTTCTTTGATTGATGATGTAGGATGCTTGAATGCTTGAATGTATATGTGGATGAGTGAATTTGATGAAAATTAGATGTTAAAATGAAATGGAAAACATTTATTTATACAATTCTTGTGCCTTACTATCTATTCATACCTTATCATAGGTCGACATCAAGTGGCTTTTAATAAAACCCTTAAAGGAAATTTGAAATATTTTGAATTTGGAGCAAAGGGGGACTCATTCACCACCCATGGCAAATGGGTTCCACCTAGGACATGAAAACATGTGTAGGAAATAATGTTGTGTTTAATGTTGTTTGTTAGGATAATATACAAAAAATACACTTAATTAAGCATGTAAGGGCATAAAGAGACAAAATAAAACATAAGAAAAGTGTAAATAAGGAGATTGTGCCTAGAAAAGCATGAAGACTTATTACAAGACTTTACAACACTTCAATATAGGACTTATTGATGTGTAAAAAGGTGTTTTTTAGGTGAATTGTATTAAATAGAGTCTAGAAGAATGTAGAAATGTCTTACAAAACTTCACAACACCTTCACAAGACATCATTCTTTTAGTTTTAGTACCTAAATAAGCATGTTCAAGCCATTATACATTATAGAATTAGAGCAACACAAATCCAACACCATGAAACAAGACCTAAAAGGACATGAAAATGACAAGGGGCCATTTTTCTATGGCATAGTATTTTATAATGTTGAATTAGAGAAAAATAGTTTCATTAAGTCTAGAAAAGCATGAAAGTATCTTACAACACTTTACAACACCTTTATAAGACATCGTTAAAAGTATGTTATTCAATTTTTAAGGATCCAAGACTTAGTGTGGATGCATAAAATGCGTCAAAACACCTGAATCAAGGCCTCATTAAGTCTAATTATCATGAATTAATCCCATGTCAAGCAAAGGGTACTTTTTTATACAACACATTTAGCCACTACTTTAGTGAGAGGATGAACTTGTTTCAAACTCACACTAAAGTAGACATTTAATAGAGATCCAAGTGCATAGATGCAGATGAAAAAAATGACAAAGATCAACAGAGGTTGCACAAGCCCCTAGGATCCAAGATCCTAAGTAAAACCATGAAGATACAAAATGATGCAATGGAAAGAACTAATGGAAAGAAAGACGGGGTGGAAAGAATGTACTCACTATGGGGCCATAGAACTTTAGATCATCTACGGGGTGAGAAGTCCACAACATACTCACTATGGGGCCACAAAACTTCTGATTGTCCATGGGGTGAGAATTCCCAAAGGGTGAAATACATACGCTAGTTGGTATGCATTCAGAAACACATAGGTGGCTATGGGGAAATTTGTGCCTCATAATGGGTTTCCCACTCAAACCATACCAAAGTTATACCTCCTAATAACTTTATTAAGGCGCCAAAAAGGAAAATGATTTTTGAGCTCTATGAGGTAAGCAAAACTTTGTATGCTTGACACTCATAGACATTGTTAATGTACAATAGTGTAAGGATTGTTCAAAGGGATTTTGCTTTGCTTGTGCAATGTCCCATCTTAGGGAACATCATGTTCAATGTTTCCAAGAAAGGATAAGTGAAAATTATCTCATCTTGTTTCCAAAAGAGGAAAAGTACAATATCTCATCCCGGGAAACATTGTACCTAATGCTTCCAAGAGAGGGAATCACAAGAAAAAGAAAATTGCATAATGAAATGTGAGTGGTGATGTATGCCCCCACTTTAAAATGTTTGTGAACACTAGTACTGAGAGCAATTGCTTTAAAGTAGAAGAGTGAGACAATAGAGCTTACTCAGAAAACCCTATACCAAGTCATATGTTTTTGATAAGCTACGTCATAAAAAAGGGAAGTATGTCATATGCGAGCAAACTTAAGGCATGTCATCCACATCCCAAGCTTTCTCTTATGTATTCATGAAAGGTTAACGACTAGTCAAAGGAGGCAACCATAAGTGACATATGAGGGAAAGGCTATTGAACCCCTTGCCCCCACTTAGTTCAGGACAAAGGATGAGCCGAAATGATTGCTGAAATGTATGCTAGAGTGACAATCAATATCAATTATAGGAATTATATGCCCCTACAGAGGGAAGCATACCAAACTCCTTAAGATTTTGGATTATGCGACTCAAAGCATAACATTCATTAGTGAAGTGACCATGAAATCTGTGACAGGTGCAAAATGAAGTCTTGGAATAACATTTCTTTCGAGTTCTAGGGGGAAGAGATATCAAGTGATCTTGGAGGAGTCTCAACAAGATACCATCTTGATCAAGAGAAGAAGATGGTCTTGTGGTTGGTGTGAAAGATACATCTTAATTAGTATTAGATTTCATACTTATTGTTGTGCAATTTTGGCACACACGCCCTGCTGGAAGCAGGGACCCTCTTTTTCTTTCATTCTTGGTGTCTTGGCCCTTTGATTTTTAGGATTTGGTTGTCTTGGCATGTGCATAAATGCTTATTCTATTTGTGCAAATTCCCCTTTTTGGGAGACACTTTGAAAATCCTATATTTTGGACTCATTTATGGTTTTTCACTATTTTTGGGAAAATTTCCTCTAGGTGGAATTCCCCAGATGCTTTGACAACCTAGTGGTGGCTGCTTTTACACTGTGATCTAGAAATTCTAAGACCCTATAGAATTTTGTGTTGGCCAGATTTCTCCAAAATTCCATTGCCCTGTCAAATTCTCAAGTTTTGGTTTAGGTTGTCTTGTCGACTACAATAATGCTTGATTGTACGATTTAGGTGGCATGTATTTAGTTGATTTTGAGGAATTATTGTGCCATTGAGTTTTATCATTTATTTTCTACCTATCTTAGGGGCCTAATCTTGAGTACTTGGCTTGATTTGGCATTTGGATTTGTGGATTCTTGGATTTGGTGGTGAATTTCTTGGGCATCATCATAGTTGTTACTATTTTCTAGGGAACCAAAGCTTGCTACTTGTTGTTGTTATCATCAAGTTTACTTCATCAATGGTATGTATTTGTTGCCTCACTTTTGATTGTTGAATGTGAATAATTCTTTGGCATCTTGAGTATGCTTTAAGTTCAATTTTTTTTGCATGTTTGGAATTGAGCATCTCAAAGCTAGGGTTATTTTATTTTTCTATATTGACGACCCCAAGTGAGTTCGTGAGCTTGTTTCCAATTTCATTATCAAGCAGCTTGCTTGTGTAGGTCATGAAGGATCTTTTTGAAAACATAGCATAACGAGTAAGTTGAGTCCAAGCTAATTTTTTGTGTTCATGGCAGAATTTTAGGGTTTCAGGTTTAGGGAATCACCAATTCCCCTCAATTTTCTTTTGAATAAGTTTAGAAATTTAAAGATGATTTGTAAGAATCTCAAATCAAGCTAGCTTCAAGCCTAAGGTCCTCAAATTTGTGATCGTTTGATCAATTTGAGTGAAGTCGTGATGAAATGTTAACATTCGGGATTTCAAAGTCTTGGCAGAATTCCTTAACTGCCTGAATTCCGTGATTTTCTGTCCTCCCTTGATTTTCCTCAAAATATACAAAATCCAGAATTGTACCTACATCATGGATTTCCTCTCTTGATGGATTTTCCCGAAAGTCCCACCATCTGAAGAATTGGAGAGATAAATGGATTGAATGTTATGTGTCTTGACATTTCATGGATAATTTGAATAATTAGAGAGATGGTTCATGCCTTTTTCTTCATATGGATGATCAATTTATAATATTATGCTATGATCATTAAAATTTTCTTGGGATGAAATTCCCTAAAATTCCTCTCTGGCTTGATTTCCCTGGATGGATGAAAATCCCATATTCTTAAGAAATTATGCCTTATGATGATTTAAAGGATTTTATTCAGGATTTTTGAATTTTTGAATGATAAACATGTTATTTATGATGAACTGACCATGATTCTAATGTGGTAAAGAGGATTGATTGTGGTCTCTTGTTGATTGTAGGATGAATCAAGTAAGGAAGTTGCAAGTGGAACTAGGAGCAAGCAGATGGATCAGGATCCTGAAGGATCATCATTCTTAGAAGTAGAAATGATTAAAATTGACATAAAGTGCAAGGTTCCTCAGTCCAAGCTTTCCTCCATCTGGACTAAAGTAGGTGACACCAATGTAGGAATATGGGATTATGAGGAATTCAAGGAAAGAATGGCACAACAAGACCCTCCATTGTTGGCCAGAAGGTTAGTGGAATCAGGGTTGGCTCATGTGGTTGGTTTTCCTCCTACAATTCAATGCTATGAACTAGTGCTTGAATGTGCTAGACATTATGACAGAGGTACACAAAGGGTGATCAGTCCTCAAGGTAGGGTGTTGGAAAAATTCTCTCTTGTATTTGTGGCACAAACCTTTGACATTCCTGACAGATCTCATGTGGTGGCTCTTTACTTGGATGTTGCTAAAAATTATTTTGAAGATGATTCAAGCAAAGCTCTACAGGTGGTCAATTCTTGGTTGGAGAAACATAAACCCCACATCTCAAAGCTGCCAAAACAATTATTCAATGCAAAATTCAAACCAGAGTACTATGATGCTATCACATTACTTAGCAGGGTAATAGGTTTGAAGAGTGCAAGAGTTTTTGAAAACTAGATGTTCCTTCTTATAGTGAGGATGGAATAGAATGCTGATTATCACTAGGTAGGAATTATAAGTGCCATGATTCATGATCAGTTGTGCAATGTATTGTAAACTAAGAGCTTCACAATGACTTCTTACTTGGTCTATGCCTTGGCTAGGTTCCATCCATATAAGGGATTGAGTACACAAGGAACCTTTGGGTGGGATGTAATATATGAAGTTTATCCACAACTATATCTAGGAAGCTCAAGCTATAGAAGGGTGAATGATGCATTCGCCATGTATGTCACTAGGTTGCTCCAAGGTGCAGAGCATGTTAGAATATCTGATAGTGCTAACGAGTTGATCAAAACGTATGGGGCTTGGTTTATATAGTTTCCCACCTTTTATTACATAAGGATAGATGGTTGCAAGAGGGACCCTTACAGACATCCTAGGTATCCTATTGATCAGCTCATACTCTTAGAAGTCACAAGGAAAATATGTGATTTCGATGCCATAGTTAAGAAAGAGAAGCATATAATAGGATTTGGCAATGAATTTCCACTCAGGGTAGGTAGTAATGAGGCTTTCCCTTCCATACATACAACACACTTTTTTGAAGAAGAGATGAGTACTCTAGGCCTATCTTTCCATTCTAAAAGGCCCAAGTTTGACAGAACTGGTGAAGCCCAAAAGAAGGCTAGTAGAGAGTATAGTCACAAAGATGACCTAGAAGATTACTAAGCTAACTATAAAGATGAGTTTGAGATTCAAAAGAAGAAATTCTCTAGGCTACCAGTCAAATTGATTAGATTGTACAATGCTAGAGTCATCCCAGATCAAATAGATGATGATGGAGAGTTAATTTAGGGCCATGACTATGAGGTTGTGAAAGATAAACCAGTTGGAGAAATAGACTGGCTGGAAGAAGAGAAAAAAGAGTTAGAATAGATCATGACTACAGTGATTAAATACATAAAATTGTGGCTTAAGCATAAGATTTGAGAATTGGAGAGGTAAGGTGTACAATGCACCTATGATTTGATGGGCAATTTGGAGTCTCATTCTACTTTTGAGGAATCAATTGAGCAGGATCCTAAGGGTAAGACTAAGGTGGGATATCCCTTCAAGATAAAGATTAAGGATGCTTAAGTAGAGGAAGGAGAGAAGCAAAGAAAGCCTATTTCAAAGAAGAGGAAACATACTGCAAAGGCAAAGAAGTTTGTAGAGGAGGAACCTGAGAAAAAGGGAGGTGAAGGTGATACTTTTGCACTTAAGAAAAGAATAATAGTGAGGTTGTCCCAAAAGAAGAAGGAGTCTTCCAAGGCAGAGGATGAACCTGTCCTGCCAGTAGTGAATGTAGAAGGTTCAAGAGATAAAACACTGGTGTACACATAGAGATCAAGAACTCCTTCTCCCAAAGATAGTGTGCCAAGGAAGGATGTTCGTTTAGCTACCCTAATTGTAGAACAACATGATAACACTCCTCCTTCTCATGAGATCCATAGTGAACCAGGTGAATCTAAAGAGGCAGAGAGTCACCAAGATCAAGAAGAAGAAGAATTCCAAGAGGGTGAAATTTACAATGTAGAGGCAAAAATAGACAAGATATTACAATCCCCTCTAGTAACTTATGAGGATTCGCCTATAGGAAATGAAGAGGAAATTCCAACCAAGATTTCTTCTCCAATGCATAAAGAGGAGGAGAATGATAAGAAAAATGAGGATAAGATTGAGAAAATTCCTAAAAAACAAAATCAAAATGAGGATCTCTATGGGGATCAGCAAGATAAAGTTTAGCAGAGTAATTTACCATCAGGATCTACTATGCCTGCTTGGTTGGATAGAGAGTTGAAGAGTAAGTAGGTTGTTGTGGATGACAATCTCCCTAATTGGGATGACTTGCTGGCCCAGATAGGAAAATGTAAAACAAAGAAGAAGACTAGGGTTATCCCAAAGATTGAAAGAGATAGAGAAAATAATAGGGTGTTCCACATTGCTACTCCTACTCCTGATAAGAATAAGGATGATGTGACCGGTAGTGATTACACTATGCAGAATATCAACTTAGGGCCCACTTCCATGGAATAGAAGCTTGAAGAATATGAAGGCTCTAGTGTTGTAATTTTGGATAGATTGAGGGAAGAGTTGTAGACCAAGGAATAATTGAAGAGGGAAAATGATAAAATTAAAAGGTATTTGCAAGAATTGATGAAGCCCTTGCAATCCATCAACTCCTCATCATCTACTGCAAGTTTTCTACTACAAGAAACAATAACTGAGTTGGAAAGAATGAAGACCACTACACATGCCACAATGAGCTAGTTATAGGGAGTGAAAACTAAAGGATATAATGCTATCAAGGAAATCCTCTCAACTGGTGGGTATGCTATGAGGTCAATCAATTGGTTAAAGAATGTACTAGCCCAGGATAAAGAGGATGTGGATCTCTTGTTGTAGAAGACCAAAATTATCATGGAATACACTAAAGATAAACTGGTAAAAGATGGAATTATTCCTTCTCCCAAAGCTGCAGAACCTTGGGAATGGTTTGAAGTTTTGCAAATATGACAAAGGGTTTTGAAGAAGGTGCATAAGAAGGGGAAAAAAAATGAGGACAATTTGATTGAGATCTATATCAAATGCATTTCCTTCTTTGAAGTTATGACTGGGAGAAAAATATTTTCACCAAAAAATTTGAGCCTGGAGTAATTGAGAAAATGGTGACGTGATATATATTCTCCAATTAATGAAAACCCTATTACTGAACATTAGTTAGATGATGTAGCTACCTATATTGTAGTAATGGATAAATATCAAACCAGTAAGGTGGATTGGGACAAGGTTGTAGAGTAGTCAAGAGAAGACATTAGATCTATTGAAAGGAGAATTAAAGTTTTAGCTATGCCACCTATAGCCAACTTGGAGAGGATATTTTTGATGGTGTAGGATAGGATAGAGTGAGATAAGGACAAAGGGGAAGGTAGTTAATACAATGCCTCATTAGAATTTGTGCTTCCCCATTATTTTGCTTCTTCCTTTACATGCATTGGGCCGAGCTATGTTGGAGATCCCAGGCCAACCTGAATGGACTACATACATTTAATGCACACTTTATTCCATTTTGAATTTCTCTTGGCTGACTTGTTTTGTGGCTGTTTATTATTGTAAACCTAATTCGGCTGACATATCTTGGGGATTATATAAATATGGTATTTTTTCTCATTTGTAAAGGCAATCTAGATAGCTTTATATTGGAGCGAATTAAGTAGTATAGCAAGAGTTAGAGTTAGGAGTTAGTATCATTTTCAAGGAAGTGTTTTAACAGAAGACTGGAATTTTGCTACTTTAGATGATTTAATGCAAGTGAAGACATTGTGATTTGGTGCCTTTCTTGTGTTGAATTTTATCTGGCATGGTTCATGTGATTCTATCTTTGAAGTTAATTAAGTGTATTTAATATATGCTAGGTTTAATGTTAGAGGAATTAATAATGTTTATGATTTGATACTTGAGGTGTTGCAATAATCTCTGGTCCATAATTTTTGTAGCTAGCTGATTGTTAGTTTCTTTGGAAAGTTAGCCTGGACTTTAAATTCACTGTACCTAGTTCAATTGTGGATATTTGTTCATTTCAATTGCAATAGGGTTGTTTTGGATGAATTTTCATAATCTAAAAATATTTAATGCCTTAGAAGATTGCATTATTTTTGTAACATGGCAGATTCATCTGGGTCAAGTAGGAATATGTTTATGAGGGATTGGTCCATTTCAAGTGTTTCATCATTTGCATTGTTAAATTAGGATTAGAATTAATCTTAGAAATCTCTCTAAAATCCTTATCTCTTTTGATATTTCTTTTGTCACTTGGGTTAGATTTTGGATTTGAAGTATCACCATATTACCAAATTTGATAATCTTTGAGATTCAATATTTGCTTGTAGTAAGGTCCTTTGTGATTACCAACATTTTCACATTTATCACTGAGTTGTTTATGCATTTTCAAGACCTAACATTAGAGACCTTGGGGTTATCTCTTGAGGCTTGCTAATAGAGATTTATCTTTCAAGAGAGATAGAATATCACATTTTGTCTGAGTTGTTGCTATGCAGAAAACACCATCAACAGATTGGCACTACAAGAAGGGCCTAAATATGCAAGCTAGATCAATTTCTGTCTACCATCTCTCCTAAAAGTTTTAGAAGAATAACCAGATCTACTCCAGGGGAAGAGGAATTTCAAGAATTGCAAGCCCCTACTAGGTCGAGAAGGACTAGTAGAAGGGGAGAACCATCATTCGGCTAGCCACTTCCATCATCCCCTTCATCCTCATCTGATTCAGATGCCATTCCTAGTCTGCAGCCCCAACAAGCTATAAATCAGCCATTACCACCTCCACCTCCACCAATGGCTTTCCTTCCCAACAATCCATCCCCTTTGAGCTTCAATAATTACAATGTTATGCTCTAAAACCCATAACAGTTTTGTTCTAAGTTCCATGTTAATGACCCCAGTAGAACTGTTGAGGAACATGTCAAAAAAATTCAGACTTTCCTTAGGGACAGGGGAATCAATCATCAGGATGTAGCATGCAGGCTCTTTCCTTATTCCCTAGGAGAGGATGCATTCTACTGGTACAATCATTTACCTGCAGGATCTATTCAGAATTGGACTGAACTAAAGACTAAATTTTTGTAGAAGCTTAGGATTCCCCTTAGCCCAAATGAGCTTTATCTTCAGTTCACTAATGTTAAGAGAGAGGTCAATGAACCCATAGGGTCCTTTAACAATAGGTTTCATCGCACCTATACCCGATTGCAGGATGCTTATGTTGTTGACAAGGCCACTACTTTAGAGGTCTATTATGAGGGTCTTGATAGTTTGAAAACCACCTTCATGAAGTGGAGAAACAACACTCCTACTACCCTACTTGATGCATACATAGAGGTTGTGAAGGTTAGCATTGATTTAAGGAAACACTTATCTAGGCCTTTACCATGACGAGGACCCACTGCTCACCCTGGGTAGGTCCCATCCCTCAATCAGGCTCTTGGTAATCACACTCCTATCATGAATCCAATACCCTAGTTAGCTCTAGTTTCTCACCTAAGACCTCCTGTGAGTCAAGTTCCACCCACAATCAACTACCCTTAGCAAAATGTAAATCAACCTCTTCATCCATAGCCTTAGGCTAGTTTTCCTACGTACCTGCAAAATTCTGAAGTATTGAGCTAGTCAGTAAATACTGGCACTATAGTAGGATATCCTCAAAACAATGCAAATCAACCTCCATATAGAAATTATGACGAGGAGATATTGGATGAACTGACTGGACAAGTGGAGAAGCTGAACATGGAGGTAACTTATCTGAGAAACCAAAATAGTCAACTTCAGGCTGCTGAAAGAGGCATGTAGTCTAATCATAATAGGGAAAATCAGGAAATTCAACAAGGACAAGATTTTGATAGGGGACAACATTATGAAAGAGGACATAATTATGATAGAGGAAAGAGTTATGATAAGGGACAATCTTTAGGGTAGAACTTTGATAGGGGGTAAGCTGGTGGAAAAGGGTTTGACATGAGACAACCACCCAAAAAGAAAAAAAACTTGGAATACAAGGCCTAACAATGGAGGTGTCCCCACCCCATTGGATCAGCCAGTCAATCAAGAAAAACCTCCAAGTGGTGTATATTTAGTTAAAGTTGCTTTATCAGGATGGTGTAGGCTCTATAAAACAAGTCAACATTCTGAATTAGATTGTCCAAAGTTCCAGACAACAAGTTCAATCTTCCAATATGCGGTGGAGAATAATGCAAGTAATCAGGAGTTGGTGCCATCTACTTCCTATGATTCCCCAATGTTGGTACTAAATAATGCTCATTTTCCACAAAGCGAGAAGAAGGTGCTTGTAGAATAATCAGGCCAGCTTAGGGAAGAGGAGGATTAGGTGTGCAATGGAGATGAGATTACATAGTTCTCTAATGAAAATATTGTGAATGATAATGGCCCCATGGATGAAGAAGAAACTTATATTGAAGAAGTACAGACATTTCAGTGGCTTGTTCAGAAATATGATCTGAGGGATCTGCCACACAAACGTCCATAGGCTAGAGGCCCCTTCACCACTTCTATTCCTCGGAACAACTTCACTACACCTCCAGATCCCAATGCCAGCAATAATCCAACATATCCTCATGTGTCAAGGTAGTACTTATCTAAAGATCAAGGACCAATGGATCCATCAAAAGGATGAATTACTGAAACAAGCAAGGATAAGGTGATGGAATACCCTAAGGAGGCTCCTGTTGACCTGTGCATAGAACAATTGGCCATATATGTTGTAGAAGAACTCAAGAAGCTAAAGGTAAGTCTCTCTGCATTTGAATTATTGAGAGTTCCAGCTATTAGAAATGCAGTTCTAGGAGCTTACAATACAAGTTCAGTATCACAAGATAAATCAGTCAATGATAGTGTCAATAAAGTACCCAGTTTCCATGTAGTAAAAGGTTAGAGTCAGATTCACAATCAGATTCACATATCACCTGGAGATAAAGGGAAAGAGAAAGATAAAACACAAGTTGCTCAGGTCAATACTCCCTTAACTCTATTTCAAGGGAAAACAAATACTCCATTTTTGATCTCTGTTCATTTATTTGGTAAGAACTTGCACAATTCTTTGTTGGATTCAGGTGCTTCTACTAATGTAATGCCCTTTGGTGTCTATAGAGCTTTAGGTATCACTCTTGCTGATTCCCAAAAGAAAGTCCCTCAATTGGATAGAACTGAAGTTAATGTTGTAGGGGAATTGAACATGATTCACATGCAGGTTGTTTTTGACCCTAGAATTCAATAAGTTATTAATATATAGGTAGCAGATATACCTAATACTTATGGTCTGAATTTGGGAAGATAATTTACTAAGGATTTGAATGGACATGTATCAACTAATCATTCTCATATGTGGCTTCCCTAGAAGGGAGTGCCAAATCAAATATGGTTTGAAAGAGAGCCCATGATGAAATATATGATTATAGAATATCAGAATACCTCAAATGAAATACTGATATTAGAGGTGAGTATGGGTAATTACATACTTGTGGCCCCTTTTGAGGAATCTGGTGTGGAAGAAATCATTATGCTACATACTACACCTACTAACTTTATAATTGAATCTAATGGTACTGGAGCCCTAGTGGAACCAATTGATGATGATGTTCCTAAAGATCATCAACTCAGCTTGCTGGATATTTTCTAAGAATTCATTCAGAAGTGCATTGAAGATTAGATTCATTTGGGTAGAGGAATGAATTTTGGAGAATTACTTTCGCCAAATTGGTGTAGAGTTCACAGTGCCTCTCATTCAGAATTGGACTACTACCTATGCCAGGCTATAGTAGAACAAGTGTAGAAATGCATCAAACCGATCCCAAAAGTCAGAATTAATATACAGGCTATTTAAGATGATCCCAAAGGAAAAAAGTGTGGTGCACTCTGAAGAACCCTCCAGTAGTAACAATACAAGAGGAAAGACGAAGAAATATGGAGTTGCAGGCTATTGGACGCTAAGGTTTGATGGATCTAAATCAAAACAAGGAGATGGAGAAGGATTTGAGTTAATCAATCCAAGAGGTAAAACTTTCTTTGCTTCTCATAGGCTTCAGTTTCATTGTACTAATAATGTAGCAGAATATAAGGCTTTGATTCATGGGTTGCTCATGGCACTGAAGAAAATGGTTAAGATTTTGCAAGTCTTTGGGGATTTTGAATTAGTGGTTAAGCAAGTATGAAAGAAATACTCATGTCATGACAGAAGGATGACCAATTATAGGCATAGAGTATGGGACCTTATTGAAGGATTTGATGCCTTCAACATTTAGTTGATACCACATAATAAGAACCAAGCAATGGATTCCCTCGCTTAGGAAGCTAGTACTTTACAACCTTTTTCTCTCTTTGGATTGAAATTTTTTATTGTGGAACTAATGCCAGTACCTTCAATACTTGAAAATGTGACCAAATTTTAGGTATTTGAAGTTGATAAGCATATTTATGATTTTATCACAAGTTCAAATGTATTTGCTTCTCAGATTATTGATGAAACTAAACCCCAAGAAGGGGAGATGGATTTAGAAGGGGTGATTAATTTGAGGACTAACACTATTCCGAAAGGAATGGTGTAGTTAGAAAGGATTTTTGATATGGACAAAGTCAAAGATCAAGAGTAAGATGCTAAGAAGGAGTCTATTAGTCGGCAATGAGAAATGTATAACATGGGAAATCAAGATGATATCAAAAATGTATTTATTGGAAAAGTATGCACTCCAGAAGAGAGGAAAGGAATTATTGATGCATTACATGCGTATCAAGATGTGATAGCCTATAGTTATGAAGACTTGAAGACATATGATACGTCAATTATAACTCATACTATCTTGTTGAAGCCAGGAGTAAAACCCTTTAGCAGAGGCAAAGGCCAATTAATGCTTTGCTAGAGCCCATAATTCAAAAGTGTAGAAGCTGTCTGTCAGAATCATATTCCTAGTTAGACATTCAACATAGTTGCAAATCTGGATCTTGTGAGAAAGAAGAATGGGGAAATCAGACTATGTGTGGATTTTAGGAACCTTAATAGAGAATCAAAAAAAGACAATTATCCAGTCCCTTTGCTGGATGAAGTACTTCGGATTGTTAATGGGTTTCAAATATGTCTTTCTTGGATGGATACTTTGGATACAATCAAGTTATGGTACAGTATGAAGACAGGCATAAAACTGCTTTCACCACAAAGTGGGGTACTTTCGCTTACAAAAGAATTCCCTTTGGCCTAATCAATGTTGGAGCCACATTCTAGAGGGCTATGGACATTAATTTTAAAGACATAATTAGAAAATGCATAATTATTTATATGGATGATCTGACAGTATTTTCCAAGAAGTGAGGTGATCACATAGCAGATTTTTGTAGAGTGTTTAAGAGGTGTAGATAATTTGGCATACCTCTTAATCCAAAGAAATGCATTTTCAGAGTTACTAAAGGAAAATTTTTGGGACATGTCATCTCTGAGAGAGGAATTGCTATTGACCTAGAATGAGTGGAAGCCGTACTTAAGATCTAGCCACTTGCTAGCAAGAAGGAGATGAAATCATTCTTTGGAAAAATTAACTTTGTTAGGAGGTTTATCACAAGATTTGCAGAAATAGTGAAAGAGGATGCAATGTTTCAAATGATTGGATGCAACATTTTGAAGTGTAACTTAGATGCAATTGATATTGATTGTCTGGATCGATGTTCAATGAAGGATGAATTATGATACGGAAATTTTGCTCATCAAAATATGCCATGGGCTAGTGATTTGGCTTTTTTTTGCTCACAAGCGGTGGACTAGTTTTATTTCACATTTTCCAATGTTCAGATCACCACATAAGATGGAGGAAATAGATCAAGATTTATTCCTGAAGCAAGATGTAAATACTTGCCCCCAATGTCTAGCAATGTATGGAATGCCATGGGTGGATGGCTAGATGGGTGTATGGATGGATGGATATGGTAACCACGCAAAGGATTCCAAGAATTATCTTGCGATAAGATAAGGTGTTCAGATAAAGAATGCTCATTGGATAATGCTTCATGGCTCAGATAATGCTGCATAGGATAGGATCAATGAAAATGACCCATGTCAAGATGTTTACCATAAGAAAGTGTAAAGTGTGCCCCAGAATTTCATCAAGATCAAGATAACTTTAATGATGGATGCAAATGGATGAAAATGGATTGGATCAATGGTTTATTATGGATAAGATGGATGGATTTATTATGGATAAGATGGATGGAATGCTTGATTTATTATGGATGGGATGAGATGCTTTCACCTGAAGTGGCATACATAGATGCTTGATTCCACACATGATGCCTATTTTCAAGGTTTTCATCATGGTCTTGCCCAAAGTACCACCCATGTGGTTTTCACTAGAGGACAATTTTTTTTCTTTACTGTTTTCAATCCTTTTTCTAAATTTTTTGGATTTTCATATTTTTTGATTTTTTTGATTTTTCTGAAGGATTTAAAGCTCATGCTAAACCACAAGGTGTTGTTGATGTAGATGCCCCTATCATAATGTGCCATCGATATCTTGCTTGAAGAAGTTGCTTTGCTAAGATACATGCACTTGAATGCAACTTTTGGGATTCTTGATCTACTTTATTGATACTAGGGTTAACTCTGTCTTTGTGTGCACATCGCGATAGAGTGCCTTTTGAATCCTTATGATAAATGGTCATTGCCAATACATGGTCAATGTGAGAATTGGACATCATGCATGGAGGTATGGATGGAGTGTGTTTAGGGATATGAGATAGATTGGTTGACAGCTTGGAATATTTGACTCTCCAAACTTGGGAAGATGAGCAATGATGGGTGGATACGAACGTGTGCATCGAATTAGGACCAAATGCTTGATATACTTTGTACGTCACTTGAAAAGCGTGCTTTTAATTTTGTGGATGTATTTTATGGATACTTTTCCCTTTTTTATTTTTCCCCATAGTTTCTTTGACTAATGGAGTTTGATAGGGATGCTCTTTCTTTGTATGTTTTGGTATCCATTTGTATTTGATTTGTCCGATATGCTTCTTAGCTTCTCTTTCTTTGATAACGTTCATTGTGCTTTGATTCGAATCTTTCATTTGATGTTGGTCCCAATTCGTGGATGGGGTGATGGATGGATGAAGATTCATGATGTGGCTGGTTGTAGTATTGGCATCAATTTCATCATAAGGATTCTTCGTGCTTCCTATGTTGACATTTGCTTGAGACATAGTTGCCCCTAGTATTGTGATAGTAGTACCTTCATGCTTTGATTCTGCTTGTTTTGAGATGTCTTGTTCAGTAAACATGCTTTGACAAATGACCACTGTAGATGACATTGTTTCAATTTGCCACTTTGCTAACTCTGGATTATACTATTCTATCTGAATTGCTTCCTTGAGTGGATAATGTTCAATATCTTTATTCATGATGTCCTTAGTTTTCATTTGGGATACATCTGATACTGTTGTTGACAACTCTATTTGACTGTAGGAGTTAATAATCTGCTCTTTTTGTGTAACAATATTAGGAGTAAAGGAATCCTGTTTTGAATGAAGATCATCTACGTGTCCATCCGCATAAAGCATCTCATGGGTAGATGAAGGATTATGGATATGATAATCTTGCATAGATAGGAGGGTTTCCATTAGATTATTGTAGTATCTTGAAGATACAAATTCTTGATCTTGAATGATTTCGAAGTTGCTTTCAACATGCTCTGGATACAGTTCTTGACATGGATCAGTTTCAAAGGATGGATTGCTTACAAAGGGTTCTTGGATGTCATCATTAGACATGGTAAGTGGTTCAATATCCTCAAGTGTTGAGTTTAGGGTTCTTTCAGTATCTATAACCATGAGGTCGAAGGATGTTAGTATGACTTGGAAAGGGCCATTGCTAGACCTTGGTGAAAAACATTGATCATACTTTGGAATAAATTCTTGAGATATGTCCTCTAACTCATTAGGTGATGTAGAGACATTTTTGTCATGATCATTGGTCGATGGATCATGCATTATGTCAATAGGATTAAATATCCCTAACACTCCTTGAAAGAGATCACTAAAAAGTGGCTCTTGATGTATGGTGAGTTTATCATCGGATGGGGTGGAAACATCTTCAAGGTGCTTATCGATGGAGAGATCTTGATCATTGTTTTCAACAATTATGGTGGAGGGATTTCCGATGTCCTTGACCATAGGGTCAAATGATGTTGAAATTTCTTGAATTGGATCATTGTTGGGTATTGTTGTATTTTGATCATGATTGAAAAGTGACTTTTGACATATGTTGATTTGATCATTGGATGAAGTAGACATAGCTTCAAGGTGCTTAGTGATGGATTGATCTTGATCCTTGTTCTCAACAGTTGTCATTTTTTGTGCTTGTGTTTATTGGGTAGCTTGAGAGGCTTGGGTAGCTTGAGCTATTTGTGGAGCCACCTCATATTGTTGAAGCATTTGTTGGTAGGCTTGATGTGCTTTTAGTGCAATGTTACAATATTGAATTATTGCACTTGGTTTTGGTGGTAGTGGTGGTGTATTTGGAATCATGTTGGATGTAGTGACAAGTGGTTGAGATATGTTTGGAGTGATCATGGTAGTGAGGGGTTGAGATATGATGGGTGTGATAGGGGTGATTGGAGTGATTGAGGTGACAGGAATGGTCAAAATGACCAAGGCGATAGGTCCTTGGGAGACCACATTTTGATTTGTTGGGATCAACATTGTTGTTTGATTGAATACCATCTGTTGGTGTGATGTCGATGGTATATTCAAAGGATTTGATGTGATGGCTTGATTGGTGTTAGGTGGATTGATTTGGATGGAGTGATTGGTGCTAGGTAAAGGGGGAAGCCCTAAACCAAGGAATTATATTGATATGGGTAATGGTGGTGGAGATGTCTCTTGGCATAATGACTCAACTATTTTGGTAAGTGTAGCAATTTGATCTAGCCAAATTTGTTCTTGATTTTTATCTTGACTCCCTTGATATAGTTGATTTGGCTTGTGTTCATGGATATTTGGAGTGTGTACTTATGTTTGATTTTGGACAATGTTTTGATTTGGGATGACACTTAGATTTGGCATGATAGTTTGAAATTGACCATTGTTCATGTTTGGAATATTCATATGATTTTCAAATGTACCCATCCCAAAGTTTTCCGGATTCATGTTTCAAAGACTTGTGCTTGGTGCATTCTCATTTGGCTTGTAGGGATTTGGTGGGATGACGTTGTTCATTTGAAGGCTCATGCTTTGATTGTTTGGTTGACAGATTTGTAGGTTTGGACTTAGATCTAACATCAGGAAATGTTTTCCAATCTTTGATTTGGGAATACTCACACTTGTTGTGCCATTGAAATTTGTAGAAGGTAATGATCCCATGTATGGATTGTATAAATGTGAGTGTTGAGAATCAATCGGCGTTGTAATACTTTGAAAGTTAAATTGATTTGGATTACTCATGATGTATGGATCAAGTTTGTATTCAATGTTTCTCTTGTGTTTTGACCTTGTTGCAAAAGTGACCTCTAAGGTTCTTAGGACTAATGACGAGATGAAGGATGAAAGGTGTAAATGATATAAGTGTTTGAATGTTTAGGTACTTTTGGATCAATGCTAGAATTAGGGTTTGATTTTGATTGTTTGATTTGGATAATGAACTTGTAAACCCTAAGATGTTGGATGTGATCTTAGGATGAATTTTCTCAAAGGATTGCTGATTTAACTAGAGGTATGAGAAAGGATGCATTCCCATACTCCTAACTAAACAAGGTGATTTTGATTTTGATGATTTACCCAAGTCTAGAATGATGTTTCCAAAGATCCAAAGTTGTTTGGTGGGATGGATTTTGATAAGTGTTTGGGATTTGGATGAATTATTTGATGTGATCCTAAATGAACCTAGGAAGGACTTGTTTACTAGGCCAAGATAGTGAAGGGCAAAGAATACATTGGAGAAGGTTGAGGAATTCAGCTTCATGCCTACAAGTGGCATTGACTTATAGTTTCTTTTTTGGCCCACGCAGGAAGGTGAGGGGTCAGACCGTAGGGTTGCCAAGCAAGACAAGAAGAAGCATCTTGGCATGCTCACACATGTAGGCAGTATAAACATTTTCTAACCTGAAAGGTCACACTCACAAACACATGCAGTATAACCATTGTTTGTTACCTTTGTTGCCTTGGTCAATGCGCACCTAGAAGATACATTTGCTTGAAAATCTTGTAAAGATCTCAATTGACTGTCTTTTTACAAGTACACCTGCAAAAGTAGGTAGATAGTTAAATATTCTTCACAGATCTTGATTGTCTACATCTATAGACTTTACTCCATTAATGCATGGTGGCCGGTAATGCATACTTTTGTGATATTTCTGATGTGCGGCGTTGTTACAAAGTTAAGGCAATGCATCATTGTATCCTACCTATCACATGCCTAATTTTTGTTATTCATTTTGTACACATAATTTGACTGATTTTATCATTTGTCTCCTTGCATAAGAATGGACTTTATTTTCAATAACGTTTTCCACAACTAAAATGTTATTACTTTGACAGGTCAAAGTGAATATTTAGGATTGCTTATCTCAATAGGAATTCAAATGATCATAATGGATATTAAATATGTTATTTTGGTTTAAGAATATGAGGTTCAAAAGAAAATCAATTGTTAATGCATAAAAGTAGGGGTGAATTAATAATTCATTGACATTAAGTTGAATCCATCATAAATGACTTGTGTGCTTTGTCAATATGTTATTCCTTTCTTGATTATACTTTTTTGTTTTGCAATACATACATAACTCCTATTTGCGATGGAATAGGAAAAGTGAAAGGAAAGGGTACAAAGGTGAAAACAAAGGAAAGCAAAGGTGCAAAGTAAAATGAAGGCACAACGTACCAAAAGTGAACAAAGGAAAGAGAAAGGCACAAGGTACAAATGAAGGAAAGCGAGGAAGACAAGGCTAGTGAAGGAAAACGAAAGGAGGATATTTTTAAAATCAAAGTGTTTTTAAATGCTTTAAGTGTTTGTTTAACAATTCTTCACAAAATTGTTATCTTTCATTTTTAGGACACTAACTTTCGTTTGGGTCTAAAAAGAACACTTTGGTTTTTTTTGCAAAGGCTAAAATGAACTTTAGGATCACAACTTACTAGATTTTTTTTGGGATTAACAAATTGAACAAGGTTATTTCTCAAACTTCATTTGGTGCTCTAAAAAATGAATCAAATCATTGCTTTGAAGGATAAAATGAATGTGTGCCTTTGTTGTTTTGTAATTATTTACACAAAGTAATATCATCAAAAGATGTATGCACTTCTCTCGTGCCTCACGGCGATATTGAGAATCAAGAGGCTTTTGTTGACATTAAGTTGCATAAATAATTTCCCATACACATTTCGATTTGTGTTTAAAATTAAAAAATATCTTCTGCAAGTGTGAGTAGGGGCATTTTCACATATATTGTCTTTCTTTGTGCCGTCAAAGATTGATCAAGTTACAGATTTTGTCTTTGCTTTCTTTTGTTTATCTTAGAGGGCCTGCCTTGGGGAAAAAGTACTCACCGAAGGGAACGACTCAACCAGTAACACTCTAAAACCGAGAGTATTTCTAGCCAGGATATAAATGTGGATATTAGAAGAAACGCCAATATCACGTAGTTGACTCCAACAAGATGGATCCAAAAGGGGACTCTTGCCACATTGGGTCAACTCCTACGAATGGAAATTCTAAACTAGAACCCTTTTTTTGTAGTGGCCTATTGATCCATTGAGTGAGTTTATCAAAGTGGTGCATTGGAACTTAGATTCCAAGAAGTTACTTGCCATGTCCGATCTTGGTTGAAATATAGAGGTTAAGACTATATTCTTAACATGCCTTTATATTTTATCCTTAGTTGCATGTAAAATCATCTCTTCTATGAAGGGCATGAGGCAAGCCCACCAAGAAAAACATACCCATTAAGCTAGGATGTTGCATTGCTTGTGAGTTAGTTTGAAAATACATTGCTTGATTGAAAACAAATAAAAAGCAAACACTTAACATCATCCAAATTTCAAAACCTCTTGGAGACAAATACCATTGACTCAATCCATATGTTATTTCTTTACCTTGGGACTCATGTATTTAGAGGTTTCTAAACATTGGGTTATATCTCAATTTGTCTCCTTGAGTAAACAATAGGAAAACCCTTGTCTTAAGTTCATTAAATTTCCACATAACATATCCTGTGGAGTTTGAAGAAATTAAGACATTGGACATCTTAGTTTGAAAACTTAATCAAAGAAAGTGTGTTTGTGGTAAAAAGAATCCATTAATCAAACATTAAATCAATTGGACCCCACATATGTGCTTGGCATCTTTTGGTCATATGGTTTTTATGCAAACATTGATCTTTTGATTTTGAGTTACTTTTAGAGAAAAAAAATGTTCTTCACTATCTTAGCCTAGTAAACAAGTCCTTCCTAGGTTCATTTAGGATCACATCAAACAATTTATCCAAATCCAAAACACTTATCAAAATCCATCCCACCAAACAACTTTGGATCTTTGGAAACATCATTCTAGACTTGGGTAAATCATCAAAATCAAAATCACCTTGTTTAGTTAGGAGTATGGGAATGGATCCTTTCTCATACCTCTAGTTAAATCAGAAATCCTTTGAGAAAATTCATCCTAAGATCACATTGAACATCTTAGGGTTTACAAGTTCATTATCCAAATCAAACAATCAAAATCAAACCCTAAGTCTAGCATGATCCAAAAGTCCCTAAACATTCAAACACTCATATCATTTACACCTTTCATCCTTCATCTTGTCATTAGTCCTAAGAACCTTAGAGGTCACTTTTTCAACAAGGTCAAAACACAAGAGGAACATGGAATACAAACTTCATCCATACATCATGAGTAATCCAAATCAATTTAACTTTCAAAGCTTTACAACGCTAATTGATTCTTAACACTCACATCTATACAATCCATATATGGGATCATTACCTTCTACAAATTTCAATGGCACAACAAGTGTGAGAATGCCCAAATCAAAGATTGGAACACATTTCCCGATGTTAGATCTAAGTCCAAACCTACAATTTTGTCAACCAAACAATCAAAACATGAGCCTTCAAATGAACGTCATCCCACCAAATCCCTACAAGCCAAATGAGAATGTACCAAGCACAAGTCTTTGAAACATGTATCCGACAAACATTGGGATGGGTACATTTGAAAATCATATGAATATTCCAAACATGAACAATGGTCAATTTCAACATATCATGCCAAATCTAAGTGTCATCCCAAATCAAAACATTGTCCAAAATCAAACACAAGTACACACTCCAAATCTGCATGAACACAAGCCAAATCAACTATATCAAGGGAGTCAAGATCGAAATCAAGAACAAATTTGGCTAGATCAAATTGCTACATTTACCAAAATAGTTGAGTCATTACGTCGAGAGACATCTCCACCACCATTACCCATATCAACATCATTCCTTGGTTTAGGGCTTCCCCCTTTACCTAGCACCAATCACTCCATCCAAATCAATGCACCTAACACCAATCAAGCCATCACATCAAATCCTTTAAATATACCATTGACATCACACCAACAGATGGTATTCAATCAAGCAACAATGTTGATCCTGACAAATCAAAATGTGGTCTCCCAAGGACCTATCACCTCAATCATTTCGACCATTCCTATCACCCCTATCAGACCCATCATATCTCAACCGCTCACTACCATGATCACTCCAAATGTATGTCAACCACTTGTCACTACATCCAACATGATTCCAAATACACCACCACTACCACCAAAACTAAGTGCAATAAGTCAATATTGTAACATTGCACTAAAAACACATCAAGCCTACCAACAAACGCTTCAACAATATCAAGTGGCTCCACAAACCACTCAAGCTACCCAAGCCTCTCAAGCTACCCAACAAACACAAGCACAAAAAAATGACAACTGTTGAGAACAAGGATCAAGATCAATCCATCACTAAGCACCTTGAAGCTATGTCTACTTCATCTAATGATCAAATAACCATATGTCAAAAGTGACTTTTCAATCATGTTCAAAATCCAACAATACCCAACAATGATCCAATTCAAGAAATGTCAACATCATTTGACCCTATGGTCAAGGACATTGGAAATCCCTCCACCACAATTGTTGAAAACAATGATCAAGATCTCTCCATCGATAAGCACCTTGAAAATGTTTCCACCACATCCGATGATAAACTCACCATACATCAAGAGCCACTTTTTAGTGATCTCTTTCAAGGAGTGTTAGGATTATTTGATCCTATTGACATAATTTACAATTCATTGACCAATGATCATGATAAAAATGTCTCTACATCATCTAATGAGTTAGAATACATATCTCAAGAATTTATTCCAAAGTATGATCAATGTCTTTCACCAAGGTCTAGCAATGGCCCTTTCCAAGACATACTAACATCCTTCGACCTCATGGTTATAGATATTGAAGGAACCCTAAACTCGACACTTGAGGATATTGAACCACTTACCATTTCTAATGATGACATCCAAGAACCCTTTGTAAGAAATCCATCCTTTGAAACTGATCCATGTCAAGAACTGTATCCAGAGCATGTCGAAAGCAACTTTGAAATCATTCAAGATCAAGAA
This sequence comes from Sequoia sempervirens, assembly GCA_007258455.2. Lineage (NCBI taxonomy): Eukaryota > Viridiplantae > Streptophyta > Pinopsida > Cupressales > Cupressaceae > Sequoia > Sequoia sempervirens. Next base: position 445,659,279 of record VDFB02000015.1, read on the forward strand.
TTTTTATCTTCAAGATACTACAATAATCTAATGGACACCCTCCTATCAATGCAAGATGATCATATCCATAATCCTCCATCTACCCATGAGATGCTTTATGTGGATGGACACGTAGATGATCTTTATTCAGAACATGATTCCTTTACTCCTAATATTATTACACAAAAAGAGAAAATTATTAACTACTACAGTCAAATAGAGTTGTCAACAATAGTATTAGATGTATCCCAAATGCAGACTAAGGACATCATGAATAAAGATATTGAACATTATCCACTCAAGGAAGCAAGTTATATAGAATAGTATAATCCAGAGTTAGCAAAGTGGCAAATTGAAATAATGTCATCTACAATGGTCATTTGTCAGAGCATGTTTACTAAACAAGACATCTCAGAACAAGTAGAATCAAAGCATTAAGGTACTACTATCACAATACTGGGGGAAACTATGTCTCAAGCAAACATCAACATAGGAAGCATGAAGAATCCTTATGATGAAACCGATGCTAATACTACAACCAACCACGTCATGAATCTTCATCCATCCATCACCCCATCCATGAATTGGGACCAACATCAAATGAAAGATTTGAATCAAAGCACAATGGACATTATGAAAGCAAGAGAAGCTAAGAAGCATATCGGACAAATCAAATACAAATGGATACCAAAACATACAAAGAAAGATCATCCCTATCAAAGTCCATTAGTCAAAGAAACTATGAGGAAAAATTAAAAAGGGGAAAGTATCCATCAAAGACATCCACAAAAGAAAAAGTAGGATTTTCAAGCAATGTACAAAGTATATCAAGTAGTTGGTCCTAATTCGACACACACTTTCGTATCCACCCATCATTGCTCATCTTCCCAAGTTTGGAGAGTCAAATATTCCAAGCTGTCAACCAATCTATCTCATATCCCTAAACACACTCCATCCACACCTCCACGCATGATGTCCAATTCTCACATTGACCATGTATTGGAAATGACCCTTTATCATAAGGATTCAAAAGGCACTCTATCGTGATGTGCGCACAAAGATAGAGTTAACCCTGGTATCAATAAAGTAGATGAAGAATCCCAAAAGTTGCATTCAAGTGCACGTATCTTAGCAAATAAACTTCTTCAAGAAAGATATCGATGGAACATTATGATAGGGGCATCTACATCAGAAACACCTTGTGGTTTAGCATGAGCTTTAAATCCTTCAGAAAAATCAAAAAAATAAAAAAATATGAAAATGGAAAAAAGTCAGAAAAAGGATTGAAAACAACAAAGAAAAAAAATCATCCTCTAGTGAAAACTGCACAGGCAGTGCTTTGGGAAAGACCATGATGAAAACCTAGAAAATAGGCGTCATGTGTGGAATCAAGCATCTACGTATGCTACTTCAGGTGAAAGCATCTCATCCCATCCATAATCAATCAAGTATTCCATCCATCTTATCCATAATAAATCCATCCATCCATAAACCATTGATCCAATCCATTTTCATCCATTTGCATCCATCATCCAAGTTATCTTAATCTTGATGAAAGTCTTGGGCACACTTTATGCTTGCTTATGGTAAACTTCTTGACATGGGCCGTTTTCATTGATCCTATCCTATGTAGCATTATATAATCCATGAAGCATTATCCAATGAGCATTCTTTATCTGAACACCTTATCTTATTGCAAGATAATTCTTGGCATCCTTTGCATGCTTACCATATCCATCCATCCATACACCCATCTAGGCATCCACCCATGGCATTCCATACATTGCTAGACATTGGGGGCAGGTATTTACATCTTGCTTTGGGAATAAATCTTGATCTATATCCTCCAGCTTATGTGGTGATGTGAACATTGGAAAATGTGAAATAAAACTGGTCCACCACTTGTGAGCAAAAAAAACCAAATCACTAGCCCATGGCATATTTTGATGAACAGAAGTTCCTTATTAGAATTCATCCTTAATTGAACATCGATCCAGACAATCAATATTAGTTGCATCTAAGTTACACTTCAAAATGTCGCATCCAATCATTTGAAACAATTTTTTTTCCAAAATCAAGCTTCATCAATCCTGATCAATCAAATCCAATGAAAAAATCATCATCTCAAGATATCCTTATGTTGCTTAACACTATCCTTGCATTGTTGTGCATCCTCAACAATGTTATCATTGCCAATCTTGATCAATTGATCCTTGCATTATTGTGTATCCTCAACAATGTTATCATCATAATCAATCTATTGATCTGATCAATCAACCTTAGCTTGGTTTTTAGCAAAATCCCCAAAACTGATATCATCACACATCCATATCCAAATCATCAAAATCATGGGAAAAGTCCAAAAACATCCAAATCATGCAAAAATCCAAAAACACTCAAAAAATCAGAAAAACATCAAAAACATTGGAATCCAAACTACGTCATCTCTAAGCTTAAATGTAGGCAATGCTCATCTTTGATCAACCCCCAAGACATCAAAATCCAAAATGTGGTGCATACTTTTGAAATCTGCAAATACTAAACTTCATACAAGGGTTAGTAGCCTACAAATTCCTCAAGAATGGCCCTATGAAATATTTTGTTCAAGATGCAACAAATGATAATAGAAAACTAAAAGCATTATGAAAAGAATAACAAGTTACCTATTCCATAGTGGATTGGTGTCAGATGTGCAAGTGATCCTTTCCCAATCCTTGATCAAAGCTTAAGATGATGCAAATGCAAATAGGATGAAGAGCAAGATGAGTTCTCAAACCAAGAGAGTAACCTTGCATAAAAGTTGTGGATGGATTGATGAGGATTAAGGCCTTCTTTTATATATTTTCTTGATGAGAGATTGGCCAAATGGATGAATGTGGGATTAAAGATCCACCAATGAGAAGAAGCCACTTGTCAAGTGGTGATAGGCCAATGGATGTGCAAGATTTGGGAAGTGTGCCCATGAGAGGGAGTTTCAAATTCAAATTTTGCAATAAATTTTGAGAGGGGGACAAGAAAATGAGCAATAAATGCAATGTTTGAGGGAAAAATCAACTTGTCATGTTTTTCAAACTTGAGGGTCATGTTGAGTGAAAATGGGGGTTTTAATAAATCCATCTGCATAAAGCATCTCATGGGTAGATGGAGGATTGTGGATATGATCATCTTGCATAGATAGGAGGGTGTCTATTAGATTATTGTAGTATCTTGAAGATACAAATTCTTGATAAGAATAAGGATGATGTGACTGGTAGTGATTACACTGTGCAGACTATCAACTTAGGGTCCACTTCCATGGAACAGGAGATTGAAGAATATGAAGGATCTAGTGCTGTAATCTTGGATAGATTGAGGAAAGACAAGCAAGAATTGAAGAGGGAAAATGATAAACTTAAAAGGTATCTATAAGACTTTATGAATCCCTTGCAATCCATTATCTCCTCATCATCTACTACAAGTTTTCTACCACAAGAAACAAGAACTAAATTGGAGAGAATGAAGACCACTACACATGCCACAATGAGCTGGTTACAAGGAGTGCAAACTAAAGGAGATAATGCAATCAAGGACATCCTCTCAACTAGCGGGGATGCTATGAGGTCAATCAATTGGTTAAAGAATGTACTAGCCTAGGTAAAGAGGATGTGGATCTCCTATTACAGAAGACTAAAATTATGACATAATACATTAAAGATAAAATGGTAAAAGATGGAATTCTTCCTTCCCCCAAAGCTACAGAACAATAGGAATGGTTTGAAGTTTTGCAAATAAGGCAAAGGATTTTGAAGAAGGTGCATAAGCAAAGGAATCAAATTGAGGACAATCTGAATGGGATCTATAACAAATAAATTTCCTTCTTTGAAGTTATGTCTGGGAGAAAAATATTTTCACTAAAACATCTAAGCCTGGAGCAACTGAGAAAATTGTGGCATGATATATATTCTCCAACTAATGAAGACCCTGTTACTGAACATCAGTTAGATGATGCAGCTACCTGCATTGCAATAATGGATACATATGAAACTAGGAAGGTGGATTGGGAAAAGGTTGTAGAGTAGTCAAGAGAAGACATTAGGTCTATTGAAAGGAGAATTAAAGTTTTAGCTATGCCACCTATAGTTGACTTGGAGAAGATATTTTTGATGGTGCAGGATAGGACAGAGTGAGATAAGGACAAAGGGGAAAGCATCTAATACAATGCCTCATCAGAATTTGTGCTTCCCCATTATTTTTCTTCTTCCTTTACATGCATTGAGCAGAGCTATGTTGGAGATCCCACGACCACCTAGATGGAGTACATGCATTTAATGCACACTTTATTCCATTTTGAATTTCTCTTAGCTGACTTGTTTTGTGGCCGTTTATTATTGTAAACCTAATTCGGCTGACATATATTGGGGATTCTATAAATATGGCATTTTGCCTCATTTGTAAATGCTAGCTAGATAGTTTTATATTGGAGCGAATGAAGTAGTATAGCAAGAGTTAGAGTTAGGAGTTAGTATCATTTTCAAGCAAGTGCTGTAACGGAAGACTGGAATTGTTGCTACTTTGGATGATTTAATGGAAGTGAGGACATTATGATTTGGTGCCTTTCTTGTGTTGAATTTTATCTGGCATGGTTCCTATGATTCTATCTTTGAATTTTCTTAAGTTTATTTAATATATGCTAGGTTTAATGTTAGAGGAATTAATAATGTTTATGATTTGATACTTAAGGTGTTGCAGCAATCTCTAGTCCATACTTTTTGTAGCTAGCTGATTGTTAGTTGCTTTGTAAAGTTAGCCTGGACATTAAATTTACTGTGCCTAGTTCAATTGTGGATATTTGTTCATTTCAATTGTAATTGGGTTGTTTTGGATGAATGTTCATGATCTAAAAATATTTAATGTCTTAGAAGATTGCACTATTTTTGTAAGATTGCAGATTCATCTGGGTAAAAAAGGAATAATTTTCTGAGGGATTGGTCCATATAAAGTGTTTCATCATTTGCATTGTTAAATTAGGATTAGAATTAATCTTAGAAATCTCTCTAAAATCCTTATCTCTTTCGTTATTTCTTTTGTCATTTGGGTTAGATTTAGGATTTGAAGTATCACCACATTGCAAAATTTGATAAGCTTTGAGATTCAGTATTTGCTTGTAGTAAGGTCCCTTTGTGATTACCAATATTTTGACATTTATCACTATGTTGTTTATGCATTGTCAAGACTTGAAATTAGAGACCTTGGGGTTATCTCTTGAGGCTTCCTGATAGAGATTTACCTTTAAAGAGAGATAGAATATCACATTCTGTCTGAGTTGTTGTGTGGGTTCCACTTGTGTGGTTGGTGTTAATGTGTTCAAGGGGTTCTCTTTGGTTTTCTCATGTTGTAAGACATTATAAGGCTCATCACCAACATTGAGTGTGTACACTTTTTTGTTGTAGATGTATTCCATTTGATGATGAAGAGTGGAAGGCACACCATTCATTGCATGAATCCATGACCTTCCTAAAAGAAGGTTATATGAAAGTGTAGACATCTAAATTTGACCACTTCCATATGGTCAAGGTCACCTCCTTAATTATCCTTTTGCTCATCTAATACATCCTCTTTTCTAGTATTAATTCAATCACTCGTTTAATTAATATTTCATTCCTTACATAAGGTTTCCAAAGTATTGAATTTAATAAATATTTTTCCCCCTCTTTCCTCTCTAAATTAAATAAATATACCACTTTATTTAATTTAGTCATATTATCTCTTGGAATTTTAAATTTAGTTTTAAATTTCTAACTTTCTCTCTCATTGTCACATCCTCCAACTTTTGCAAAATGGTCTCTAATCCATCTTAGCAATCTAACCCTCTTTCTTAATCATAGTTAATTTATGATTAAGATGTGCACACCCCTAATCATCATTAGGGTTCCATCCTCCATAATTTCCCACTTGCCTCTAATCTGTCATTAATTTATCTAATCAAGTACTTGCATAACCTTAATCACCTAATTATGTCAACCTAATCCCCATATCATTTATGGAATGTGTCCTCATTCAACCTTATTAAAATATTTCTCTTTTTGAAGAAGGCACTCCATTCCCCATGTGAATTTTTAATTCACATTTAATCCCTCAATGCATTCCTTGGAATTTAAAATTTCTTTTCTCATCCCCATGTGGATATTTGAGGAATTTTTAATTCCTCACATGTCCTCTCACCCACATGGGGACAAGGACCTCCTTTATGAGGAGATCTTGTTCAATCCCAAGGTACTATGTACTACCTCCATGTCATGTACTCTCTTTCCACCTTGTGTACACATCATCTCTTACAAGCCACTTCACATGCCACATGTCAACATGTGAGAGCTTGTGAGTTCTCAACTCACCTTAGCTCTACATCTTGATCTTGGTGGCTCAATCTTAGCCATCCATTCCCCTAGAGAATTCCAAAATATCTATAAATACCCCCTCTTTTCTCTCACTTTAGGGGGAGATTATTCATGCTAGCCAAACTCTTGCAAAAATTTTCCTTGAGCCATACTTAGCCAAATTTGCACACTTACATCCATTTTCACTCATCTTTCCATCCTCATCTCATCTCATAGCTTGCATCTCTTGCCATCTAAGGAGCATACAAACATCAAAGATTGAAGGGCCAAGCAAAGGGACAACTCAACAAGGTGAAATCTTTCATTTTTCTTAGTATAGTTAATTTATAGGTGAATCTTGAGGTGTAGGGTGTTTTTAGTTGTTATTTGCACTCTTTTTGTTTGCTGCTCTTTTTTTAACACCTATTTTTTCCCTATCACATTTCTGGCACACTCGGTGGGACCCACAAACAGGTCTCTTTCTTTTACATTTGTTGTTTTTTGAATTTTTGTAGGTGTTGGTTGTAGAGGGGCTGACCTAACCTATAGAGGGGCAAACCTGACCTGCAGAGGGGTGGACTTGACCTTCCTGGGGAAGACCCGTCCTTGAGGGGCAAACCTGACTTGATAGACAAGCGAACCTCCCCTCCACAGGTAGACCTGACCTTGCATAGGGGTGGACCTAACCTCCACAGACTCCATAAAGTGTTTTTGGAAAATTTTCCATGGAGGGGCAGACTTGACATGCAGATAGTTAGACCTGACCCATAGAAAGGTAAACCTGACCTACAGATAGGAAGACTTGCCCTCTAGATAGGTGGACCTGACCTTTAGACAGGAAGATTTTCCCTAGACAACTTTTTCCAAAAGGTAAAATTTCACTTTTTGGCACTCCTTTTGACTATTTTAAGGGTTTTTAACCCCTTACCTAGGAACATAGTTTAACTAGGGGTGTCAAAATCAATCTTGTGTGATGTTCTAATGGGTGAGCTATTTGATGTATCCAATCCCCTTGAGCCATTTGGTGATCCTGGGTGACGAGAAATTAAAGCTTACCAAGTTTTTGTGTTTCCCTTTCTTCTTTTCTTAGTGGGACCTACTTGGGGATTTCATCACCCCAAGGGATGATTCCAACCACATGTACCAGCGGGGTATATAAAGGAGGGAGAGTGAAAGTTGTACCTCAATCCAACCATGTTGTAATTGGTGAGGCATCAGGATGACGTGAAGAGTTGGTCTGAGCCTTTAGTATCTCGCTAAGGTTCCTGACTCACACTTGTAATGGGTGAGTGTTCATGGTTTGGGCCTCATGTACTGGGTGTATATCGAGGACTCCTTAGCAACCATGTTCATCCTAGAATAGCAGACTTTGTCGGCCATACCCTTTGTACTAGACTTAGGATTGTGCTGTCTGAATTGTTTTCTTTGTGTGAAACCAGTGATTATCTAATTAATTGACTTTGCCACATCCTTTTCATTGATGTTTGTTGTGTTTTGAGTCCTTTTCCTTAGTCATCTTTTCAAAAGTTAAATTCAAACATTCAGGGGCAGACCTGACCTGTAAACCAGTCCTTTGGAGCTTGTTTTAGCCATTTTAACCAACTTTTGCTCCATAGGTGGACCTGCGCTCTGCACAGGCGAACCTTGCCTCTAGACAGGTGAACTTGACCTCTAGGGGTGGACCTAACCTATAAACTAGTCCTTTGGAGCATCTTTTAGCCATTTTTAACCAAATTTTGCTCCATAGGGAGACCTGCCCTCTACATAGGTAGACCTACCCTCTGGACAGGTGAACTTGACCTCCAGGGGTGGACCTAACCCATCCAGGGGAGGAATTGACCTGTAAACCAGTCATTTGGAGCCTGTTTTAGCCATTTTTAACCAACTTTTGCTCCATAGGTAGACCTGCCCTCTGCACAGGCAGACCTGACCTCCAGGGGCAGACTTGACCCATCTAGGGGTGGACCTGATCTTTGACCCAACCCTTTTAGGCCTATTTTGACCAAATTTGATCATATTTTGTTCCTTAGGCAGACCTGCCCTCCACAGGGGTGAACTTGACCCTTGACAGATTAGCTTTTTTATCTGTTTCATCATTCAAGACCCTCGTTTCATGGTTTCGATCACTCATCTCCCCTTTCCCAATGCCTGTGCACCCATTTCAAGAGTTGATTTTCCATCCTAAACATTCATCCCCTCTGTGCATGCATCTACTCACCCCTTCAGGGTCTCCATTCAATCAATCATTCTCCACATTTCAAATACCATTTCTCCATTTCAGATCACCATTATACCATTGAAACCTTATTAGAGAAGTTATCTGAATTGACCTAGGTGTTCATCTCTAATTGTCTTCCATCACAACCGACTTAGGATTGTCATCTGTCCTAAGTTAGTCATCCTTGTTGGCCCAATCAATCCACTTCAATCTCAAGTTGGATTCAGTGTCATTATCACACATCCACCCTTTAGTTGATTAATCAACACCTAGCATTACCAAGGGTAACTCTCGAACTCGGTTTCATATTTTGGTTATTACCCTTTATCCTAGTCGATCATCAATCCAAATCAAATCATCATATCATCCAATCTAGGTTGGCCAATCATCTACCAATCAACCCAATCTGATCTCATCAAACAAATCCATTTCAAATTAATCATCCACATCAATCCTATCAAGCCACATCCTTGTTGGCTAATCAATCATTGAATCAAATTGATCCTGTCATCACCAAGGTCATCCTAGCATCCTAGTCCATTATATCATGTTGCATGCCCGTTCAGACCTGGTCACAAACAAGGAAATGGCCTAGCAACAAGCCCAACCAAACATCCCTCAAGATCCCAACAACCTAGCTAATGTCTCGCAATATCCCACTAACGATACGAATATCCCTTGAGATCCTCATAATGGTACATCATCACATTCCAACATTGACGGTGAAAACACATCACCACCTGGGGATGAGAACATTGTAAACCAACCCAAACTTACATTTGAGGAACACTTTAGTAACCTTACCAATGTGCAAATGACTAACCACTTGTTCAAAAGACATGGGGAAGAAATCTTGGTGCATCTCATTGAGAAAGGTGTCAAACTTCCACCAAGTGTTGACTTATCCAAATATAGTGGTTCCACATCTAACGTACCCCAAGGTTCACAAAACGCACCAAGTAGTTCATATGTCCCCAATGTTCCTCTAGTGGAAGGTTGGCATCAACCTGATTTTGGCAACGCCGTTATGTATCCCATTAACAATCCCCCACACCCCGTAATCTCAGTCATGGGAGCTCCTCAAGTAGCTGATCCTAATGATCCTTTTTCCATTTGCATGCCACAAAATGTTTTGCAACTACTGCCACTAATGCTAATGACACTACCCCTTTTGAATCCACCTCCTGTCAGCACTAGGGGAAGCCCTTTTACTGCATTTCCTCCACCTCCTAGGGCCGTAAACCTACCATTACCTTTGTACACATCTCCACAACCTCCCCAATCTAACCTACCACCTACATTACTACCACAAGGTCCATCCCAACCAAATGTTCCATTTGGTACCCAACAACCTCCTGTGCAAAACACCCCTACGTTATCTTAGCCACCCTACCAACAAAAACTGCCATATAACCCTCCGTTCTCTTCACAACAACCACCACACCAATCACAGAGCAATCTGTCATGACCTCCTACTCAAACCATATCTCTGTTCCTCATATCCATTCTACGTCTGTGAGCTCAAACACAATACAACATCCCATCTCATCCCACGCAACATCTCACATCACATTAGCAACCACCCCAGCATTATTATTACCATAACCAACATCAGTCCTAGCAACAACCACCTCATGTGGCCTCCTAATAGTTGTAGCAATACCCTTAGTATCAGCAGGTCAACCCACAACATCACATCCAAGCTCCTCAACAACCTACCTCACATTTTTATCAAGCAAATCCGTACTATACCTTGAAACAACCCCCATGTCAACAAAATCAATCGGCATACCAGCAAGGGATGTCATCATCTCAATACCAAAGTCCATACCTCAACATTCTGACACTCTCTCAGTAGGATCCTTCATCATCCTATCATCCATATCCATCCAACCCACCTTGGCTCTTATGCCACCAGTCAACTTGGATCTATTAGAAATAAAAGCCGTTCTGAAAGATCTTCAAGCTGGGACTAGAAAACAATCATTCAAGTTCAAAGACATATGCCCATATCCATTTGATCCCTCCATCTCATTGATCCCCTTCCCTAAACATTTTGAAATATCAAAATTTGATAGATACAGGGGAACAAAGATCCTAAGGCCCACTTGCAGGAGTTTTACTCCAAGTGTGAAGAGGTTATGCACAACAACAACTATCTCTTGTGCCTGTTCCCATGAAGCTTGATAGGAAAATCCCTAGAGTGGTTCATGAGCCTCGAACGACGGTCCGTAAAATATTTTGTGGACCTCTCAGACAAATTTGTCTCCTACCTCTCCTTCAATTTGGATAAGGACACTGACACCTTAGATCTACTCAAAGAGAAACAACATGAGGGGGAAACCTTTGCTAGCTACCTTCAAAGGTGGCGTGCATTAGCAAGCCGAATGAAAACCCCTCTCAAAGAGAAGGACATGGTCACCCTCTTCATGGAGAACTCCCATCCTAACATGGCTCATAATTTTAGGTTACACTGTGTCACCACTTTCACGGATATTGTGGTAAAAGGACCCATCCTCGAATGCACTCTTGTTGCCAAAGGGCACATCAAGATATATAATTGTGTGTGGGAAATGTTAGTATCAAAATAAGATAATAAAAACACACTAATGCAACATTAAACCAAAGAAAACTAAATAAAATATGAAATCAAAGAGAATTCAAACAGAGCTTCTTCAGAGTCATTCCATTGTCCTCTATCTCCAGGGATTTGTTTGAAGCTGCTGCTCTCAGATTGTATAAGAAAAGCTTTTTAGAATGGCAACCTACAGAACGAGTATGAAAAGGGAGAATACTTCTCTATCATATATGCTTGGTGGAGTGAAATGTTGGTATACAGATATGCACAGGGGCTGTAGATTATGCACAGGGGTTGTGGATTATGGATGCTATTAAAACTATGATATGAGGATAATAGGCCATGATATGGAATGCTAATATGCTAAGCTATGCTATGCTATGATTTTAAAGGCTATGAATGCTAAAAGGCTATGCTATTGCAAATTTTCTATAGTTTTCCCATACAAAAGCTTCTTTGTTTTCAAAGACCCGATAGTCCTTTTTATAGATTTTTATAGGGAAGAGCCTGGCTGGCAAAGATCAATGGCTATGAGATTGTCTGGTAATTTTGAATGGTGAGAGATAGAGAGGTTGAGAGGAATATGGAAGATGTTGGGAGGTTGGAGAGAAGAATGGAGGTTTGTCTTCAACCCACGGGAACAACTTTGCTCAGAAACAAAGAAATTAATTTTCTGTTTTGAAGTTTGTTTCACGGTTGTTGAAGATAATCCAATATTAAATAAATAAATTTATTTAATTTTGTGTGAGTTTGAGGATTTAAAATATTTTTGAAATATTTGATGTGAATGGACATTAGAAGATTTAATTAAATATTTTGGAATATTTAATTGTGATGTGACTTTAGAAGAATTAATTAAATATTTATAATATTTAATTATGAATGGATTATTTTTAGAAGAGAAGAATATTGAATCTTTATTTGAATAAAATATTCAAACCAAGATTATATGATAATTAATATAAATAAATCATAATGTTTATTTAATTAATTAAGAAATGGATAAGAAAAGTGATTAAATAAATTTATTTATTTAATCGAAATGAAAAAATGAACAATACAAATAAATTATTTAGATTTATTTATACGCAGATTGAATTGAGAAATTTAATTAAATATTAAAAATATTTAATTAATTACCAGACTATTGTGATGTGACCATTTTTAAGTGTATACATTTTTCCCCTCTTTGAAGTGATGTGTTTTACGCATTGCTTCAAAGAATTTTGAAATTGTCCCCAGATGTTGATTGTCTAATATTGATAGGTATATGCCCCTATGAATGATGAATCAATAAGATTTTGATTTTTGTGAATTTTTTTGAATTTTTAGATTTTTTGAATTTTTTTTATTTTTATGATTTGTAAGATGTTGATTCATCATTCAAAACTGATGATGTGAATAAATTGACATGGAAAAATGTGAGATAAAAAATTGATGACCTAAATTGCCCCTCCAATGATAAAATTGATAAAATGCCCCAATTTTTCCTTTAAATAGGTTAAAAATATCATTTTCCATGTCATTTTCCCATTTTAACCTAGTAAAAATTGTAATTTTTGAGCTCTAGAGTGAGAAAGATGGCACTTCCTATCCACCAGCACCGTTTCGAGTGCATCCGACGACATCAGTGGCCGACACACTATGGTCCTACGATATGTACCTCGTTAAATTTTTGCTATTTGAAAATTTTCCGTTTAGGGCACGTTTTCCAACCTTTTTTGTACCTTTATGCATTCTTTTAGCACCCATTTGTCTTTTTATAGCGCCCTTTATGTTTTCCATAGCGACCTTGATTCTATAGCACCCATTAAGTTTTTTGTAGCCCCCATTAAATGTTTTGTAGCACCCTTCATTTCTCAGCGCCCATTATGATTTCTGTAGTGCCCATGAGAATTTTTGTAGCGCCCATTAAGTTTTTTGTAGCACCCATTAAATTTTTTGTAGCACCCTTCATTTCTCAGCGCCCATTATGATTTCTATAGCGCCCATGAGAATTTTTATAGCACCTTGGATTTGATGTTATTTTGTGTGATCAATTTGTTCCCAAGGTTGTTGGAAAACAAAAAGTAGCTAATAAATTTGCTTTTAAATTTGTTAAAAACAAATAGGATTTTGATAGGTTTGCTTCTAAGATTGTTAAAAACAAATAGGATTTGATAAACTTGTTTTCTATAATGATGAAAAACAAATAGTTTGATAAGTTTGCTTCTAAAGTTGTTAAAAACAAATAGGATTTGATAAACTTTTTTTCCATGATGATGAAAAACAAATAGTTTGATAAGTTTGCTTCTAAAGTTGTTAAAAACAAACAACATTTTGATAGATGTGCTTTCCATGATGATGAAAAACAAATTGTGTATAATATTCAAATTTGATTGATTTGTCATGATGATTTGATATTGATGTTACTTTGACTTGATGATTCTTCCTATGAAATAGGAGAGATTGGGCGTCTTGCAGTTATGGTAGAAATTCCCGAAGACATGGAGATTGTTTCTGCAGCTTGTACAAGCAGGTAGAGATGTTATCGAGGCATACAGACTGACCTCATTACTTGAGATGCTTGAGGTGTGTCTCAACAAAGGTTTATTGACAACACTTGCAGAGAGGTGGTGCAGTGACATGAACACCTTTCATTTGCCAACAGGAGATATTATCATTACTCCAGAGGATGTATATCGCATCTTGAGGATTCTAGTGATGGGTGAGATTGTGATATTTGATGGCCGGGAGGCAGGAGGTACTAATGCTTTGAGATGGATATTTAGAGATGATCAAATTGCAGGATATTATATCTCATGGGTGGAGATGACAGATTTGTATGCACCCTTACCTTATGTACTTGCAGGCTTCATTGGAGGTGTGTTGTGCCCCAACCATAGGTCGAAGGGTTTTGCAGTTGGGTGGGGTCATGTACTTGAGAGTATGGTGATACAGGGTACACAATATGCTTGGGGATCATGCATGCTTGCACACTTATATGATGAGCTACACCATATTTTTTATGGTGGAGTCCATAGTTTAGCTGTCGGTTGTTCACTTTTACAGATATGGGCCTGGGAGCACTTTACCATTATGTGACCATTGACTTGAGGACGGTGGCCTATCGGTCGACCATACAGATTTAGATATACTAATGTCATTGCTCAACTGAGGTTGGGCAAACTAGATCATTGGCAACGTCTTTTGGATGATCTCGAGACAGTATAATGGTGGCCCTATGTAGATTGTGAGGCATGGCCAGAGGATGCTAGGGAGATGCCCTATGTGTTTACTTCTATATATCTGATTGGTCATACTCCTGGGATTATTGAGAGATTTCTTCTTAGTCGAATGTGGCGATAGTATGGTTAGCCTCAGGGTATGCCACAAGGTTCTATTTATGCACGTCGGCAGCAAGAGATTACAGTGTGGGGTCCATGGATTTCATATGATGCAATAGTGGTAGAGTTCACCAGTTTGGGAGTACAGGTGTGGGACTATAGAGCTGATATTCTTGATGGGGGGATGACTATAGAGTATGGTCAGTATGTGCTAGACCATCCCGCACCATGATTATTTGATCCTGATGAGCATGCCACTCCAGTTGTAGAGCAGAGAGCATAGATAGGGGGACATAGGCGACAGTGAGAGGTGGCTTCAGAGGGTGATGAATCTGAGGAGGATGATGATAATGAGTCAAATGGAGATGGAGATAGCAATGATGAGGAGAGTGGGGATGATAGTGGTGGAGGTGGTGTTAGAAGTGGTAGAGGTAGTGGGAGAGGTGGTAGAGGTATCAGTAGAGGTGGTAGCAGAGGTGGACCATGAATGAGACATTCAACTCCATTGTCTTCATTAGATCCAATGGGGTCGAGTCAAATAGCTACCTTACAGAGTAGAGTGCAGAGTTTACAAGATCAGTTAGCATAGGTGAAGGCCTTGATTACACAACTATAGGGGCAGTTGACTATAGTGATGGCTGAGAGAGATATAGCCAGATGGCAGGGTGAGCAGGCCATGGCCTTAGCTGACAATTTGCAGAGAACAATAGTAGGTACCTCAATCGGTGACATGATGAGAGAGGTGACCAGAGCCACCTGGGAGGCAGAGTTCTATAGGACCAGGTACCATGATGCAGTGCCACCCAAGTAGAGAGTGAGTTATACATAGTCTTGGTCTACACATAGTCGCTCTCGAACTACCAGCAGGGGTGTATCACAACTATTACCTCCAGGAGGTTCATTAGGGGCAGGTGGAGTAGGTCCATCAGGTGTAGGTGGGATAGCTCCCAGACTAGCACCATTAGAGGATAGCACTTCATAGTGCATTTGTGCATGATGTCTTATTGATACTCTGTTGAGACATTTGTATACACACTGATATGATCCCATTTTTGATGATGTATATTATTTGACACCGTTGTACATTTTGACATTCATTTTTGAGATATATGATATGCAGCGATGATTTATTATTTGATGAATGCATCTATTTTCTATATGCATGATGGTTTATGTGATTGTTTCACAATGTTATGCTCATGATGTATATGTATGCATGATTCTTCAGATATGAAAAATGAAAGTGCAATGATATGATATGATTGCAATGTATTGATGAATGATTATGAATGTGAATGTGAAATGATGGATGATACCATTTATGAATGATCATGAATGTTTTGATTATGATATATGCTTTGTTTTTATGATTTTCTGATGCAAATATGTATGAAAAATGTATGTGATGATGTTTTTGCGAATGTCAAAATGTACTTAGTTATTTTATTCAAAAAGATATGAAACATTTGATACTTTGCCAGCTTTTGGGAAAATCTATAAATGCCAAATGAAAATTCTAAAATGAATGTAATCTATACTAACCATGTAGGGTATATGTACAATATTGCCATTCTGAGAGCTTATTTGTGCTTTTTTTATCATCATAGAGCATTGAAATGTTGAAAGTTAATACAAGCATCAAAGGGTATGTTAGCACTAGTGATGACCTAAGTATTGCTTTCATGAATTTTAATATAGCACGTTAATACAAGCATCTAGGTATAATTGAACCAAGATGACCTGAGTATTGCTTGCATAAACATAAAAAAGTTATCCCGTTTCCCATTCAAATTCTGAAATATCATCAATGATACTTAGTAGAGCATGTCTCGTGACCAATCTGCATAGTACAAATGATTCACTCACAAACAACAGACAAAGAAAACTCATATTCCTTCCTTGATTTTCTAGTTCATTACATCATCGAATTGCTCTAGAGATATGATAGAAAATCAACCAACCATTCAAATCTTGCTTAAAGTATTCCAAACATTATTTAGATTAAGATCATCCAACTTGGTTATCAACATTGATGTTTTTTTATTGTGATTAACGTTGTTTTGACCATGTTGTTTGATTTCATTGGCATTGAGTGATCATTTTGGTGTTGTGGTTGATTTAATGCATTAATGTATGATGTGTTTTGGCAAACCATCATTTGTCCGTTTGTGATATTCTAAAAGCTTGTTGCCCCTCTCTTGTTTAGTCTGTGTTTCTGCCCCTAGTGTAAACACAACCTGAATATTATGGATTTTTACAAATTTCATCAAGCCATGATGAATTACAAGGATTCTCGTTGCATGATATGGATATGATAGATATGTACAAATGATAGATATAGATAGATGTGTCATAAAGCGAATGCAAGACATAAGCTAATAGATAGATGAGCCCATTTTGATCACAAGTAGCACCTATTTTCCAGGTTTTCACCACTTTTTTTTATTGCACTTTTTTAGATCATGTGAATTTTATTTTATTTTTCTACTTTTCTGATTTTTATGTATTTTTTAGGACTTTTTCTGATTTTTATGTATTTTTTAGGACTTTTTTTGATTTTTATGTATTTTTTTAGGACTTTTTCTGATTTTTAATGATTCAGACATAGAACTTCTTCAAATGAATGCTATTGATTGGTTCTTCAAATAGGTCCCCTTTTGACGTAGATAATTGATATGCTCCAGAACCATATGCTGCAATGATGACAAATGGACCAAGCCAATTTGGTTCAATTTTTCCTTTCTTTTCTTTGTCTTGCTGATTGCGTGGATTTTCTTTCAAGACTAAGTCACCTACTTGAAATGTTCATGGTTTAACTTTGTGATTGTAGCTATGGGACATAACTTGTTGATAACCCTTCAAATGATTAGCTGCATGTTGACATCTTTCATCTAACAATTCTAGTTCTTGTAGACGAGATATTTTGTAGTCTTCATCATTTATCAATCCTTTCAATGAGACCCTAAGCGAAGGTATTTCAACTTCTAATGGTAAAATCGCTTCTGCTCCATATACCAAGGCATATGGGGTAGCTCCTGTTGGTGTGTGAATGTTGGTTCTATATGCCCACAAAGTTGGATTCAACTGGACATGCCAATCACGACCGGCATCATTTACCATCTTCTTCAAAATCTTCAAGATTATTTTGTTTGAAGCTTCTGCTTGACCATTTCCTTATGGATAGTAAGGTGTAGAGAACTTGTGTTGGATGTGAAATCTTTCACAAAGTTCATCAACATCCTGATTCTTGAAAGGCCTCCCATTATCAGTGATGATAGAATTAGGAATACCATATCGGCAAATGATGTAATTCAGGATAAATGAAGAGATTTGTTTACCAGTCACGATTGTCAAAGGAATAGCTTCGATCCATTTTGTAAAATACTCTATAGCTGTGATGATGAATTTATGCCCATTTGATAATGAAGGATGAATTTTTCCAATTAGATCTAGCCCCCACTGAGAAAAAGGCCATGTCGGAGTGAAAGGTTGTAGTTCCTGTGCAAGTGCATGAATAAGATTCCCATGGATCTGGCATTTTGAACACTTCTTGACAAAATTAAAAGATTTGCTCTCCATGGTAGGCCAATAATATTCCATTCTAACAAGTTTCTTGGCTAAGGTTAAACCGCTTGAATGAGTTCCACAAATACCACCATGAACCTCTTGTAAGGATTTTTCAGATTCATCATGTTTAAGACATTGAAGGAGCGTACCATCAAGACCACATCGGTAAAGGATATCGGCGATCAAGGTATAACAGGATAATTGGTGTATGAAATTCCTTTTTTGGTTTTGGGATAAGTCCAGAGGTAAAATGTTATTTTTCAGGTAGGTATAAATCTTGCCATATAAAGGTGAATCGGAACCGGTTAAATGACATATGACTTGGGTCTCAGGATTATCATAGGAGGGAGAAAACAATTGTTCCACCAAGAATTTGTACCATTTTTTATTTTCTGATGATTGTAACAAGGAATCAATTGTAGCCATTGCACCTACAACTTTATTATCAATCCTTGGGATTTGTGAAAACTTGATTGTCACAAAATACTTTTTAAAATCATCTACCATGTTCTTGTAAGGTAGCAGCTTATCATCTTTAGTCTGGTAATCATCATTGATTTGATTAATGACAAGTTGTGAATCATCGTAGACTTGCAACTCTGTAATCTGCCAGTCCAATGCTAACTTCATTCCTGTGAGCAATGCTTCATATTCGGCTATGTTATTTGTGCAGGGAAACATCAACCGATATGATTTTGGGATGGTATATCCTTCAGGTGTGACAAAAAGAATCCCTGCCCCCGAGCCATGTTGTGTGTAAGATCCATCACAGTACAATGTCCATGGTTTCTTAATTGTTGCTGTGAAGACATCTGCATCAGGAAATTCAATGTGTATTGGGTTTTCTTCTTGTAAAGGTGCTTCAACCAACTAATCTGCTATGACTTGTCCTTTTATAGCTCTTTGATCTACATAGTGAATGTCAAACTCACTTAAGATCATTACCGATTTTGCAAGTCTTCTTGTTAAGGTAGCTTTGCTTAAGAGGTATTTTAGTGGATTGATTTTGGTTATCAGCTTAACTATATGAGCCAACATATAGTGTCGCAACTTTTGTGAAGCAAACACTACTGCTAGGAAAGCTTTTTCAATGAAAGTGTAGTTTAGTTCATGACTTGTTAAAGTTCTACTGATATAGTATATGGATCTTTCTTTTCCTGTATAATCCTCCTATGCAAGTAATGCTCCCAAAGATACTTTTGTTGCTAAGATATAGAGTATGAGGGGCTTTCCTAGAATTGGTGGAATTAGGACTAGTGAATTCATGAGATATTTCTTGATCTAATTAAATGTTGCTTCACACTTTTCCTCCCATTTGAATGGGACATTTTTATGCAATAGATGTGTAAATGGTAAGCTTTTATCTGCCAGTTGAGCTATAAACCTCCTGATAGATTGTAGTTGTCCTTGTAGTGATCAGAGCTGACTGATATTTCATGGTGGAAGCATGTCCATTATAGCTTGTACTTTTTCTGGATGAACCTCTATGCCCTTTTCTAAAACAATGTATCCCAGGAGTTTTCTAGATTTAAAGCCGAAGACACATTTCTTTGGATTGAGTCAAACATGGAACTTCTCCATTCTAACAAAGATCATTGACAAGATTTCAAGATGTCCTTCTCTTGTATGAGATTTGGCTAATAAGTCATCCACATAATCTTCCATGAAGGTGTGCATCATGTCATGGAAAATGGTGGTCATTGCTCTTTGATAAGTTGCTCCTACATTTTTAAGCCCAAATGGCATGACATTCCAACAATAGGTACCCTGAGGGCACGTGAGTGTTGTTTTATCTTGATCCTTTGGTGCAATCTTTATCTGGTTATATCTTGAAAATCCATCCATTAATGAATACATTGCATGTCTAGTAGTTAAATCAACAATCATATCTATGTTTGGTAAAAGAAAGTCATCTTTGGGACATGCTTTGTTCAAATCTCTAAAATCTGTACAAATTCTAATCCTTCCGTCTGGCTTTGAAATAGGTACTATATTGGAGATCCATTCTGCATAGTCAATAGACCAAATAAATCCAACATCTAAAAGCTTCTTTAACTCTTCTTTAACCAATAATGCAAAATGTGGATGTATTTTTCTAAGTTTTTTCTTCAGAGGCTTTGCCCCTACATTTATAGATAGATGATGCATTATTAGATTAGGATCTAACCCTGGCATATCAGCATATGACCAAGCGAAGTTGACTTGATTCTCCTTCAAGAACTCCATGAATTTCAGTACTTCTTCCACTGTTAATGATGCTACAAGTTGCAAGATTTTTGGCTGCTCTCTTGTACTTATGTTGATTGATTTTGTGGGCTCAATCAAAACAGAAGATCTTTCTTGATAATGTTTAGGAAGAGTGTCAAGTTTCTCATCCTTTAATGCCTCAAAAAGGTTTTCACTATTAGATTCACTCTTTATTTTTCTCTTGTTGTGATCTACCACTGCTGTTTTTTGGTTTTCACCAATAGATCCATCTTTTATTTCATTTATTTTGCAACTAAGAGACTTGACACCCTCCTTATCAAAATCTTGAGTATGAGATTCTTCAATGGAACAATTGTTTTCTTGATTAGATGAACAAAGGAAATTTATAATATCCTCATCATCATGGAATGTAGGGATATGGATAGGTGCATCGTTGTCCCAATCAATAAGTTCTGGATAGACTAAAGGAATGGAATCATTAGATTGGGTAAGGTCTTGAGCTGTCAAAGTCATGATATGGTTTTCATTTTCATGATGGACAAGGTCTATAATGGTATTCTCCTGTCAATTATCAATCTTGTTAAAATCTGAATCGTCCTCACTTGAGTCATGATCACTTTGTAAAACATAATCAAGTGGAGGCCCTGAGCCTTCCCCTTGTAAGAACGTTGGTGCGAATTTGTGTATGACATCCACCCTTTTCTCTGTTAAGAATGTATCATCAAAGACATCATACCATTCATATTCATTGGAATCAATGTCTGAACTATTCTGTAATTGGAAAACTGATCCATAAATTTTTTGTACAGTGACATCTTCATGGGGTTTATCTGAAATTGATTCTCCTTCATGAGTTATGTGTGCTTGCTGTGAAGTTGACTCTTCTGTATCCTTACCATATCCAAGTCTTGTTTTATCTTTTGGATGTATCGAAATAGGTTGAATTGGCTCAATGATTCCTTCTTTTCTTTTTCCTATAGGACCATTTCCTTCATAGCCCATTCTTTGCATGATGGTATACCCTTTACCATATTATTCAGTAGGTAACTTGATGTGAAAGAGAGATTCATCTTCATCTTTGTATAGCCAGCTTAAAATGTCCCTATCTTCGGCTTCTTCCTCGGTGGTGTTAGCTTTAATGAATTTTCCATCAAACTTCGTGATTGGCACAAAATCTTAAGATGTAGAGGCTGTTGTGATCTTTTGATTTGATAGGGTTGGCTGACCATGTGACCTTGGAGAAGGAGCTAAGGTAGAAAGGCATAGTGAATATTCACTTACTCCTTTGTCTTTAAAATGTAGCTTGGTGTCAAGATTCTTTGTCAATTCTTGCAGTTGGCCTTGTAGATTGGAAGAAGAAGCAATAAGAGCCTCCCTATTATGTGGAACAAAGGCGTCTTGAGTTGCTTACAGATTTGAACAAGTTTGGGTGCTTTTGTAGTTAGCTTGTATAGTTATTTCTTGTCCATCATATGGAAACTTGAGGCATTGATGGTACGTTGATGGTACCGCTTGCATATCATATTATTAAATCTTGTACTAGATTTTGCAAGGCTTGACAATTATTTGTTCTATGACCTTTACATCAATGATAATTGCAATAATATGAGTCATTCCATGATGGTGGTTTGACTCGTGGCTCATAATCTCTTTGTGGTGGTAAGGTGATAACCTTATTATCGAGAAGCTCCTTGAGAGTAGACTCAAGAGATTGAACAAAAGTGGTAAAATTTCATCGATTTGAAAAGAATGGAGGTCTTGGTAGATTTGATGTTTGGATATTGCCAAGATTGTTATTGAAATTACCATGATTATCCTTGGTGTTTTGATTGGTCAGGCTTTCTTGATTGGATTTTTGTCCTTATTGATTGTTGTTTCCTTGTTGGTTGGTATTTCTTTGTTGGTTGTTTCATGGAGCACTTGATAGGTTGAAGATAGATGATCTTGTTTGTAGATTGTTTGCATCCACTATACCATCATTGACAACATTTTTATTTCTATTCCAAAACCTTGTTTTATCATTTCTTTTTTGGTTGGTTGAACTTGGATTATCAAGTTTTATCACTCCTCGATTGACCAAGGCCCCTTCAATGGTGATTGCGTTTTCAATAAATTTTTCAAAGTTACGAGGACAATGAAGATTAAGCCTATAGCTTAATTCTTGATCTAGGCTATTGATGAAGATATCCATCTTTTCTTTTTTAGGAATAGGACATGAATATCATGCAAACAATCTTCTCCATCTTTGCAAAAATGTAGTGAACAATTCCCCTACTTTTTGTTTCACTTTACAAAGATCAAGCATGGTTATTTGGTGTTGGATGTTGTAGGAGTATTGTGATATAAACTAATTTATTAACTCCTCAAAGGTTTTGATGGGGGGAGTGATCTTGGAAAGCCACTCCATGGATTGTCCACCCAGACTTCATGGAAACAATTGCATTAAGTAGGTGTCTTCATAAGTGAATTCTAGACTCATATTTCTGAAATCCCTCACATGTTCAATGGGGTCAGTTTTCCCATTGTACCTATCAAATTTAGGGATTTCACAATGTTTTGGAAAGGGGATCATTTAAAGACTCCTATCAAATGGATAAGGACATATGTCTTCCAAAACATACTTCTTTGTTGCACTCCCTTACATTTCCTTTATTTTCCCTTGTAATTCTTTTATCTGTTGTGTAAGGGCACTAAAATCATTAGGAGGAGTTTTAGGATTCTCTTTAATCCCTTCTATATCAAAATCGGAAGGTAACTTAGCTCCTTGATAAGCTAATGAAAGGAAATATCTTTCTTTGTTTCATTCTAAAATCCTTTCTATAAGAGTATGGAATTGGGGATCCTACTCTGCTTCTTAAAGCTTTTCTTCTGTTAACTCTTCAATATGAAATGGATTGTCTTCTTTCTCATTATTATCTCCCATTTTGCTTGTGGTACTTTCTCTTTCATCTTTTTCTAAGTGTTTTTGAGATATTGTGACAATAGGCATAAGCTTTGCCCCAAATTCTACTAACTTTTGATCAAAAGAAATTGGATAGTGCAATTTTTGATGGATATGAAAGTAAGGATAGAATGAAGATTCTATGAATTAAAAAGGTTTCTAGTCTTTAGCTTGTGTTTTTCCCTAATTGAAAGGATGAAAATCCTATTGGCAAGAATTTAAGCAAAAGATCAAGAAAAAAAATGATTTTGCACTTTATGAAATTTGATCGTAGCTTCGTAAAAAGATGGATTTGTGAGAAATGCCTAATGTGATTGAGTTCTCTATTGCAGAAATTGATTTGGATGAGTAGAATATTCAATTGCAAGGTGGGGAATATAACAAAAATGAATACGTTGACTGTGGTTGTGCCTTTGAGAAAGGGCTCTTCTTTGAAAGAAAGCTTGTGAGTATAATGGTTCTACAGCATAATCATCAGTGAAACCTCTAACACAGTCATGATATCAATGGATAAAGGTTCTATGTTTAAGTAAAACCTTTCGACTTTGGTACAAGAATCGTCTTTTCTTCAATAGTTTCTTGTAGCTAAGTGGTTTCTTTGACTTTTTGATTCATTTGAGAATGAATTTCTTGACAAAGGTTGTGGATTTCCAATCTCTTAACATGAGGGTAATCAATGTAATTGTGAGTTTTGGATGATCTTTACTGAATTATTGTTTCGAAGACACATCAAGCAAGTTGTAGAATAGTTGTTCTTAAGTCCTATACTAAACATCAAGTGTATGATCAAAATGTTTTTCAAAAATTATTTTCATAGGTTTTACACATGATAGATAGTTCAAGCAGACTCATTCTTAGTACTCAAGTAGGTCACCATAATAATCAATAGCCCACATCTTAAAACTATGTCGACTCACACAACCGTGTCACCCCCGAAAGGGCACCCATGTTTTTGTCTTTTCCAGGCATGTACTCAGAGTGATGGAAATGGATACTAGATCCCATGAGAAAATGGTCCTTGGAAGTTATATGGTGAGTATCTTAGGGGTAGATTCTTCCCTCCCTTGCACTGTGATTATTATGATGTTCAGAAACTGACTTCGGTTGGATACTACACTAAGTTCGTAGTAAGGATTTCCGTTCGGTGTGGCAAATGATATACTCCCTTGAGAGACCTCCCAACCTTTAGAACAAAGGCTTTGGGGATGGTTATCTTGCACACTACCGAAAAAAGAGGGTTTCCCCATATTTGCTTTAAATTTTATAGTGGGGCAGAATAGCCTGGCTTTGGCTTGAACCCACGTGAGTCGTTCCTCTTCGGTGAATACTTTTTCCCACAAGGGTAGGCTCTCTAAAAGGTATTATCAAAGCTTGAAATTGCATGAAATGAAATAGATGAGTTTGGCATTTTGATCACCCAGTTAAGGGGAGAGCATAGGCCTATCACCGTTTTAAACAAAGCAAACAAGAGTTCAATTTTAAGCCCAAATGAACAATTTTCTATGCTAGGTGAAGATATTGCTTCACAAAGACATGGAGTTATTTTTAGTCCAAAATAAAAAAAAATGAAGTGACTATCCTAGGATTGATTCATTCCAATTAAGTGACTATCCTAGGATTGCTTCATTCTAATTAAGTGACTATCCTAGGATTGCTTCATTCTAATTGACTATCCTAGGATTGCTTCATTCTTTTTAAAGTTCTTACTGGCTGCGGTCATGTTGGATCTAGTCAAATTGTATTTAAATTACATATTACAATTTGTAAACTTTAAAAAATCTATGCTGAAAATAAAAAATGTGCTAAAACAGACATCAAGAGTGTTGTAGGATCTATCAAGGGTGCTAAAGGATCAATCAAGGGCACTACAGGATCAGTCAAGGGCATTGTAGGATTAGTCAAGGGTGCTCCAGAATAAGTCAAGGGCACTACAAGATCAGCCAAGGGCACTGCAGGATGCTTAAATAGCGCTGTAAGATCTGTCAAGGGCGCTACAAGATCATTCAAGGGCAATACAGGATTAGTCAAGGGCATTGCAGGATGATTAGAGAGTGCTAAACTGGGTGTGAACTACACTGAAGTGTGTTTTATGCACTATTACACTCTTCCAGCTGTAACCTATCAGAAAAATTTGCAAAAAGATGTTAAAATTGGGGCAAAGGCCCCACGGTGGGTGCCAAAAATGTGTGGGAAATGTTAGTATCAAAATAAGATAATAAAAACACACTAATGCAACATTAAACCAAAGAAACTAAATAAAATATGAAATCAAAGAGAATTCAAACAGAGCTTCTTCAGAGTCGTTCCATTGTCCTCTATCTCCAGGGATTTGTTTGAAGCTGCTTGCTCTCAGATTGTATAAGCAAAGCTTTTTAGAATGGCAACCTACAGAACAAGTATGAAAAGGGAGAATACTTCTCTATCATATATGCTTGGTGGAGTGAAATGTTGGTATACAGATATGCACAGGGGCTGTAGATTATGCACAGGGGTTGTGGATTATGGATGCTATTAAAACTATGATATGAGGATAATAGGCCATGATATGGAATGCTAATATGCTAAGCTATGCTATGCTATGATTTTAAAGGCTATGAATTCTAAAAGGCTATGCTATTGCAAATTTTCTATAGTTTTCCCATACAAAAGCTTCTTTGTTTTCAAAGACCCGATAGTCCTTTTTATAGATTTTTATAGGGAAGAGCCTGGCTGGAAAAGATCAATGGCTGTGAGATTGTCTGGTAATTTTGAATGGTGAGAGATAGAGAGTTTGAGAGGAAGATGGAAGATGTTGGGAGGTTGGAGAGAAGAATGGAGGTTTGTCTTCAACCCACGGGAACAACTTTGCTCAGAAACAAAGAAATTAATTTTCTGTTTTGAAGTTTGTTTCACGGTTGTTGAAGATAATCCAATATTAAATAAATAAATTTATTTAATTTTGTGTGAGTTTGAGGATTTAAAATATTTTTGAAATATTTGATGTGAATGGACATTAGAAGATTTAATTAAATATTTTGGAATATTTAATTGTGATGTGACTTTAGAAGAATTAATTAAATATTTAGAATATTTAATTATGAATGGATTATTTTTAGAAGAGAAGAATATTGAATCTTTATTTGAATAAAATATTCAAACCAAGATTATATGATAATTAATATAAATAAATCGTAATGTTTATTTAATTAATTAAGAAATGGATAAGAAAAGTGATTAAATAAATTTATTTATTTAATCGAAATGAAAAAATGAACAATATAAATAAATTATTTAGATTTATTTATACACAGATTGAATTGAGAGATTTAATTAAATATTAAAAATATTTAATTAATTACCAGACTATTGTGATGTGACCATTTTTAAGTGTATACATTTTTCCCCTCTTTGAAGTGATGTGTTTTACGCATTGCTTCAAAGAATTTTGAAATTTTCCCCAGACGTTGATTGTCTAATATTGATAGGTATATGCCCCTATGAATGATGAATCGATAAGATTTTGATTTTTGTGAATTTTTTTGAATTTTTAGATTTTTTGAATTTTTTTTATTTTTTATGATTTGTAAGATGTTGATTCATCATTCGAAACTGATGATGTGAAGAAATTGACATGGAAAAATGTGAGATAAAAAATTGATGACCTAAATTGCCCCTGCAATGATAAAATTGATAAAATGCCCCAATTTTTCCTTTAAATAGGTTAAAAATGTCATTTTCCATGTCATTTTCCCATTTTAACCTAGTAAAAATTGTAATTTTTGAGCTCTGGAGTGAGAAAGATGGCACTTCCTATCCACCAGCACCGTTTCGAGCACATCCGACGACATCAGTGGCTTACACACTATGGGCCTGCTATATGTACCCCATTAAACTTCTGCTATTTGAAAATTTTCCATTTAGGTCACATTTTCCAACCTTTTTGTACCTTTATGCATTCTTTTAGCACCCATTTGTCTTTTTATAGCACCCTTTATGTTTTCCATAGCGCCCTTGATTCTGTAACGCCCATTAAGTTTTTTGTAGCGCCCATTAAATGTTTTGTAGCGCCCTTCATTTCTCAGCACCCATTATGATTTCTGTAGCGCACATGAGAATTTTTGTAGCGCCCATTAAGTTTTTTGTAGCACCCATTAAATGTTTTGTAGCGCCCTTCATTTCTCAGCGCCCATTATGATTTCTGTAGTGCCCATGAGAATTTTTATAGCACCTTGGATTTTGATGTTATTTTGTGTGATCAATTTGTTCCCAAGGTTGTTGGAAAACAAAAAGTAGCTAATAAATTTGCTTTTAAATTTGTTAAAAACAAATAGGATTTTGATAGGTTTGCTTCTAAGATTGTTAAAAACAAATAGGATTTGATAAACTTGTTTTCCATGATGATGAAAAACAAATAGTTTGATAAGTTTGCTTCTAAAGTTGTTAAAAACAAACATGATTTGATAAACTTGTTTTCCATGATGATGAAAAACAAATAGTTTGATATGTTTGCTTCTAAAGTTGTTAAAAACAAACAACATTTTGATAGATGTGCTTTCCATGATGATGAAAAACAAATTGTTGATAATATTCAGATTTGATTGATTTGTCGTGATGATTTGATATTGATGTTACTTTGACTCGATGATTCTTCCTATGAAACAGGAGAGATTGGGCGTCTTGCAGTTATGGGATAAATTCCTGAAGACATGTAGATTATTTCCGTAGCTTGTACAGGAAAATAGAGATGTTATCGAGGCATGCAAACTGACCTCATTACTTGAGATGCTTGAGGTGCGTCTCAACAAAGGTTTATTGACAACACTTGTAGAGAGGTGGTGTAGTGACATGAACACCTTTCATTTGCCAACAAGAGAGATTATCGTTACTCCAGAGGATGTATATCACATCTTGAGGATTCTAGTGATGGGTGAGATTGTGATATTTGATGGCCAGGAGGTAGGAGGCACTGATGCTTTGAGATGGATATTTAGAGATGATTAGATTGCAGGATATTATATCTCATGGGCAGAGATGACAAATTTGTATGCACCCTTACCTTATGTACTTGCAGGCTTCATTGGAGGTGTGTTGTGCCCCAACCATAGGTCGAAGGGTTTTGTAGTTGGGTGGGGTCATGTACTTGAGAGTATGGTGATGCAGGGTACATGATATGCTTGGGGATCATGCATGCTTGCACACTTATATGATGAGCTACACCATATTGTTTATGGTGGAGGCTAGAGTTTAGCTGTCGATTGTTCACTTTTACATATATGGGCATGGGAGCACTTTACCATTATGTGACCATTGACTCGAGGACGGTGGCCTATCGGTCGACCGTACAGATTTAGATATACTGATGCCATTGCTTAGCCAAGGTTGGGAAAACTAGATCATTGGCAACATCTTCTGGATGATCTCAAGACAGTATACTGGCAGCCCTATGTAGATTGTGAGGCATGGCCAGAGGATGCTAGGGAGATTCCCTATGTGTTTACTTCTAGATATCTGATTGGTCATACTCCTGGGATTATTGAGAGATTTCTTCTTATTCGAATGTGGTGACAGTATGGTCAGCCTCAGGGTATGCCACAAGGTTCTTCTATTTATGCACGTCGGCAGTAAGAGATTACAGTGTGGGGTCCATGGATTTCATATGATGCAATAGTGGCAGAGTTCACTAGTTTGGGAATACAGGTGTGGGACTATAGAGCTGATATTCTTGATGGGGGGATGACTCTAGAGTATGGTCAGTATGTGCTAGAACATCCTGCACCATGATTATTTGATCCTGATGAGCATGCCACTCCAGTTGTAGAGCAGAGAGCATAGATAGGGGGACATAGGCGACAGTGAGAGGCAACTTCAGAGGGTGATGACTCTGAGGAGGATGATGATGATGAGTCAAATGGAGATGGAGATAGCAATGATGAGGAGAGTGGGGATGATAGTGGTGGAGGTGGTGTTAGAAGTGGTAGAGGTAGTGGTAGAGGTGGCAGAGGTATCAGTAGAGGTGGTAGCAGAGGTGGACCATGAATGAGACATTCAACTCCATCGTCTTCATTAGATCCAATGGGGCTGAGTCAAATAGCTACCTTGCAAAATAGAGTGCAGAGTTTACAAGATCAGTTAGCACAGGTGAAGGCCTTGATTACATAGCTACAGGGGCAGTTGACTATAGTGATGGTTGAGAGAGATATAGCCAGACGACAGGGTGAGCAGGCCATGGCCTTAGCTGACAATTTGCAGAGAACAATAGTAGGTACCTCGATCGGTGACATGATGAGAGAGGTGACCAGAGCCACTTGGGAGGTAGAGTTCTATAGGACCAGGTACCATGATGCAGTGCCACCCAAGCAGAGAGTGAGTTATACATAGTCTTGGTCTACACATAGTCGCTCTCAAACTACCAGCAGGGGTGTATCACAACTATTACCTCCAAGAGGTTCATCAAGGGCAGGTGGAGTAGGTCCATCAGGTGTAGGTGGGATAGCTCCCAGACTAGCACCATTAGAGGATAGCACTTCATAGTGTATTTGTGCATGATGTCTTATTGATACTCTGTTGAGACATTTGTATACACACTGATATGATCCCATTTTTGATGATGTATATTATTTGACACCGTTATACATTTTGACATTCATTTTTTAGATATATGATATGCAGCGATGATTTATTATGTGATGAATGCATCTATTTTCTATATGCATGATGGTTTATGTGATTGTTTCACAATGTTATGCTCATGATGTATATGTATGCATGATTCTTCAGATATGAAAAATGAAAGTGCAATGCTATGATATGATTGCAATGTATTGATGAATGATTATGAATGTGAATGTGAAATGATGGATGATACCATTTATGAATGATCATGAATGTTTTGATTATGATATATGCTTTGTTTTTATGATTTTTTGATGCAAATATGTATGAAAAATGTATGTGATGATGTTTTTGCGGATGTCAAAATGGACTCAGTCATTTTATTCAAAAAGATATGAAACATTTGATACTTTGCCAGCTATACAAATGGACCCCTCAATTATGATGACATTATCCATTACATTGAGCAGGTAGAACCCTGTGTGTCTATGATACATGTTAAAGCTAAAGATCCTCAATGTGTTGTTACTACACAATGATCCCGCATCATTGTCCCTGTAGCCTCCGCACCACCTAGTCAACTCTTGTAAACTCTCAGTACAACATTCTTGATCACTTAGGAAAGACCCCCACTCATATCTCCATCTTGGATTTTCTTAAATTTTCTCCCATACATCAAGAAATTCTCAATAGAACCTTAAAGGAAACCCATATAACTAATGACATTGATCCCACACGATTCCAAGCTCTTGTGGGACACCTGGCTTTGTCTTACCAGCTACACTTCAGCCAAAATGACATGCCAAATATTGATGCCAATCATAACCATCCATTGCACATTGAAGTCCTGGTTGCCCAACATAAAATAAAAAGGGTCCTAGTGGATAATGGCTTTGCCCTCAATCTATGCACTTTTAAATTCACAAATCAAGTGGGGTATACCCAAGAAGATTTGAGTAACCAAATCATCACAATCAAGGCTTATGATAATGCAGAAAGAAATTCTGAAGGGATTATTAGTCTTCCTATTTAGGTTGGACCAGTAGTTCAGTATACTGCTTGTCATGTCCTTGATCTGGACTTAGCATACAATCTCCTCCTCGGCCGCTCATGGCTCCATGCCATGCAAGCCGTCCCATCCACGTACCATCAGTTCCTAAAATTCCTTGTTAATGGACAAGAGATCACCATTTATGTTGACCCCCAACCATTTGAGTATTGTTGTGCTTTAGAAGCATCATTTCCCCATTTACATTACTATCCTGGGGTTGAAATGGGGGCATCTTAGTCATCATCCGCTAATCTACCCTCGACCATGACAACCACTCCATCTTTCGCCACCAATCCTACAATCACAAAAGTCTAGATCATTGACAAGGGGTGTGGTGAATATGAAATGCATACTTCTCTTAATGTAGCAACCATGCCACCATCACCTCACAAGTATAGTCAACCTTCACATGCTACTCCAAAGGAAGACAAAACTATCAACTTCAGTATAAAAAACATTCCTACTACCACTTTCAGGTCCCCTAGTATCAAGATAGATTCACTAGAAGAGGATATATGTCAATGGGTATACCGAGAAGAATCCCACCCAAATCCTCCTCTAAAGGAATAATTTCAGGAAGCATATCCTTGGTCAACTAAGTTTGTAGAAAAGTATAACTACCAAGGTAGGGGCCTAGGTAAAGAAGAACAGGGGTGGTTGCAACCTATTGGTACATCAAAGCTACCAAAGAATATAGGCCTCAGATATGACAAAAATCAAAAAGGCCCGACAACATCATCTAACACTTCCAATAGTGTTACTGTGGACAATGTCTCATTGGAAGACATACCTGAGGAGGAATCCATCATACGTGCATATGATGACATTGATCACACAAACCTCTCATCCATGTTTGAATGCTTATCTTTTTGTACCATTAGCCTATCCCTTCGCCATCTCAAACTTATTGATTGGGACCTATGTGAAAGCACATCCGACAACGAAAACCTCGAAGAGGCACTGGAGGATGGAGATGTTCATATTCCCCTTGTGGGAACTTAGTTATCTACTCGATCATCCATCCTAATCGAAGAGGCTCAAGAAGTTAATCTGGGTACTACTGAAAATCCAAAGATCACCTATGTAGCCAAGTCACTCTCAGAACAAGAGTATCCACTCATCCTACAGCTACTCCAAGAGGGTATCATTAACTTTTCTTGGTCATATTCAGATATGCCATGCTTAGACCCCACCTTAGTGGTTCATCATCTAGATGTTCAGCTAGATGCCAAGCCTGTCAAACAAAAGATCTGAAAAATGCATCCACAGGTAGCATTATTAGTCAAGAAGGAATTGGAGAAGTTACTAGATGTAGGTATTATCAGACCAATTGATTACTCTTATTAGATCTGCAATATAATACCTATTTCCAAACCAAATGGAGACATTGAAATTTGTATAGACTTCTATGATCTGAACAAGGCCTATCCAAAGGATGACTTCCCTCTACCCAACATTGACATGCTAGTCGATCTTACTATAGGACATGAGATGTTATCCCTCATGGATAGTTTCTCTAGTTATAATCAGATCTGCATTGCACCTGAAGACCAATACAAGACCGCTTTTACGACACCTTGGGGTACTTTCTATTACAATGTTATGTCCTTTGGTCTCAAGAATGCGAGGGAAACATATCATAGGGAAATTATTGTCATCTTCCATGACCTAATCCATATAATCTTGGAGGATTATGTCAATGACTTACTTGGAAAATCCAGAACCCGAGCAGAGCACCTTGTCATTCTGAAAAATATTTTTGACCAGTTAGAACATTACAAGCTATAGCTAAATCCAAAAAAGTGTCTCTTTGGTGTTACATCAGGAAAACTATTGGGTTTCATAGTCTCTTGGAGGGGTATTGAGGTTGATCCTACCAAGGTGAAAGATATTTTGGACATGCCACCTCTATACAATTTGAAACAGTTAAGAAGTCTCCATGGGAAGATGCAATCCATCCACTGGTTCATAGCGCTACTTATAGATAAGTGTTAGCCATTCACCCATCTTCTAAAGAAAGACTCCACCTTCTGATGAAACCAATAGTGTCAAGTAAGTTTTGATAAAATTAAGGAATACTTAGCTTATCCACCAATCTTGATGCCACCTATTCCAGAGAAGCCCCTCTTATTTTATATCTCTGCCACTTCAGTCGTGCTAGGGGCATTGTTGGCACAACATGATGAGTCATCTAAAGAGAGATAAATCTACTACATCAGTCAGACACTAGTCGGCTATGAATTAAACTACTCTTCCATGGAAAAATCCTTCCTCGTAGTAGTTTTTAGCACACAAAAACTCTAAAATTACATGCTCAGTCATCTGGTCAAGTTAATAGCAAAAATTGATCTACTAAAGTATCTATTGTCTAGAACCACTCTTACTGGTGGCATGGCTAAGTGGGTCATGCTCCTCAGTGAATTTGACATAGAGTATGTGGAGTGAAAAGCCATAAAGGGACAAGTCATAGTTGATCAGTTGGTCAAGGTGCCACTAGTAGATGCTTACCCTCTAGTCATTGAGTTTCCAGATGAAGAAGTTTACATAGTTACAGAAGCACCAGCTTGGACACTGTATTTTGATGTCTCATATACTCATAGTGGATTAGGCGCAAGAATTCTATTGGTTACCCCTCAAGGTGATTACATTTCAAAATCATTTAGGATAGCATTCTCGTGTACCAACAACATAGCTGAGTACGAAGCCCTCCTCACGAGCTTCCAAATTGAAAAGGAATGGCACATAACTCATTTGAAAGTCTTTGGTGATTCATTGTTAGTCATCAAGTAGGTTAATGATGAATTCTTAATGAAAGATGATAAGCTATTACCCTACAAGTGCATGGTGGATGATTTCAAGAAGTATTTCACCTTCATACAATTTGACCAAATTCGCAGAGCGCAACACAAAGAATTTGATGCAATGGCTACCATTGGCTCCCTGATTGACATGTCTAAAGATTGAACACAGTGTGAGTTCCTTGTGGAGCAACTTTTAATCCCAGCATATGATATCCCTAAGATTGACATGGTGTATGACATTGTGGGTCCCACTTCCCCATGGTACCAAGACATATATGCCTATCTGCATGATAATATTCTCCCTCAAGATGTTACATGTAATCAATGAAAATCCTTTGTTCATCACTCTTCCCAATACATTATCGTTGGTGATATGCTTTATCATCGCGGGTATGATGGAATCCTCCTTTGATGTCTAAATGAGACTGAAACCCATACTACACTAACAAAAGTACATAGTGGTGTTTGTGGAGCTCATTCAAATGGTATGGATTTGGCCAAAAGGATTCTTTGAGTAGGATATTATTGGCCTACATTAGAACATGGTGCTTGTGAATTCATGAAGAAATGACTTCCCTGCCAGCAACACGTAGATTTGATTCATGCTCTAGCACAGGACCTTCAGCCCCTCCTAGCACCATGACCCTTCTCTCAATGGGGTTTTGACTTGATTGGAAAGATTTACCCACCATCTTCCGATGACCATACATTCATAATTATTGCTATTGAGTATTTCACCAAGTGGGTGGAAGCAATGCACTCTCACAGATCACCTGTATTCAAATTTCAAAATTCATCCTTTACAATATTCTCTATAGATATGGTATTCCATCTACTATCCTCTCTGATAATGGAAGAACTTTTAAAAACCAGACCATGAAAGATCTTTGTGACACCTTTCATATCCAACATCATTGGTCAATGCCTTATTACCCATAGGGTAATGGTCATGCAGAAGCAACCAACAAGACCCTTATCTACATTCTAAAAAAGGTTGTCAATAACATTGGTCGAGATTGGCACCTCCATATTCATCCCAGCCTCTGGGCATATTGCACATCCATCCACTCCCCTATAGGTGCCACTCCCTATTCTTTAGTGTATGGCACCAAATCCATCTTTCCAATCGAAGTTGAGCTCTTATCACTAAGGATCTCTCTGAAGAACCTTATCAACGAGGAGGATGCTCGTGTTGCATGACTTGCACAACTGGAGTTAATTGATGAAAGAAGAATCAAATCCTATGATCATCTGCAAGCATTCCAAAAATTCCTCAAGTGTAACTACAATAAGAAGGTTCATCCTTGACAATTCAAAGTTGGTGATCTTGTCCTTAAAGAGAACTAGTGCACCCAGCAGGATCATGATAAAAAGGGAAAATTTGAGGCAAACTAGTTGGGGCCTTATATCATACCCACTAAATATGGATCTAGGGTATACAAACTAACCACTCTTGAAGGAGAGCCCCTCGAAGAATCCATCAATATCATGCATTTGAAGAGGTTCTACACCTAACTATGCTTGGTAACCCCACCTAATTAGAAAAATCAAAAAACAAAAAAACAGAAGAAAAAAAAGATCCAAAAATAGTAAAGAGAAATAAATTCATCCTATGGTGAAAACCACCTTTTGGTGGCACCTTGGATAAGTAAAGGTGGTGAAAACCTGGTAAAAGGCATCATTCGTAGAGGGCTTAATCATTATCTACCTGGAATGGTAGTTGTTTTATGCTTTCATCCACACTATCATCCTCACCCATCCCATCCTTGGCCACTTGGTATATTTTGATTGAGCATTGGATGATCCATCTAGGCTATCCCCCATCCTGAGCTTTTCACTATCCCACTCTGAGCTTATGTCGTATGTCTAATAGTCAGTCAGTTTGTGTTTTCATATAGCCCCCCCATCATTTCGGTCTCCATCTAGACCTCATCCTGTTGTGTCCTTAGTCGATCTATGTTTCCCCTATGCTATCACGTAGGAAAGGTTGATCATTTGATCTACCCCAAGAGTATTCTGACCATCCCATGTTATGTCGTCCATCATTTTCCTTCATCATCTTCTTTTTGCTTTATCCACGGCATTTTCCTGAACTACGAGGGCTCTGCGCTTTCACGTAAGCAAGGATAATCTCTGATCGGGCCCCGAGTCCCTAGGTCTGTAGGGCATGTCAGTTTGTGTCCTTGTCTGGCTCATTCTTCACAAAAAAATCCCCTAGTATCAAGACATCTGGCTAATGGAAAACATCTTATGTCAAATTGGGTCATTCTAGTTTTAGTATCCATCATTGATCTCAATAGGATGCATCCTTCCTAGCAGACCACATCAATCCCATCCATCCCCTTGATCTTATGGCAAATGATGTTTTGAAATTGATTGTGATCTTTTGATGTTTTTGGATTTTTTTTATCATTTGAGCTCACTATCAACACTTGTCATGGTCACCTTGATCCATCATATCATGGTGTGCTTTGACTCGTCTACATAGGGGCATATCTTGATCTTTTCTTTGTTGTTGTCTTCTCAGTTGTCCCACGTAGTACCCACTGAGATCCCTGAGGTCTTGTGTTAGGCTGGGGCATTCTTGTTTGTTTGTGGTTATCCCAATACCTAGCCCTAACAAGGTCATTGTGACCTTTCCATGTTGGGATAGCCTATTTTTTTTTTGTGTTTGTTTTATGCATTGGATGCCAACTCGCCTTGGTCTTACATATCAGAGTATTGGGTATCTTATGCTATAGAAAAAATCAATGCTCTGAAGATGACAAATTATGTTCTTAATTGCACTACATTTCCTTTTGTGAGATGGGGTTAGAAATTAAATAGCATAGACAAAGTGACAACCAACACTACTAAGCTATTAAACCACATCCAAACAAGAGAAAAATAATAATGGAGAGAATAAAAAATGCAAAACATAAAAGAAATTACTCCCCATTATGGTTGATTCTTTCTCTTGCTCTCCTTGTTATGCAACTTTGCCCTCAGATTTGTTGAAACACTTGTGCAAAACCTGCAAATGGTAGCAAGAAAGTTGGAGAAGAATAGTTGTTAAGCTGAAAATGGAGAAGGAAGGTTGTTTTTATAGACAACCATTTGAATGGACAGTTGAGATTAATCTTCTAGAAAGATTACAAGATCAATGGATGAGAATGCATGAGAGAGATGTTACGAAATGGATGGTTGAGATTAAGACTCAAAAAAAGATGCCAAGATCAATGGTCCAGAATTGATGCACCAAGAATATGCCATGCATGGAAAAGCTATGATGCTAATGGCTATGACACCTGACAGCTATGACAGACATGCAAGACATGCAAGACATGCAAGATATGACAGAAATGAATGTTATGACAGGGGATTATGACAGAGCATCTTTGACCAGGAGGTGCATAAATAATTTATTTTAAATTATTTATTCAAAAATGGAGAAAATGGACAAGTGGAAAATAAATAATTTACCCAAATTATTTATTTAGATAAAATGACAAAAAGAGCATCTAATTAAATTTATCAATTTAATTAAATGGAGAGATAAAAATTAGACTTGGATAATTAATTTGAATTATTTATCCAAAAGAGAGGAATGAAACACAATTAAATAATTTTGACAATTATTTAATTATAGAAGAATGAAAGGTCAAATAAAAAATGATTTATTTAATTATTGAAGAAAGGGATATATTAGTGACGCAATTAAATAATTTTAATTGATCAGGATAGAATAAAGATTAGAAAGTGAATTAATTAAATAATTATTAAAAATTATTTAATTAATAAAGGGATATGATCAAACATAATTGAATAACTAAAATTATTCAATTATCGAAGGACGAGGAAGAAAAATGACACTCGCAGGCTTCAGACATTTTTTAGTGTCTACATTTTGCCCCTCTTTGAGACAATGCAGCTTGTCACGTTGTTTCAAAGAAAAAGATTGATCAATTGATACATGCCCCAAAGATATCTTGGTAAGGATTATGATAAGAATGATATGCCCCCTCAAGAGATTGATCAAACAGATTGTAAGAAGATTAATCTCTTGATAGATGTCTATAAAGTGATTAGATACCTGATATTGCGCAAGTGATAAAGCAGTGATGTAAATTTTGATAAAAATGCAAAGTTGATGGGCATAACTGAACAATTGATGGAAATGATCAGTATAGCCAGGTTGATGAGCTGATGAAGCTGATTGAGTTGATTAAGCTAATTGATAATTATGCATATGCAAGACAAGGTGTTGCAATGATGGATTGACTGATTGATTAAGGGGACATAAAATTTCAAGAAGCGGATTGATTGATTTGAGATTTGGTTCAAGAGACATATATCAGTGAGTTAAGCAATTGATTAATTTCCCCGCAACAAGAAAGATGAAGAAAATGAAATACAAGATGGAAGAGAATGAAGGTGATGAAGCTTCTTGTACCATTTAAGTGCTTTTATCATCATTGGGCTTATTATGTCACAAATTAGTATAAGCATCTAGATAACATGAACATCTAGATGACCTGAATACTGTTTGCATTTTTATTTAGTAATAAAATATAAGCATCTAGGTATAAGAACCTTAGATGACCTAAATACTTATTGCATGGAAGACTCTATTAGACAAGGAATGCTCTCATCCACATTAGACTCATAGGTCCTTGATGGTTTTAGAAAACCATGCCCTCAAATGAGTCATCCTGTGAATAAGAAACAATCCAAAAACAACAAACAAATGAACGTTCCCCATCCTTGCCTCTCTAGTGAAAGACATCCTGGAGAAGCTAAAAGGCATGTCACTAAAGATAAAATCATAAAACAATCAAAGATAAACAAACAAACATGGATCATGCTTCGATGTGGAACTGATTCTTGGTATGGTTTTATGTGTTTAATTGGATTTGAAAGGTGGATTGATATATATGTTATAATGTTTGCTTGATTGTCAACACTTGCATGTTTTGATTTTGTTGAAGTTCAAAGCCGTGTGGTGATATGAAAGTGTCACTATTTTTTGGAATTTTTTATTTTTGGGTTTTGGAATATTTGATTTTTTTTGGATTTCTTCAGGACATTTTATGATTTTTTTAGATTTTTTCAAGACATTTTATGATTTTTTTGGAGTTTTTCAGGACATTTTATGATTTTTTTAGATTTTTTAGGGACATTTTATGATTTTTTTGGATTTTTTGAAGTTTTAAAGATGGAGTGAAATGAAATGTGATATGACTGATTGAAGGAATAATATCTTCCATAGTAGAGGTAATGCAACCATGGATAAATGATAGATTGAAATGAAAGATTCACTGCAAAACATGTCACACAAGCAACATATCCTTTGTCAAAAGATGATACTGGTTCATTGATTGGATGCCAGGAATGATCAATTCCATAAGGCATGATGATGATAAGTACTTAGGATCACTGATTCCTCTAAGTACGATAAGATTGATGATTGTTGATGATTGATTGACAAAGAATATGAGGATTGGATAATGTTTTATAGCTAGGCTTAAATTTGATTTTCATGATAAGATTCAAGTTTGCAAAGAGACATGATGACCAACATTGGAGGTAATTTAATCATGGATAAATGATAAGGATGCGAACTATGTGAACATAAGGATATGAAAGGGAATCCAAAGCATGCATTTGTAATTTAATCCCTAATATCATCAAGAACAAAGAAAGGAAATGGGACATGGATTTTGATAAGCTAGGAGATATGGAATGGAAGAATGCAAGGATAAGGATAATGAATAGGATGATCAAGATCGATAAGATATGGACACAATGCCTAAGTATTCTTCTCCTATTCCCCATCAAGACCAAGGAAGGGAAGAAATGATGCATTAAGATAGGATGGTGGAGTATGGATACGGTGAAGGATATGGTACGAAATATATGGATAAAGTGTATAGGATAAGATATACAATGTGCAAGAAGATCCTTAACCTTGTCAAGATCAAAGGTGGAAAGGTAAAGGATGAACGTAAAGAGGATAATGGATATGAATGAAAGGATGGATGAAACTTGCCCCCAAGTGAAGAATACAAGAGGAATATGGAAGACAAGATATGGTTATGGAAGGTAATATATGCATGATAGGGAGATGGAGGGAGGAATCAAGCATCAAGTTTCACAACTAATATCCCTTTAATATGTGCTCTAATAAACTATGGCAAGAAGGATTAGACTCATAAACGTTGGTAGATTAATGGTGTTACGGAATAAGCTAAGGACTTATGCAAAGGTTTGGATTAAAGGAGGATAATGGGGGATGGATGTTGGATAATGGATAGGAGGTTGGAAGGCTTGTTGATGGATAGATGGAAAGGATGGAAAGATCAACATTGGCACACACCCTGAAGGGTGGTGGAGTGATGGAGGAGAAATGAATTTGGAGGGTGATAGCTTTTTAGATGGATGATAGGAGGAAGCTTTTGGATTAGAAAATTTGGATGCCAATTTAGATTTTATTGCTTCTACGAGACTTTTAGGAATCCACATAGCTTTTGACTTTGATTTTTTATTCATGGGCCTTTGTGGCCTTTGAGATTCTTCTTTTTGCTTTATGGGCCTTTGTGGCCTTTGAAATTTTTCTTCTTGATTAATGGGCCTTTGTGGTCTTTGAATTTTTTGCTTTTGACTTGATGGGCCTTTGTGGCCTTTTGGATTTTTGTTTTGACTTGATTGGCCTTTGTGGCCTTTTGGATTTTTATTTTCACTTGGGATCAAATTTTCTTTTATTTTTGCATGGCTCTTCAAGGAGACATGTTGATCCTTTGATACATGTGGATTTTGATATGAAAGCTTTTGACATTTGGCACCCAAATTGCTTCCAAGAGAAATGGGATGGGTGGATGGAGATGAATGATATGGAGGTCTTATGGATGGGTTAATGTAGGTAGAATTTTGAGAGGGAATCAAGGATGTGTGCCTTTGTTGTTCTTGATGAATACAAGATGAAGGGATGTAGGGCCTTAATATGGATGGAAGGGTTGATGAACTAGGGTTTGGATGATAAGGACCAAGGATGGACGAAAGGTTTGATGAACTAGGATAAGGACCTAGGATAGATGGGAAGGTTTGATATACTAGGATACCTAGGTTTATTTTGATGGAATATGGACTTACGATGGATACCAATGTCTTGAGCATGAGGTGTATAGCCAAGGCCATGATAATATGGATTTTCTTGGATATAAAGGGGTTCTAGGATACCTTGTTCATGAAGGCCGAATCCTTTTCCTTTGTAGTTCATACTTTGACACATTCGTTTTCCAACAAGATATATATTGTTTATGAAACAAGATGCAAGTCCATTGTGAGGTGGTTGTGATATGGAAGGAATAACAAGATCTTCGAGTAAACCACCTTGGATAAAAGTGAGAGAACCTATTTGATAGGTAAGAGGTGCATGGATAGTTTGAATAGGGGTGATAGAATCTTGTGGAGGATTGTGGTCATGAGGGGAATTAGGATGTGTGATAGGATCTTGACTTGGAAAAGGATCAAGAGGTGTAGGAGATGGAGTAGCTTGCTCTTTATTAGGTATGGAATCATCACAAAGTGATATGAAAGGAATATTTTGATCCTGAGAAGGATGAACATCATCATGGAATGAGAGGGTATCCTTGTATGGAGGTATATCTTGATCTTGATGAGGAAGGGAATCCTGATATTTTGTGGAAAGCATATCTTGATCATTGGATATGATGGAATCATGAGGTGGTATGGATTCATTAGATGAGGTGGAAGGAGGACTTTGAAGGATAATTTTCTCTTGAGATGGAAGGGAATCATCTTGAATGAAACAAAAAGAGATAAGGGGATCATCATGAGGTTCTTGAGAGATGGGATCTTGGTCAAATATTGGAAGTGGTTGGAGATTTTTGGTATCATTGGATGGAATGGAAAGAATACTTCAATCTTGATTTGT
This sequence comes from Sequoia sempervirens, assembly GCA_007258455.2. Classification (NCBI taxonomy): domain Eukaryota; kingdom Viridiplantae; phylum Streptophyta; class Pinopsida; order Cupressales; family Cupressaceae; genus Sequoia; species Sequoia sempervirens. The sequence goes on from VDFB02000015.1 coordinate 445,700,825, forward strand.
AGGGAAGTCTATGTTAGCATGCTTTGGACTAATAGATTGACATGACTCATTGGATGGAGATGGTATGATGAGAGAGGATGGTTAGATGAAATCATTAAATTGGGTGGAAGACTCATGAGGTTTATTTTGACTTATGGGGGATGAAGATAGATGCATGACATGGTAGGATTGCACAATATCATTTGTGTTTGAGGATTTAGATTTGGGTTTCTCATTTAGCCTTTGTAGAAATTCATGGACATTAAACTTGGATGATGTAGTTTTGGGTGAGGATAAAGGCTTATGAGATGATTGCATCACTTCATTCAAATGTTGGGATTCAAGTTGTCTTTCAAGCTCTTTCAAATGATGGTCAAGATATTTAATCCTTTGGTTTTGTTCATAGGTCAAGGGTGAATATGGAGGATAGCAATTAGACATGTTTGGTTGATGGTTTTGGAAATGTTTTGAGCTGTTGCAAGTTACTAGGTGTGATGTTTGTTTGAGGTCGATTGTTTGTGTTTAGATTTGTGAATGTGGTGAATACTAATTGAAAATCCAAAAAACACTTGACAAGCATGATGTTTTGGTGTATGCAAACACACATGAGACAAGCACAATCCTAATAGGCCAAGGGTTTGTATACTTGATATAGCCCACTGATATACCCTGGATTGGTGCTAAACACCTTTCCTTTTTGAGAGCGGATAGCTTAGAAATTTGGTGGCATTGGCTCCCCTCCATGACTCATTAATGTCATTCGAGCACACCAACTTCAGATTCTTGGGTCATCACTTCCCAAGAACTGCTATCTCTACTCAAGGGAGTTAGTAGTGAGTATCTTCGGGCATGATACCGTACCCTACACTATACCAAGCAATGGCTGAAAATGGTTGGCTTCTAAAATAAAAGGTGTCTAGTTAGGCCATCCATTCGAGTGGCCACACATGGGGCGAGAGATTAATCACCAATTAGGTGGCACTCTAGCCTAAAGAGGTTACGCTCAACAGGGTTTATGGGAGTACTACTCCATCCGTGTGACCCATCAATACTTGTGGTACTTGAACTTTCCTCAAGCACCCATTTTATATCCTGGCTAGAAGTGGTTTAGCTTTAGCCTGTTACCGGTCGAGTCGTCCCTTAAGGTGAGTACTTTTTCCCTTAAGGAAGACCCATTTCTATAAATAACAACCATTTCTCTTACACCCAGGATCGCTCAAAAGTGCAAGGGGAGTGGATACTTCAATTATTAAGTCGTGAGGGTGACAAAAAATAAGGTGGGTCTGGTTTTCTGATCACCTAGTTTTCACAAGGTGAAAGCATAATCACCTACCACCTTCAAGCACAGTCAGATAGAATCAAGCACATGTTCATTTTAATGCACCAAAAAAAGTGTTCCTAAACTAGAAATCATAAACACATTGTTTAAGAAAATGAGTCTTCGACTAACAGAGCTGCAAAACCACAAATTAGTAGTTTCATAAATATCTTGTACCAATGAGAAAGCTGCAAAAAACTAAGTTAGAACAAGAGATTAAAAACCAAACTAAAAGTTAGTAAATAACTAAACTAGAAAATAAAAAAACTAAACTAAACTAAGAAAAAGAAAATAAAAAAAACAAAAAACTAAGAGCTCAATTTTTTTGTTGCTTCAAAAGAAGCAATTTTTGGGAGCCCCACTCCAAAGCCACACACTACAAACAAAAGATTAGTAAAAAAAGTTAAATAAAAATAACAAACTAAAATAGTGATAACTTTCTAAAAAATAAACAAAATTTTAAGCTATCAATATCTATGGAAAGCTAAGACACAGACCTTCAAAACCCAGAAAAAGTTTTACAAAATTCTATACAACATAAGTATTATAAACAAAAGAAAAATTGGATTTTAACAACTAAATATTAAAAAACTATGATCAGTAAAATGGCCACAACTTTCACAAATCTTAACAAAATTTCAAAGTATTTAATTTTTTGGAAAGCTGAGAATGAGGCCTACAAAACTCAGAAATATTTTAAAAATATTTGATGCGTCTATTTTTTTGTGCTCAAATGAAGATGAACGGATTTCATATGCATTCTTGGCTGTAATCTACAAAACAACAAAAATAAACAAGAACACACAAATTTCTCTACTTCACGTCGGGTTCACCAAATATGAGATAGGGTTAGAAATCAAATAGCATAGAAAAAGTGACAACCAATACTACTAAGCTATTAAACCACATCCAAACAAGAGAAAAATAATAATGGAGAGAATAAAAAATGCAAAACATAAAAAAAATTACTCCCCATTATGGTTGATTCTTTCTATTGCTCTCCTTCTTCTTGTTATGCAACTTTGCCCTTAGATTTGTTGAAACACTTGTCCAAAACCTGCAAATGGTATCAAGAAAGTTGGAGAAAAATAGCTGTTAAGCTGAAAATGGAGAAGGAAGGTTGTTTTTATAGACAACCATTCAAATGGACGGTTGAGATTAATCTTCTAGAAAGATTCCAAGATCAATGAATGAGAATGCATGAGAGAGATGTTACACAATGGATGGTTGAGATTAAGTCTCAAAAAAAGATTCCAAAATCAATGGTCCAGAATTGATGCACCAAGAATATGCCATGCATGGAAAAGGTATGACGCTGACAGCTATGACACCTGACAGCTATGACAGACATGCAAGACATGCAAGCTATGACAGAAATGAATGTTATGACAGGGGATTATGATAGAGCATCTTTGACCAGGTGGTGCATAAATAATTTATTTTAAATTATCTATTCAAAAATGGAGAAAATGGACAAGTGGAAAATAAATAATTTATCCAAATTATTTATTTAGATAAAATGACAAAAGGAGAGATGAAAATTAGACTTGGATAATTAATTTGAATTATTTATCCAAAAGAGGAATGAAACACAATTAAATAATTTTGACAATTATTTAATTATAGAAGAATAAAAGGTCAAATAAAAAATGATTTATTTAATTATTGAAGAAAGGGATATATTAGTGACACAATTAAATAATTATAATTGATCAGGATAGAATAAAGATTAGAAAGTGAATTAATTAAATAATTATTAAAAATTATTTAATTAATAGAGGGATATGATCAAACATAATTGAATAACTAAAATTATTCAATTATCAAAGGACGAGGAAGAAAAATGACACTCGCAGGCTTAGGATATTTAAGTTCAAATCACATCATACAATATAAAAAAAATTATCGAAGGACAAGGAAGAAAAATGGCACTCGCAGGCTTAGGACATTTTTTAGTGTCTACACCTTTCACTACATACACTCTCCACTTAGCCGTCTTCATGACCTAGGACTTTTGATTTAGGTTGTGCAAGGTCTTGAATCATTTCCCTCTTGATCTTCCTCTCAGGATACTAATGGTTTTTTGACAAGTGCAGTATCACATCCACAATACAGCTACCGCCTATCCACACTCCCATGCGAGTCCTTATTGACACTTAGATTTGCATTATAGGAACTCATCTTTCATTCATATTTCATGTTACATTATAGGTTCAATATATTTCGTAATTCATAAGCTAATTAGATTAAGCATCATAGTTTTCTTTAATCCATACACGTCCATATTAACATTTACATCATACATGTATTATCACTCGCCAAAACATATTGTTAGCTACATCCTAAATATTCATATCATCCTGCATTATCACCATTAGTATATGCATAATCATCCATCCACATAAGCATGCAGTATCATAAACATGTGCAAAGATAAATCAAATCATACATCCACATAAACATGCTTTATCATAAACATGTGCATACATGAACCAAAGTGTCCATCCACATAAACATGAAGTATCATAAACATGTGCATAAATAAATCAAATCATACGTAGGCATAAGTATGAAATATCATATACATGTGCATACATAAACTGAATCATCCATCATAAAAAAAAAAAACATAATGCATAGTGTCAATAAGGATTGTCCCACATTATAATCAAAATAATACAATATATATATCGTCACAAAGTCTCCAACAAAATCTACCACATATCCATCATATATCATCAAATATGGTACAAAATCCAGAGATGTAGAGCACCTCTGATCTCTGCCGATAAGTGCTAAACAATTTGTCCTATGTGTGTCAAAAAATTGGTATCATGTTATCTACTCTCTGGTTGCACTACTGTGAGCTACCCACATCTAATCTTTGAGGAGAGTCCAACACTAGCCCTCTATGCATAGGATTCCCCTGATATGCACGGGTGGGAGTCCCCTAGTAACCACCGAGGGGAGAAGGAGTCCGCTGATAGTCACTATACCCTATGGTACACATCCCTAATGACTGGGATGGTGCTGGTATTTGAGGTAGCTATCTAATGTAGCACAATGTACGCTATGCTAGATTTGGGATGACATGCTCATACTCACACCTTCAGTAACTCACCTCCTGCATATAATCATCCTACTACGCTACGTGATGTCTAGCGATATTTCGCTCAAGGCTATACTAGTCACGATCCCCACTAATAGCTCTCTGCTCCTATACCCAAGTCTCCTCTACCACTGTTAGCTATTGTACCTACTCTATAGCCCTATCTCTCTTGGCCTTTGTAATATGTAACTATGCTCGTAACTCCTGTACCTCTGCCTCCGGCTCACCCCCCACACCATGTGCTACGCACAACTGAGCTTATGTTGTGTCTCAGTTACTCTATAGTGTTTGCATCTGTACCTATGCGGCATCCCTCTCCCTATGTTTGAACTGCGCCTGGGCCTCTGCTACATCCTTGTCCCTCTGAAGTGTCTGAAGTCTCAACTCGACAAAATATCACTCTCATCAAAGACCTGACACCTGTGATGCTGCTGCTTCCCTCTCCCTTCGAAGAGACTAAACCTCTATCTCTGCCACATCCCTCTCTACCTCTATGACCTATACCTATGCCTGTGCCACATCCCTCTCTGTCTGCAGCATGTGTATCTCCCTCCTCATCTCCTCCTCTCTTCGCTGCATCAATCCCATATCCTCCACTATTTTCTCTAAATAGTCCACTCTGTCTCTGAGCTCAACCCACTCCCAGTGTAGATCTGCTCTCTCTCTGTAACCACTCTAGCTATCCCTGTAGACCCTCTATATCTCTAGTAGTCCTTGCTCCCATCTATGATGGCTCCTGCCCTGTCCCCCCTCCAATAGCCTATCGTATCGCCACGTCCACCACCAATTGGTCTATCTCCCATCTCACTGCATCTCCCTCCTCATGCTCCCTAGCCACCTCCACTTGCAACCTCTCTACCTCTGCGCACAGGTCAACCACTTCATATCATGCCTCATCCTTCTCTCTCATCAATCTTTTCTCCACAACTGACACCAGCTTGGCCAAGACTGAGTAATCTCTCTCACCCTAGGTGAATCATGCATGTAGCTCACTCAACACTACCTCTAAAATGACTCACTCTGCCTCTGTCTATCGTAATCATTGCTTGCTAAGGCATAGTGTCTCTTGAGTCTCTTTCAACACCACTACGGGATCCTCTCCTCTAGGAGGTGCTATTGATAGTGGTCGGATATCATACACATCGGTGTTAATGTCCATCTCCCATGGCTCATACCCGTCACTCTCTGCTGACGCCTCCATCTCGTCCACATCAATCACCGAGGGGGATCCCCCTCTCCCTATCATCCTCACCTACCCTCCATCTATCTCTGTCACTACTACCCTCCTGTGGCCATGTCTACCTCCTATCTCTCCCGCACATTGTTGGCCTCGGCCTCGGCCTCCTCTCTCTCTCCTACTATTGACCTCTTGGGGATGCATGTGCCTCCTGACTCCTCTCTCTCTCGACCTCCAGCCCCTATCCTATTGTGTTGCAGCCCTGGCCTCATCCTCTCCCTCCACTACTCCATCTCCTCCTCGTGCTCTACGCCATCGTCTCCTCCTCCTGCCTACCCTCACTGGATCCCCAGCTACTCCCACCGCCTCCTGTGCCTCCCCCTACTATCCTCCTCTCTCCTGACCAACTCTCTATCATCGTTGGGGTACTAGTCCCTCTGCCCTCAGCTGTCTCTCATCCTCTGATCTGAAACTTAGTGCTCCCTCAATTGATACTACTAGTGTGATACGTGGAGGTGGATGTCATCTAAACCACTGCCGATATCAATCTGTCATCCTTGCATCTCTCTTCCCCTGCCACCTATCAGGGTATGGCACAAACTATAGTGCCTCTAGCTCCTCCCACATTGCATCCAAATCCAACTCATCCCCCCATGGCCACTCTCATGTCAACTGTCAGAACATCACCTGCCTCATGGGAATATCCTGCCTCACTCCAAACTACCGTGTCACCCGATCAGGTCTATGCAGCTCCACTACAAGTGGACCTCTCCCAATAATATAACATCAGGTAAAGAAGTAACCACTGTGTGCCTCCTCATCATCCCTTTAGCCCCTGAAATGTTGCAGCATATACATACACCATACTATCATCTCTTCCTACACATCATCCACTCACCTTTGCCATACATCCACATCTTTAACATCTCAATACCGTAATATCACTCCCGCCTCTGCCCCCCATCCCCAGGCCATGACCTCTCTATCATCCTACTCTTCTACTCTCTAGATGATCGACCTAGTCACCTTGATGTGCTCCCATGTCTAGACCTATAGTTGTGTGACATGTGTCACACTTAGCACCCTCCGATAACATACCCGGTGCATATCTCGATATAGCTATGCCAGCATACAGGTCCCCCACACAAACTGACCTTCTTGGCCCTCGATGATGTGCTAGATCACCTTGACAAATCTGAGATGCAAAAATCACCTTCTCTGATCTGGCACCAATATCCCACTAATCAACCCCGCTAGATATAACGACAATTTTGGTACCTTGTAGGACAAGCATCTATCCACATCCAGCTGCTACCGCTAAATCGATAGCTCGTCACTACCAAATACAACCTGTATGGACTTGTCCAGTGCCTTGCTCACTACCCAACACTCGCTAACTATAAGCCCTGCTATGGGGAGCCTCAAAATCTACCAAACATCCTCCATAGTCACAATCATCTCCCCAGTCGGTAGGTGAAACGTCGATGTCGCTGAGTCCCAATGCTCTATCAAGGTTGTCAGCATGGCCCTGTGGGCCTTAATTGTTGGGTATGATAGCAGATGAACTAGTCCTGCCTCTGCTAGTCTCTGGTGATCTTATCCTATCATTGCCACCATGCATCTTGTTAGCACCTCAGACCATCTCTCTCACATCTGCAAGCTCTCAACATTCTACATCCATCACGTAAACATTATGTCAGCTTCTCCTGGCATTGTTTTGCCCCCTTTTTTTAATCTTATCTAACTTCTTCCTACCCCAGGATTTCTCTCTCCCATCCCACCTCCTTCCTCCTTGATCCTTTCCCTGGCTTGGGGAAGACCTACCCTAGGCCCTGGGTAGCTTCACCCCGGTCCCTGAGCGGATCTGCCCCAGCTCGAGCGAACCCACCTAGCTCCATGGGTGGACCAACCCTCAAGCCCAGGCGGACCGGCCCAAGCTCGGGTGGACTTTCCTGAGCTCCCGGGCAGATTCATCCAAGCTTGTGGGCGAACCCGCCCAAGCAACTGGGCCGGCTTTCATCTAGTTTGGGTGGACCCGCCTGAGCTCATGGGCGGACCTGCTCAAGCCTAGTTGGACCCGCCCAATCTTTCGGGCAAGTGTCTGCCTAGCTCAGGCAAACCTACCGGAGCCCGGGCAGACTCACTCGAGCTCTCGAGCAGACCTGCCCGAGCTCAAGTGGACCCTCCCGTGCCCGTGGCCAGACCTGCCCAGGTGCGAGTGGCCCTACAAGTCTACGCAAACCAGGAAAAAACCCACTCCCCCACCCCCCCTTAACCTTTTTTTTCCCTCTAACCCATGTTTCCTCTAGCCTGACCCAACAAAACCCATGTTTTCATTTTTTGAAAAACTTAAATCAAATTTACCAAAATCACAAAGTTGGGTTTTGAACTAACCTGGCGTGACACGACACACTTGATGAAGAAGCGTTGTCTCTCGTCCGCCCAATGGATGATGTCGGTATTGTACTCCAACATTGTGCACTCTCCCTCTTGTCCTCTCCTTTTCTCCCTCTCCTCCTCACTTAACAGCTGTCCAAATGAGGAGAGGTAATTCCTAGAATTACCTTTTATCGCTTTTTCCCCTCCCTTTTCACTTTTTAAAATAAAGGGAATTTTTTTTCTTTTATTTAACCTTTTTTTCCCCAACTAATTTACTCACCCCCTATCTTCTTGGAGCCTCCATTTGCACACCATACACCCATTTTCCTCCTTTCAAGCACCAATCTTCTTGAATTTTTGTGCTCTTTCCAATGATATCTACCGCTTCATACTTTTGAGAAGTTGCCCAGGGCCCCTTTTCCTTCCCCATTCGCTTTCTCGAGGGGGCATACCCTACCATTCTCTCCCAATCTTCCATCATAAACCTTCTCTTGCGAGACCGGGGCATCCCCTTTAATTCTCCTCCATTCGGGTAGCTCATGTAAACTCTCCCATGCTGGGGCATCTCTTTTCCGGTCGCTTCTTCCATAGAGTCGTTTGTATTTTATTTTCTTTGAAACCCTATTATCCTAATAGTATTTCAAAGAGGGGAAAAATGTAAACATCTAAATTTGACCACTTCCATATGGTCAAGGTCATCTCCTTAATTATCCTTTTGCTCATCTAATTTGTCCTCTTTGCTAGTATTAATTCAATCAATCGTTTAATTAATATTTTGTGCCTTACATAAGGTTTTCAAAGTATTTAATTTAATAAATTTTCTTTCCCCTCTTTCCTCTCTAAATTAAATAAATATACCACTTTATTTAATTTAGTCATATTATCTCTTGGAATTTTAAATTTATTTTTAAATTCCTAACTTTCTCTCTCATTGTCATATCCTCCAACTTTTGCAAGTTGGTCTCTAATCCCTCTTAACAATCTAACCCTCTTTCTTAATCATAGTTAATTTATGATTAAGATGTGCACACCCCTAATCATCATTAGGGTCCCATCCTCCATAATTTCCCACTTGCCTCTAATCTGCCATTAATTTATCTAATCAAGTACTTGCACAACCTTAATCACCTAATTAGGTCAACTTAATCCCCATATCATTTATGAAATGTGTCCTAAGTCAACCTTATTAAAATCTCTCTTTTTGAAGAAGGAACTCCATTCCCCATGTGAATTTTTAATTCACATTTAATCCCTTAATGCATTCCTTGGAATTTAAAATTCCTTTTCTCATCCCCATGTGGATATTTGAGAAATTTTTAATTCCTCACATGTCCTCTCACCCACATAGGGACAAGGACCTCCTTTATGAGGAGATCTTGTCCAATCCCAAGGTACTATGTACTACCTCCATGTCATGTACTCTCTTTCCACCTCATGTACACATCATCTCTTACAAGATACTTCACATGCCACATGTCAAGATGTGAGGGCTTGTGAGTTCTCAACTCACCTTAGCCCTACATCTTGATCTTGGTGGCTCAATCTCATCCATCCATTCCCCTAGAGAATTCCAAAATCTCTATAAATACCCCCTCTTTTCTCTCACTTTAGGGGGAGATCATTCATGCTAGCCAAACTCTTGCAAAAAAATTCTTTGAGCCATACTTAGCCAAATTTTCACACTTTTGTCCATTTTCACTCATCTTTCCATCCTCATCTCATCTCATATCTTGCATCTCTTGCCATCCAAGGAGCATACAAACATCAAATATCGAAGGGCCAAGCAAAGGGACAACTCAACAAGGTGAAATCTTTCGTTTTGCTTAATTTAGTTAATCTTTAGGCCAATCTTGAGGTGTAGGGTGTTTTTAGTTGTTATTTGCACTCTTTTTGTTTGTTGCTCTTTTTATAACACTTATTTTTTCCCTATCACAGAAAGATCATTATGCATAACATGGATTGGTGTTTCCAATGTGGCCACTCCAAATATAAGAGGTAAAATGATCACACCAAGCAGTTGTTTGCTTACATTGTCAAATCCCCTGATGGGTAAAGAATCAGATTGGATGTTTGTTCTATCGAGAAGGTTCACTCCACATACATTAAGAGTGGAACCAGTATCTATACTATTTCTCTTAATCCATTTTTTTTGTATTGAGCATTAATCATAAAAGGTTCATTTTTTTTTCAACTTCCAAAGGAGGAAGCTCACTTTGGTGAAAAAAATGTCAGTATTTATGCTTTGGATTATGGCTGCAATGTTAGTTGGTTGTGCATTAGAAGGGGCATGAACTTGTTGCAAGGTAGATTGGATAATGTTGTGATAGTGAGGGGAGGCTTGAATAAGGTCCCATAAGGAGATCTTATCAGGTGTGTTCTTAAGTTGTTCAACAAGATAATATTGTTTTGTGTGTGGGATGAAGTGAGGAGCACTAGGTGGGTTGGGTAAAGGTAAAGAGCGTGGGTTTGGTTGCAGTGGTTATGGATTATTTCAAGTGTTATATGTATTAGTAATAGTATTATAACTTAGCTGCTATGATACATTATTCTGAGCTAGATAGAGGATAAATTCAATTTTATTTTGAGGTTATTGTTTGTGTGAAGGTGGGTGGAGAATAAACTCAGGTTTAGGTGATGGTTTATGTGAAGGGGGATAAAGGGTGAGTTGAGGTTGAACAATGTTAACATCCCATAACAAGTGAGAGTCTTCATTGTCTTTGGAGGGCATGTTATCTTTGTCTTGGGTCATAATATCCTCCCTAGAAGGAGAGTTCTTAGGAGAACAACAAACCACATGTTCGTGACAATTAAGGTTTGGTTCATCCAAAATAACTTCATCACAACTGAGGGAGTTATTAATGGTTGAATGTGTTTTCTTTTTGATAATGGGGAGATTAGGGGAAGACTATATGTAATCATTCAGTGTGTGTAATGTCTCATTCTCTTGTGCCATATTATCTACCTTACTAGGAGAACTTATAATATGTTTATCTAAGGTTGAAATTTGCAAAGTAGCTTCATCACAAGTGGGAGAGGCATCATGAGAAGGACTATTATAATTTTCAAATAGATCTTCCCATGGAATAGGAACATTAGGGAAGGTAGGGGAAATGTTCTCATGACCGTGAATAGGTATATCTTGTAACACCATCCTATCCTCTATGCATCAAGGAGGGATGTTAGGAGAGGATCAAGTTTGGTTATCATGGTTATAGATAATAGGTAAGGTAATGTCTAGAAATGTGTCTATGATCTCATCTTCGTGTGGTGTTGTGTGATCACCATGATTACTTATTGTGATGTCCTCTTCTTTAGTAATGTTATGTCTAATAGGAGAGATAAGAGGAGAGAAACAACTCAGATTGTCACAACTCTCATCAATTAGTTCTTCTAGCACTAAAATATCTGCTTCACAAGTGTGAGAGATAATAAGAGAAGAAAAAAATGTAAGTGTTATGATTATCCAATGTTTCTTTCACTAAACTAACCTCATCCACAAAAGGGGAACTAGGAGAGGCATCTATGACAAAAAAAGAGAGGGGAAAGGACCTCATATTCATATGCTTTTAACAAAATTTGCTTACAACATGCGATAATATCTAAAAAGAGAACATGCACGATGATAACTATAGAAAGTTGTAATGAAAAAATGATGGAATGTGTTGGTATGTGGCAACTGATCATGCTATACTGTATAGCCCATGGTATACTGTACACCCCGACCCCCTATCCTCATCGGGGTTCGGGGTTGGGCCGGGCCCTGGGCGAGGGTTGGGGGGCGGTAGCCCTCGAAAAGCAAGGGTTTGGGGGCACAACCCCGAGAAAATTTTTTTTGCCATTTTTTTTGCGTCGTCGGTGAAAAAGG
>VDFB02000015.1:445712751-445914185 GCA_007258455.2 Sequoia sempervirens
GCCATGGTATGCACGAGACCAGATATTGCACATGCTGTAGGAGTTGTTAGTAGGTATTTGAGTCATCCTGGAGTTGAGCATTGGAATGCAGTAAAATGGATTCTCAGGTATTTGAGAGGTACATCTAATAAGTGTTTATGTTGTGGGGACTCTAATACTAATTTAAAAGGCTATGTTGACTTAGATTTGGTAGGGGATATAGATACCAGGAAAAGTACCATAGGTTATGTATTTACAGTTGGTGGGACAACAGTGAGTTGGATTTCTTGATTGCAAAAGGTGGTTGCTTTATCCACCATAGAGGCAGAGTATGTTGCTGCAATAGAGGCAGCAAAGGAGATGATATGGCTGCAACTTTTTATGGATGAGTTGGGAAAACAACAGGATGGAAATTACTTATTTACAGATAGTCAGAGTGCTATACATCTTGCAAAGAATTCTGCCTTATATTCTAAAACAAAACACATACAATTGAGATATCATTTCATTCGGTCGGTGTTGGAAGATGGACAGGTCAAGTTGGACAAGATACATACAGATGTCAATCCAATGGATATGTTTACAAAGGCGGTGCCAAGGGAGAAGCTGAGCTCCTCTTCAGCTTCGGTTGGCCTTCAAGGTTGAATTCAAGTATAACAAAGCAGCAAGGTCCAAGGCCCTTATTTCCAATGGGAGCTATAAGTGTAGCAGTGTTGTCTAGGATCAGTCTCCAAGTGGGAGGTTGTAATGGTGTGGAGCCTGATCAGTCTCCAAGTGGGAGATTGTTGGTATGTGGCGACTAATCATGCTATATTATATAGCCCATGGTATACTATACACCCCGGCCTCCTATCCTCACCGGGGTCCAGGGTTGGGTTGGGCCTCGGGCGGGGGTTCGAGGGTGGTAGCCCCCGAAAAGTAGGGGTTTAGGGGCACAGACCCCGAGAAAATTTTTTTTGCTATTTTTTTTTGCATCGTCAACGAAAAAGGAAAAATCTATGAAAAAGAAAGAAAACCGAATTTGTAAAACCCTAATTATGGAAGCTTCTAAAAGCTTGTTAAAGGGGTTGGGATGGGGGTTACAGTATGATGACAAATGTGATTATTCGTAAGATTGTAATAGGTTTTGCATTGGATAATAAAAGTATTGGATGGCTGCGGTTTGGTGGATGTAGCCCAGATTGGGTGAACCACGTTAAATTCTCTGTGTTATGATTTATTCTGTGTATGTTTTAGTTTCTCTGTTTATTATTTAAATCTGCATTTAATTGTTAGATATCTGCCATCTCTAACCCTAACAGAATGATTATTCTACAAACTTGAAACGTAAGAATTCTAAAGCAAAGATGCAAAAGAGGAATGCAATTTTTTAGATTTTAAAGATGATAATGGACTGATTATGATATGTAACAAGATGAAAGTGCAAACTTGAAATTGAAACCATGCATGAAATGAGCTAGGTGAGGCTATATTTTATGAAATGCATGTTATATAAATTCATCCAAATAATATAGATAGGTTAAGGTTCCAAACATAAGCTTAAAAATGTAGTTTCAGGGGTCAAAAGGGATTGATTCGCATAGGGTGGCGAATGAGTCCCAGTATGTAATTTTTTCAAAATTTTAAAAACAAATTGATAGATTTTGATGTTTTTTGAATGCTATGATGCATAACTAAATGAAAAATGCAGAATTTTAGAAAATTTACTTGAAGTTGAATGCCAAAAATGCAACCTAAATGCACTTTTTTGTTTTTTTGTTTTTTTATGAATGCAAAATTTAACACCTAGCATGCAAATGAATCATGCAAACCCTAATGCAAGCTAGATATATTATGATGAAGGACTCCAAATCAGTCAAAAAATCATTTGAAAAGCATGTTCACCAAAATGAATCATAGATTTTTGGGACTAGGAATGCTAGGTCTCTTTTGTTCAATTAGGGTCTTTCACCTAATGAAAAGAGATAAATCCCACACCCAAAATCTAGGTGGTTCACTCAAATAAAGGATTTTATGATGCTTATATGACTAAATGAGATGATATAAGTGCAACTAATTGATAAGATTGATTGATTAAGTATGCAAAACCTAAGAAATGTAACTTGTTTGAAAACACATTGTGTTATGTAGAAATGAACTAGGAATGCATGCAAAACTAAACATAACTGAACCAAATTGAAAGTGTGCACTTGGAATGTGGATAAAGAATGGAAATGAAATTTGAAATGTTTTTGATGCTGATTTTTAGGCCTGGTGGAACTCATTTTACATTCTAGGCGAATCAGTTCCAGTTCTACAAAATAGAGCCAGAACTTGTTTTTGACCAAAGGGTACCTTAAAATGTAGAAAACTCAAAATTGAACTTGGAGTGGGACTCATTCACCACACACGGTGAATGAGTCCACTTTTGAATTTATAGATTTTCAAAAATGGAATATGAAGCTTCTGATCTGCACTTTGACTTCCTATAGGTGTTCGCTTCTGAAACTCTAATTTATGTGTCTAAAAATGAGTTTTTGTTGATATTTTGAATTTTAGAATGAAGAGAAGACTTGAGAAACCTTGAAAATTGATCTTCAATGATTTCCAAGCTTCCAATAGTCCTAAATCTGCAAACACACAAGACAAGAAGAGATGTTGAATGTTAGGGCATGGGGGTTTGCCTTGGTCAAACCCCTTTTAGGTAATTAAACCAAAATGATGAAAGAATGGAATGAAAAATGAAATAATGTAGTTAATTACCTTTCCATGATGTTTGATCTTGAAATTTTGTAGCAAAACATGAAGGATCTACCCTTGAAGGTTTGAAAATTGATCTTGAATGGCTTGTAGTGACAAAATGCTAAGTTGCTTGGTTTGAGATGGAAGATTGGTGGATAATGAATGATAAGAGATAAGAGAGATGGGAAAATTAGTTAAAAGACTTATATTTATAGGAATTTCACCCATTTCACTCATTAATACATCATTTTGCACGAAAATATGAAGCAATATTAAACTTAAATTTCACTTTTTTCCCGCTCAAAGGTCAAAATTGGGCCAAATGGGACTGATTCACCACACATGGCTAACAGGTCCCACTTGGATGGGGCTGATTTTCCATGCATGGCGAATGGGTCCTATAGGAGCCATCCTAATAGCTAAGATGCTAGGGGATAAGGAAATAAGGTTTAAATTACAACCTTATCAGGTATTTGATCAATTTAAGCCTCAAAATGCACAATATGGGTTAATAGGGACCCATTAGTGATCATTTGAATGTCAAATAGGGCTTGGGACATAGAATTCAATGTGAAAGTGTGATTAAATACACTTTAAAACACTAAAATGTGGTCCACATAGCCTAGGAAGGCACAAGAATCAATGTGAACATGTAAAACACCTTACAACACTAGGTTGAAGTCAAATTTAGTTTACAAGCCTTCTAGATTGATGTGATAATGCAATTAAATGTATTGTATAATGTTGAATTAGAGATAAATAGGTTTATTAATTCTAGAAAAGCATGAAAATATCTTACAACACTTTACAACACATTTACAAGACATTGTTAAAAGTATGTTATTCAATTTGCAAGGTTCCAAGACTTAGGGTGGATGCATAAAATGCATCACAACACCTGAATCAAGGCCTCACTAAGTCCAATTATCATGAATTAATCGCATGTCAAGCAAAGGGTACCTTTTTTCTATGACACATTTAGAATCTTCAAAAATAGCCACTATTTCAAATTTATAACTCGGGCATCTATTCTATCTTCATAAGTACTTTCAAAAAATATGCACAACTTTTGGAAGCCATAAATTTTGATTTGGCTACCTAATTAACCTCCCATGTTTTTGAAATTGAATATTTGAAAGTGCTCTACACTCTTGAAAACCATTATGCCAATTTTGAAAACTTTGTGGATTTCTTTTGTGACTTAAAGCTTCATAATCTAAATTAAAATACCTATTTTAGGATTTTGGAATTTTGAAACTTTAATATATCACTATTTGCAAATGGCATTTAGCTTATTTTTTCACCATAGAGTGAATTTACAATTCTAGATTTTTGGGTAAAATTTTAGGTCCATACATGGACAAATCTAATAGAATTTTATAAAAAAAGAAGTCAATTATTTTTATACATAAATAAAATTTGACTTTAACAAATTAGTTTAAGGAACTTTTATGCAAACATGACACTTTAGAGGCTTGAGAATATTGATATTGGCTAGCTTTGACACACATACCTTTTATAATTAACATCAAAGGAGATAAAAAATAGGATGGAATTTTAACCATGGCACAAAAAGAAGATTGGACATAGGCTCTAACAACCTCTATAAAGAATTGCATTTCAAGTGCATTGTAATATTTTTAAAAATTTTATAACACATTCTGTGTGTTTCAGAGTGTATGATTTTTCCTGGAAAGGGCTTTCCACATGTATATTATTGTCTAATTATTATATACTTTTTATCTATTTATGCATGTGTTTCTCTACTTTTTCATTTATTTCAAATTTATTTTAAAGTTATTTAGAAAACACCCTTAAGATTAGCATCAAAAGTTGTTTATGCTACATTAAATTCCTTACAAAAATAAAATTCTATCAAAATTCCTTTTGAAATGGTAAAATTCAATAATTGTAAACTATGCTACCTATAATTTATAGTCCCTTCTCTAAGTTGGATCCAAACTAATAGGGTATTTCTCTATCTCCAGAGTTTTATTATGTATTTTACCAAATTCACTTCATTCTCTACCTCATTGATTAACATGTCTCTTCATTTTCTTGATGTATCTTTTCTAGCTCTTTGGGAATAAGGATTTCTTCTATCAAGTGTTGAAGAAGTGTTCTTCTTTTACTATATTTGTACTTTTCACACCAATATCATGAATATTCAAGGATCTTGGTTATCTTTCTAGCTCTATTTTCATTAAAATATCCACATAGAATGTATTCTCTTACACTTGGGTAGACCACCATGGTTGCACAAACTTGCTTAAAGAAATTATGTGTATAAAATTTTCAATCCGTTTACCATGGAATATTTTTGTTTCTCTATAAAATTATATTTCAACTTAGTTTCTTTTAATATTTTATTGAAAAAGGTAATATTGTGCACATTTATTCAAAAAAATTTATTCTTTTGGGTGAGCACTATAGCTATACTAGATAGTCCACAATTCATATAGTACATAAAACCTTAATAAATTTGGATTAATCAACATTATAGAATTAGAGATGGCCTCTTTTATTTTTAAATTCCCCTTTACCCTCCTCTATTGAGTTGAATTGTAGATCCTTTTAACATGAGGGTAATAGGTCATACTAAGGGAAATGGGCCTATAGTGGGTAGGGGTCCAATGGTGGGTATAGAAGTAGGTCTCAGTGGGCCTCATAGTGGGTAGGTTTAATATCCAATAAAATTACACTTAATATCTAATTAAAAAACACTTTTATCCATAATGTACATAATCTAACAAATCATGTGATGCCACATCAGCACACCATTCATATATGACTTAGTGACCCACTGTTCATCTCACCTTTTTTTTGGACCTTTTTGGATACCATGACAAAAGGCATGCTGATGTGGCATCATATTTGATGTTGTGGCCTTGAAAGCATATTTTATAAGTAGGAGACTTTCCAAATAAGTTTTACAAATTTGGGAGTGATTTGAAATTTTCACATAGTACTTTGAGAAGTGTGAAGTTAGGTTGACCCACTATAGGCCCCTCTCCCTCAGTAAATTTTGATATAAATTTCTCAAAAAAAATAAAAATCCTCTGAATGATTGTAGGCATTTTATGTTGCAGAATTGTGGCTTAAAGATATTTATGATAAATAGTTACATCTTCTTTAGAAACAATATGTCCCAACATCTTATCTTGAGGAAAACAAAATATACATTTTTGGGATTTAGGAAGATCCCAAACTACTGAGATATTTGAAATAAATTTTCTTACTAGTGTAATATTTATTACTTTGGATGTGCTTATCCTAAGTATGCTATTGAATATGTTAATTTTACTTATGCAATTTATTTTTAATTGTAACTTAGTTAGGATAGGATAATGAGTTGTATATTCATAAGATTCTATTATTTTCCTTATCCTCATAGATTTAGAAGCTTGGATAAGCAATCCATTGATTTTTAGTTTTTTGCATTATCTTCATACTCATTGAGTTTAGAAATTATAAGGTTATATATTTTGTAGATCTCTTCTCTTTGGGTTGAGTAATCAAATAAATATATTATGAAGTCTTGTATTTCTCTTGGAGACTAAGTTTATTTTGGTAGTTTAAATTTAAATGATTTCCATTTATATTTTGATATAATTCTATTCATTATAATAGATTCTAGGTTATACATCTTAAAAATTTTAACATGGTATTAGAGAAATTAGTGCAGAGATAGTTTTATAGTTTCCATATTTAAGATATTTGGGGGGATAATAAGATTTTTATGTAGGTTTCCTAAAAACTCAATATGATCTTCTCTTGCATATTTTGATGATCTAGATAAATACAAGATTTTAATGGAAGGCTATGACCTCTAGGGTTTTTCATGTGTGTTCTTCTCTAATCTAGTGATTTCAACTTCCTAGTAATTTTAGCATCATTTTTAACTATTTCATATTATTCAATAGGATTGATAAATTTAGGGAAGGCCTTCATTTCACTTGATTAGGAGATCATATGACAATAGAAAATAGGGGTTTGAATCTTAGATTAGGAAAACTACTCAACTAAAGGTATTTTTGAGACTAAATAGACCTCACCATTGCATTTGAAAGGTCCATGATCCCCTATTTTTATATAAACTCCACCCTATATTTTAGTATTAAGAGTAGGAAAGGCATGTGCAAGAATTTGGGTCCACAAAATGTTTGAAAACTAGAAGTGTTTTCTATGATTTTCAAAGTTTGTCATAGTTGGATTAAAAATTTGAAGCTCTTACACATTGAATCTTTAAAAAGTCCAATCATATGAAATTTATTATTTTTGAGTCTAGTTTTCAAATATATAATTTATTCTAATACCTAGATGATATAAATTAATTTTAAATAGACTATTTAACACCTATAAAATTGAGAGGGGGGCTGAATTAATATTCATTTAAACTATTTAAAAATTTAAACATCCAATAATCATAGCATACTCAATTTATAGTAATGAATGAAAGCATGAAAACATCCAACAACATCACATAACACATGAAAACCAATATTTTTATGTGGAAAACTCAAAATGGGAAAAACAACGGTGAGGATTAGCTCACAATATATTATAATCGATTATAGTATATTACAGAAGGGTAATCCTACAATATTGGTTTACAATTTCTAGGAGATCCCATTTTTTCTTGAAATCACATATTTTTAGAAAATATAATGATTTACACCTTGAAAAGTTCCTTTTAAAGTATTCTAATTGAAGAGGGTTTGATCAAACCACCTTAGATCAAACCCCCTTGGATAGAACCCCACTAGTTTTAAACCATGCCTATAATAGAGTCTCCTTTACACCTATCAAAATGCTAATAAAAAACCATTTTTGATTTACCTTTTGGGGGATCAAATGAATTCATTTAAAATTTATTTTTTGTAAGTATGTATTCCTTATTATAAGCTTCATAAAAAGTATAATTCTAAATAAATTTAATTTTATTATTATATTTATTTTTTATTTCTTATGAATGTAGGTTTTTCACTGAAAACCAAGCTCTTTGTTCTACACATGTGAAAAAATAGTAGATTATAATTTTTTTTTTGAAAAATATTAGTGTGCTAGATATTGATGTCTCTAATCCAACAAAAAATAAAAATAAATTTGATACATACAAAAAGTTATGTTTTAGCAACAAATCATGTCTAAATTGTAACTAGTTTGACTTTGAAACTTAATTAAGAAAAAATATTCAATAAAATGCTATGAAACCAATTCCATGCACTAGATATTGTAGTTATAAATCTAAATTAAAATAAAATAAAATTTATCCTTCATAGAAAAAAATTATGTGTTAGCCATTAACATCACTCTTGAAAAATGGTGATTACTATTAAAAACTAGTTTTGAAAGGAGATGGAAAAACAAGTGCAATCTAATTCCAAAAATTTTGGAAAAAAATATTTAGAATCTATAGACAAAATGTCACAAATCACTACTTTCCATCATCTTCAAAATCCTCATGGTTTAGCCACTATAGGTGCCCAAAGGTGAATATTTAGTTTAATGTCGAGTTTGGCCAAAAATTATAAACCAATATTGTGGGATCACCCAGAAGTGCTCACTATAGGTGGACTCATTGTCTGAGTGGACTCACTGCCCACTGATAAATAAAAGAGATATAAAAGCTTGTGCCTCGCAACCAAATTTGAACTATTACAATTGCACCCAACACATGCATGAAATACAATTACAATGAATCTCAAAATACAGACTCAAAACTCTTCACACTAATCTAAAATATCACTCTACTATGCTCTGCATTCTCACTAAATTCTCACAATTCATATCCACTTATTCTTATCACTTGTCACTACTTGAAAAATACTGAAAAGGATCCTTCTTATATATCTGCTTCATCGAAAACATCAATTAGGTCTGCCTAATTATATGTAATAAACAAAATGTAGCTTGACAGCTCAAGATTATCCACACACACTTCACACCAAGAATAATTTTTTTAAAAAATTTGAAATAGGTCTACATTGACCTAAAATAGCACCCACATAATAGATCAAGACATATTCAATCTCCACAATACACCCAACTCATTAGGTTGGCACAGGTAATGATCTAATTAAAAAATTTGCCAATTGTACATGCACATTCAGACATGAGGACCTCCAAAAACTATGCCAATTGGAATATGTGTAATCATATGAAACCTATCAACAAATTCACAACTCTACAAATAAAAATTCCAACAAACAAAGAAGTTCAAATTCACCAAAGCATATGCACTACACTAAAAAATACCTATTTAATTATCAAACCAAAATTTTGTTACTCGTAACTCCAAAACTTGAAACCAAAAAAAGATGAAACTTTGGAATTAAGTTACCTTATCAACAAAAAATAATATGTTAGAAGTATAGAGACATATCTTCATCAACAGACTAGTGTGGACCCTAATACCAGATCCCCTGAACATAGAATCACCTTAATTGACAATTAGTCAATTTTCTCAATTATTACCTTCACTAGATCAAACCTTCTTGCAAAATTGTCTTATGTAATCATCCTTAAACATGTTAAAGAAATCAAAACTTATTTGCACCATAGTATTTGTACCATGATACAATTTTGACATCAATTACAACACTAAAATGCATAACTGTATACCTTGTGCTCATCCCACATGCTCATTTTGCCAACAAGTTCATCAATGACATCTACTTATTCTTCCAACAATCTCCCCTTTGTCATTGATAGAAACAAAAAACATTATCTTAAAAAAATTCTCCCCCTTTGACATCAATGGCAAAGGGTATATACAACAATCTTCTTACATATTAGATCTCACCCTAAAAAATATACTCATATATAGAAGATGAAAACCTGAACTAACTTCCCCTAAGAATGTTGAGCATCATAACCAAATCAAAATTTGTACCAAAAATCACTATACATCATCCACATATATAGACTAGATTCTGAAACAATAAACTAAAACTGCATAAGAAAATAGAAATACTATAAACCAAAGAAGGTTGACTCTTGAAGCTTCACAACATTAACTTGCCACTCTTGTTTTCCTTCCTCCCATATTCCCTTGGCCATGCCAAGCATTCTACACTATGCCTCTAAGTCCATTAGGCATTCTTTTCCTTCTTCTAGAGTGTTGGGTACTAGATTGATCTTTATAGCCTTCTTAGCATTCTTCAAGGCACTAGAAATAGATGTGAACTTTGAGTTCACTAGGTCCATGAGGTTCTGAAATTGTATAATGATCTTTTCCTTTTGTGCTTGCAGTTGAAAGAACTAATCAAGTAAATCTTCAACCACTAACCTTGTGCTTCCATCTAGGTCTTGTATTGGATCATATGCATTGGAAGCTTTATCTATTTGTGACTCAATTTATTCCATTTCATTCTTAATGTTCTTTGTGGCTCTAGACCACTTCATAAAGAATTGGAACAAATATTTCGCCTTAGCCACACAAGCCTACACACCCTTGAAACTATCCTAAATTTTTTTGTGTTCTTGTGCACACTTTCTGCATAATTTCCATTAGCCTCTTTCATCCCTCTTTTTATCAATTTATTTTTCAAGTTTCTCTTCCAAACTGAAGGAATATTCTTTAAATGAATCAAACAAAATTTTGAGATTTTCCATACTAGATTCAAATGTAGCTCTGGGTATGGCTTCCTATAGAGTTTTCACTACCTCCTCGATTAACTCTCCACTCTTCTCATGTGTTTCAATAATCTCCTTCCAAGTAGATGCATGAAAAACATTTCCCAACTGAAGCTTATGGAGGGGTGAGATCTTTTACAGGTCCACATTTCTTTGATCCGTGGGAAATTGTAGCAATTGAGCTGATACAAGTTGGAATTGGAGTTGCATGTTCAATAAATTTTGAGGAGAATCTCCAAAAGTTTTGAAGGATTCACTAGTTTCCTTTACCTCATCCTTTGCAATATTTTCTTTTAGCTCCTTTGCCTTCTCATAACTAATAGTATTACCTAGTGTCTCTGCTTCTTTATTTTCCTCATCTCCAGAGGCATCTTCCTTTTTTACTCATTATATTTCTCTATTTCTCCATCACCAATAGTCTATTCAGTATTGTCCAGAGGGATAAATGTCTCTGATTTTTCTTGAGTGCTCTCAACAAGTGTCTCAATTATCAGAGGAGTAAGAGTATTCTACTTTGTAGTATTTTCTCCAGTAGCTGCATTCTTCTCAATATTCTCCTCATCCTCCACATTTTATTCTACTATATATTCCAATTATGAAGGAACATTATCTTGTGCATATTATTCATTTTTCTCATGCTCATATTGAGTATCATCTATTTGCACATCATCTTCAACTTTTTCTAACTCAACAGAGATCTCCACATTCACTTCCTCTTTGCTCTCTAAGGTCATCCCCAATATTTGTGCTAGGTTTGCTGCTCTTTCCATACTCTCCTTCCTTATCATCTCAAGATCATTTTGATATTTTCCCATAAGGTTTTTGTTGGTTATTTTTTAGAACCAAACTTAATCTCAGTCCCTACCTATGAATCTGCTAAAACTCAATCATCAAGAAGGTTGAGGATTGGCTAACACCTAAGTGAAGCATTTAATACCTCACTTCTCTTCAAGCTCTGTCAGACTTAGGAGGGTAATCCTATTTATGCTCATAATGTCTCTACATGATCAAGAGCATTTCCATACATAGATGTATTCCTCAAGAAACCAACATCATCTAAGGCTTGGCAAACCTCTTATGAAATTGATATTTGTTTCAAGGAATATGCTTATACTAAAGGTTGGTGCAGTGTAATTTAAAGTATGTTATGAATTCATTTCCATTTTGAATCTCTGGCTAGATTCATTACTAGCTCAGTCAACCACAAGATAAACTAATAGAAAGACCAATGCCCTATCTAAGGGAACAATGGATTCATACTTTGCAATCAATCAATAATACAACTGTAATTGAACATCAGTAATCAATGGACTATCAACATGATTCTTTGCAGCATCCAACTCTCTATATTTTAAAACATTGCTTCCTTACCAAATCCTATATCCTTTTCCCACAAACCAATAGTCTCATTTTAGCATTAAATCAACTCATTGAATTGAAGCAAAAAAAAACCCATTCATTCAGTGCAAATGACATGAGACAAATGAAATTACAATTAACAATTTCATTCATAATTTGCAAGAAAATACATAGGAGAGCAATATTTTAGAACTAATATTCTCTTTCATTACTGATATTGCTTTGTAAAACTATATTTAAGACCATATTATAGTATAACTTATGCCCTAGATTAGATTCTGATATATTCACTAATTTATCTATTTACATTCTATTTGCTCCTTGAGCATAGTTTTCACCTAAACCTTTGTTGGACTCAAAATTTTTTGAACTCTCTAACTTTAGCCATGAAATCCCCTTTATAAATAGGGGAGAAATAAGCATCTATTTGAGTTACAATTTCATTTCATCTCATTTCAAAATCCTAATTTCAACCACTTCCTTGAAAAACTCCCCAGATGGTTTCATGCAATCATTTGAGAATAGGGGAGGAAAAAAGACAAAACACATGTGGAGGATACCATTAGTCATTGCCGCCACGTCCATGTTGAACAAAAAGATTTTGTATCATATTAGATAAAAGACCTCCACATCAAGATGGAAGAGTAAAAGACCAACCATGGAAAATTAAAACAAATACCTCCTATGAAAAGACCATGGTGTCATCAAAAATAAAAACAAGGAGAATACCCTATTTTGAGTCATCGACATAAAAAAATGCTTGACCACTCCTTGTTCTTGATGAAATTGGAGAAACCATCACCACATCATCATTAGATCTCCCATATGGCACCAGAGAGAGAAGATATTATCCATATCCCGAGTCAGTGTCACCTTTAGCATCCAAAGGACTATTAGAGAGCACAATGGGAGAATTATGTTTTCCCAGGTAAAACCTATGACCCTTATCTTTTTCCTGGCCTTCTTCACTGTCTTAGCCAACTCCTCACCCTTAAACTTGACCATTTCTTCTAGAATGGTCTTGCTTTTCAAGTTGTAGGTACTCAAGACAATTTCTTTCTTCTTGTGACCTTGAACCCTCGTATTACCCTTTGACACCTCAGGGGATGCCTGGTTTGCTTGCTCAATTACAAACATACCCTCATAAAACTCAAAAAAATTAAGTTGATAGACCTTCTAACAGGCTGAATTGGCACACCAGTCTTTCCCATCTCTAAAATTAACAAAATTTGAAAATTCAAAAGACTCTGAATCAAAGTTGCAAACACACCTACAAACCTAGAAAATTTCACCCAATACCAAAAAAGGAATTCCTAAACAAACTAGAGCATGAACAACAGAGAGCCCAATTGAGTACTAACTCACCCACGACAAGAACATTCACTAAACTTAGGGAGAACTAACACCTTTACACTTCTTCACTAAC
The DNA here is from genome assembly GCA_007258455.2 of Sequoia sempervirens. Taxonomy (NCBI): domain Eukaryota; kingdom Viridiplantae; phylum Streptophyta; class Pinopsida; order Cupressales; family Cupressaceae; genus Sequoia; species Sequoia sempervirens. The sequence goes on from VDFB02000015.1 coordinate 445,725,875, forward strand.
CCACACCTTACATTCACTACAAACTAGAAAGATGATGAAGACAAAAAGTGAGCAATATGCATTAAATAGACAATTTGGAGCATGCAGAAATTAATGATTCAAGATCTCCTTGCGCGAGCGAGTTGATAACTTAGTAGTTTGGATTTGAATTTGGTCCATCGATCTTAAAGCATTTAAAAATTCGTCAATGACTATCATGAACATCATTTTTTGGCCATTAGCAACTTGTTCCTAGAAAACAACGATGCCACCACAAAGTTGCCATATTTTCCCTTAATCTTGATTAATGATATGTGATTTGACAATTAACATGCATCACAAACTCAATTTGTGCTTCTTCATTAATATCAGCGAAGTACATAAGACTGGATTTTTGGAGAGAATAGTTCCTCATATACTTCATCGCTCATCGCTAGCCTTCCCCCAAATTTTAGGGTGTAATCAATGATGAGTTTATTGTCATGATGAAGTTCAGTCCTTTAGATCATCTTGTTTTAAAATCACATCAACAGTTCTCCATTCATCTTGCTACTTTCCTTTTTTTATTTTTTACGATGTCCTAAGGATTCTGACACGTTGTCTTTTCCAGCAATAGTTGTTACCTATTGTTGATGCATCTTGTCCATCATTGGCTTCATTAGTGATGTAAGCATCCATATGATGAAATATTAGCCCTTGGATTTGTGGCCTATCCTTGATCATGTTCATTTTCTCATAGCACATCACTAATTTAAACTTCGCACCTTAGATCCAATTAGCAATGTGAGATACATCAAAGAATCCAGGTTAAGACACGTACACTTGCATGAAAATCAACAATACAAAAGACATTTCACATAAGACCTTTTCAAATTAGTGAAATAAATATTTTAGAGAATCTCATTGCTCATCGCTATTTTGAAACTTAAACCTTGGAAAGAATCCATGATGAGCAATAAAATATAAAAGCAATAGGCCATCACTCATTGCTAATTCTCCTCATATAGTTTGCAATAAATTAGCGATGAGAGATCTTCACAGTGACATTGTGTATTGTGTATCACTAATATAGAACTTATTTCTTAAAACATATCTGCGATATGTGATGTATGGGAAATGCATCATATCACTCATTGCTAATTTAAATTTATCATTTCATGACCATCTGCGATGAGCGATGAAGATAAGAACATAAGGCCAGAGTCCATTGCTTATTGCTATTACAATATTCAAGGCTCAAAATCCATTAGCAATAGGCAATCCTTCAATAATACAAGGAACATCTCTCATCACTCATTTATATCAAGAGCTCTAGTATCTATTCATGATGAGAGAAATCAAAGAAATATCACTCATCACTTGTCACCAATTCAAAACATACACTCCTAAAGTAATCAACGATGAGTGATAAAGAGAGATGGCTGACGGGACTTAAGTGAAAACCTTTAAGAATGTGCTCATAAGTTGTTCTAATGAAGGGGACCCTCTAGTATGATATAATAGAAAAGGCTCAAAGACTCCTACGTCATAAAATGAAAAGGATGTAAAGGCCAAAAATGCTCTTTACTTAACCTTATAAAAATTAAGAGACTCAGACCTAGGCGTGGGGGACTAGTTACTCGACGATAGTGAATGACATAAGATGTTTTAATGTGATCAGAGATGGGCAATAGGAAGTCAACAATGGAATATAAAACCTCAATAGGGATGAAAATCAAAACCCTAAGACCTCAGATATGAGCCCAACATTCAAATGTAACAAGGATTTGAGATCGAACATAAAAAATCTATAGGTTCCATCAAGTTTTCACCCTTTGTCTAGTTCTAAGTTATTTATTGAATAATGTGGCCAATGTGGCCTTATTTTCCTTGGATTCCAATGCATAGGCCTTCAATTTTTCCTCTTCTTCTATAGCTTCTTTCCTCCTTTCAATCAAGACATTCCATAGTTTTGTAGGTATTTGTTTCTCTGTGTTCCTCATATCAACCTCAAGAACTATACTATATTTAATAATAGCCTCAACTATGGTTGTTGTATCCACCTCATTAGCTTCATTGTATAATGATGCAATTTCCCCTAAGCTATCATTTTGCACAATCCCATTAAATAATGAATCAAATTTCATTAGGTTGTGTGCTCTTACCATATTTTTCTTCTTATGTTTCTTCTTCTTTTTTGGTGACTTTTTCTTGGTGGCTTCTTCCTTCTTTTCTCACATATGAATAACAAAATCTTGCATTTATTTCTCTATTTATTCTTCTTCATCAGTGCCTATAGTATCCACCTTCTGCTTCTTAATGCTTGCTTCACCTTTTCTTTTTTTGACTAGATGATGTCCTTCTTGCTCTTTTTTATCTTCAATAGTTATACCAACATATTGTTCCTTGGCAGCCTTAGTCTTTACCCTTCTCCTCATAGGACCAATTGGGTGTGCTATCGGAGCAGCCTTTTCTTACTTAGGCTTCTTTTCTTGTTTTCCTGGAGAGGTTTTCTCCTTTACTAGAGCACTCGTTTGCTTTGAAAGGGTACTAGTATGCTTCCTCTTCATTCCACTTGATGATGGGATAGTCTTGGAGGAATTTTGAGTATCCCAGGGAGTGGTAGTAGTTCTATAAGATCTTATTTCACTTTATGAGCTTCCCAGAGCTCCAACCATTTCTTTTTCTTATTCCACTTTCTCTTTTGTGATTCCTATAGCCTCTGCAAACTATATAGTCATCCTTTTAACATTCTTCATTATTTGTGGCTTCCTTTGCTCCATATGCACCTTCATATATTTCTCTTCATATGTTCCAAATCTCTCCTAAGTGGTGTCTTTAGGAATCTTCAGAAAGATATCAGCTAAACTAGTTATTTCATTCGAAGTGAGCTCATATCCTAGTGCTAGGATCCACACTATTATGGGCTCAATAGTCTCCACTATTCACTCATATTTTATGGCTAGAAAAGTAATGTCCTATTGATGCTTTTCCACAAATTTCATTGGTATCCTTTACCTAGCTTGCATCATCTCTTGAAATTTTTTGAAGAAACCCTAGAGGGAATTCTTTTGAGCATCCACATCTCCTAATCAAAATAAATAATATATGATTTGGTTGGCTATAGGTTTATTTGGTAACCATATTGCATTCTTCCTTCTAGGTAATTCCTTCTAGTACCAAAAATGAAGGAATACTTATACTCCTTCGCTTTCTATAGGTTCTCAAATAACTATAGTCTTAATAATTCACATATATCATAGTTTTCACCTTTCTCCCCCATTTCATAAGCTGTGTTGATGGCAGTTGCTGACATGGAGTTCTCCCTATTGGTAAAATATAACTTGTAACTTGTCATCCTAGAGGCAGACTTCATAGCAGGATTCCTTATGTATTTAATGGTCAAATCCCTCTTACCCTATTTTTCTCCTATTCACTCCATTACAATATCATTCTATTGAGCATAGAACAATCACAACCCTAATTTCCTCTTTGTTGATTAGATGTGGGATATCCAATTAGAATAAATCATCATGGATCCTGCTTAGGGTTTACCTCACCCACTCATCCACATAACAAAAGATAGGAAATTTTCTCTGAAAATCAATATTCTTCTCCATCAAAACCCCATACTCTAGGTTTAGCTCAAAATCTTCTCTAGTGAGTTCATTAAACCATACTTCATTCAACTTTGTGTGGTTATATTCTTTCATTTTGACATGGATATAAGCCATAAAACCCTCAGTTTGTAAAACTCCATATGAGATGTGTGAGAATGCACCATATGGATATCCATCAATGATTTTTCAGGATACCTCTTAAACTTAGGTCTTGGATGTTATGATACTTCTACCACTTGTGGTGTATACATATTTATAGTAAATTGAAATCTCTTTCAAAAACTAGGGTAAACAAAAAATAAGAATAGGTCTTTAAACACTTTTTATATAGGGTTTCGCTTGTACTCCAACTCAATCGCCTTGGTCACTCCAATTCACTTCATCATAGCTCTGCTCTTCTCAAATAATCAATGCAAATGAATTTGATCAAGTAAAATTACTTATAACCCATTCAAATTTGACCTAATTTTCCATAAATTTCTCATATCATAAAGTTGTCAAACTCTTCACTGTATGCACAATCACCTTCAACTACTCCGTAAACTTCTGCATGTTGATATTTTTTATGAAAATTTTATCCAATAGGTAAAACATATTGACCCACACCACATATCCTCATGCTGAAATATCAACACTATTTCTTTGGTAGGGGATGAAATATTTCCATTAAATCTCCCCTCGATCCAAAGCTCTTAATCTAGTTTCTGAGGAAACATATATTTTGGATGTTGGTACAGACTCATCCTTAACCTTAGTCTCTTCCTTCTTTCTCTAAATCTTATCCATATCCTTCTTTGTCTCTGCTGGATCAATCTTTTTTACTAGATCATTCTTCTTTACTAGATTATCCTTCTTCATATTTTTTCTTCTACAAAAATTTGAAAAATGTGTCCAGGCCTATTGCAATTGTAGCATATGACATTCTTTTGACCAATATTACTTTCATTTATTATAGATTTGCATTGATTAGATTTATTCCCAAATCCATAACATGTATAATAGTAGCCATTGAAAGATTGAACCATTCTACCATTTTTATAACCATACGTCATTTGCTTTATGCATTCACTAGCTCTATGACCAAATATATTGCATGTAAAACATTGATCAATAAAAGATTGAACATTTTGATTCATTCTACTTATACATTCCATAGCCTTATGTGAAATTTATTGCAATAATAATAGAAACCATTAAAGGATGGGTATCTTTGTGCATTTGGTTGTCTGACTGATGGTCTTCTAGCTTCACTCCTTTGATTTTGGATATACTTCACATTGTTCTTTTTGTCTTCAGTTTGATTTTGCTCATTGATATTCTTTTCAACATTAGGTGTCTAGTCTACTTGTGTACTTTCACCCTTTTCAAATCCTAAACCTTATTTATACTTAGAGACTTTTTGATTTTCAATCATTTAATCAAGTTTTGTAGAACTCATCTTTATTTTTTCTTCATGAATCCTTTATTTTTCAAGATCTCATCTTAGATTCACAACTTCTTGTTCAAGCCTTGTGCATTCTTTAGATTTTATTTTCATCATTACATTCAAACGTTCTTCAACTCTATTTCTCTCTTCAACTTGCACCTTCAGACTGATAATTATTTCATTTTCTTGCTTCAATTGCTCACTAACCTCCTTATTCCTTTCTCTAAGTTTCTTGATTTTCTCTCTCAACTTTCTAATGCATTCACCTGCTTCTTTGACATTTTCTTTTAGATCTCTATTTTCACCTTTAGTTCTTTCTAGATATTCAAGAGCAACTTTGAGTTCTCCATTTATGTCAAATATGAAATTTTCTTCTGTAGATCCAACAACATGAATCTCTTTCGAAGGAGTAGGTAATCTTCTAATAGCCATGTGTCAAATCTCCAAGATCTTCCCTAAGAGGTTAAGCTCCTTCTAACCAGCCAGGCTCTGATACCAATTGTTGAACACCTAGAATACTGAGAGGGGGGGTGAATCAATATTCTTTTAAACCATTTAAACATTTAAACATCCAATACTCATAGCATACTCAATTTACAGTAATGAATGAAAGAATGAAAACATCCAACAACATCACACAACACATGAACACCAATATTTTTATGTGGAAAAACCAAAATGGGAAAATCCATGGTGAGGATTAGCTCATGATATATTATAATCGGTTATAGTATATTATAGAAGTGTTCACTATAGGTGGACTAACTGCTCACTAATAAAATATATAGACGAGATTGTCGCTCATAGCTATATTTGAACTATTATAATTGCATTTAACACATGCATGAAATAAATTTCCAATGAAGCTCAAAATATAGACTAAAAAATCTTCACACTGATCTAAAATATCACTCTACTCTGCTTTGCATTCACACTAAATTCACACAATTTTCATCCACATACTCTTATCACTTATCACTACTTGTAAAATACCAAATAATATCCTTCTTATATATCCATTTTACCCAAAATATCAATTAGTTTGGCCTAATTAGATGTAATAAAAAAAATGTAGCTTGTTGGCTCAAAAACTATCCACACATGCTTGATGGTGGAACCTTCAAATTTTCATGTTTCACTAGTCTAAATTCCTTTACTTGGTTGGCTTCTTGGTCTAAAATGAAGCAAGGGTTTAGGGTTTTATGCTATTGGGTGAGTTATACGTAGCATATTTCCTTTTCTTCTTAGTCCTTGTCTTTTGGCCTAATCCTTCATTGAATTTTTATGGTTGGTCTCTGGTTAGTTTAAAACAACTTAAGTCCTTAGTATCCATATCTTGACTAGCCCCTTATGCTTAGAGTTCCCATTTACTCTGTTCCATGGTATTTTCCTTTTTTTTTTGGTCCAGGGTTAATATTCTATAAGGTTGAAATTAGAAATATTTGGCCTTTACATCCATTGTCAAAAATGGTCTTAAGTCCTTTTAATCCCTTATCCCTTGTCTTTCTTAGGTAGTCCCCTTTTAAGAACAACTTATAAGCATGTGCTCAAATAGTGCCACTTAAAGTTTTGTATTGCTCATCACTGGAACCTTCTGGCTTGTCAATTTCATTTATGCGATGATCAATCAACCATATCTTCCTTTGCATCACATATCACCAAAGGATTTTGGTCCTTTTGTTCCACTTCATCCACATGTGATGGTATGTATTATTCCTTTGCATCGCTACTAGTAATTTGTATCATAGAAATTTCTTTGCCACTCAGTTCATTTGAGCGATGGCCAATGGAAGGTAAGTAATTGTGGGCTATGATTGTGCCACTTGTCATCATCTTGTGTCATTGCCCATATCACTTGTTTTCGAAGGCCCTTTTCATTTCAAATCAAATACAACGATGAGTGATGGATGGAGGAAAGCTCTTGGCATCGCTAGGGGCTTTCACATCATCAATGTATGAATACACCTTTGAAACATTACAAGGATAGGTGGTGGGAGAATATTTTGGTAAATATTCCCTCCATCGGGGCTACTCTTCACATCACTCATTCTATTTGATCAAGAAATATAATTATAGTGATGAGTGATAGATTTCAAAAGGACTATTAACAAATCTAGAGTGGCTATGTGGCAACTTCCTAAGGTGTCATCGTTGTTTTAAAGAACACTTGTGGAAAGTAAAAGGTGATGGACAAGGAGAACCATTGATGTTGTTTTAAATTAGAAAGATCAAAAACCTAAATTCAAACCTAAACAACTACATGTTAGTTCACTTGCACGAGCTTTCTTTCAAGAATTAATGGTGAAAACACTCCATCTTTGAGCTTTAAATGAGGTAGATGGTCCTTTTCTTTCACAATTGCATTCGTTCAAGAGTAGAAGAATTGATCAAGTTTAGAAAAAGGAAAAGGTGAGCTTTAGGTGAAGAGAGTTCGAAGAGCAAACTGCTAGTTATTCTTGAGCAAGTCAATTTTATTTTCGCCTGTGAGTAATTTCGTAGCATTGGCTAGTTTGAGAATAGGGTGAATTGCTAGGGTTTCTGGTGAGGGTTGTTATTTATTTTTGCAAAAGAGGATTGCAATTGTTTCATGTAGGGTTTGGGAGATAGGATAAAATTTGTTGAAGTTAATTATCATCTTTGTAAATTTGAAGAATTAAGGTTGTAATTCTCAATTATTTTGAAACCCATAATCCATAATATTGTGCAAAATGAGTGAACCTAGTGAATCTTTCAAACCTGATAGAAAACCTAAGTAGAAAAGGGTTAAAAAAATAAAACCCCAAGATGAAAAACCTAAGCTAGAGGTTCTTGAAGAATCTACAAAGAAAAAAACTATGTAGATAGATTACTCTTGGTTCATGGAAGAGGCTTCTAAAGGCCTAGCTACAAAGGTTAAACCAATTGGGAAGTGGAAAACTGGTGAAGGTGTATTAACAGGTGATTTTCAAGACTTGGTTGTGGGAGTTGGTGATGTTGTGTTTCCTTAGAGTGGGTGGGATTTGTTTCTCTATGCTTTCAATAGAATATTTTCTAGTCACTCCACATGTCACCTTTGGACCTATGATATTGGCAAGCTGGTTTTCCCAAATGTATTTATGGAGGTTGATTTATTTTTGGAATTGGCTAGTTGCTATGACCCTAATGATAGGGTAATCAAAATATTTCCAGATGGAGCTCCCATGTTGGACATCACAAGGAGCCAAATAGTTGAGGTTTTCAACTTGAACCCTTTTGCTACCGATTCAATCAAATTCCATTCCTTGTATAATAAATATGATCAAAATAAATTTGGTTATAGAAATAATGTTTTTCCAAGGTATAGAAGGTAGGTTTGAACAAGAGAGGTGTGTCATTTGGGCCTAAGGAGTTTGAGCCTTTTGATTGTGATGACTTTGAGGATTACTTTCAGAACATAGATTATGCATTGTGCCAAGTTTTGTACAAGAAATTTGATATCAAGATGGATGTTGCTCTAATGGTCATAGAAATTGACATATAAAAGAAATATCAGAATGTGACCTTTGATTATGCTTCTTACATATCTGATCAGCTTCATGAGGACTTGACAAAACTGAAAGATGAAAAGCCTCCATTTTCTTGTAGATATTATTCTTTGTTAATGAATATGCTGTTGTGGAGAGGAAAAAAAGTATGTAGGAATTTAATGAGATTGAGAAAGAGGGACAGTCAGGATAATGAATTTCCAATACAAATGTGGACATATGTTTTGGATGTACACTTTCCATATTATAATTATGCTACATTATACAATGGTTTTAAATTTAGTGTGCTGGAGCAATTGGGCTTGAGGCCCGTATATAGGATATCAAAAGGTGTAAAGGCAATTTTTAGGCCTTTGGAGTTTGAAGAAAACACCACATAGAAGTTCAATTGGGGGGATTGGTATTTACATACTGGGTGCACTACAATTAGGATCTATGGATCCCTAGTGCCACCCCATAGGCTACCTATATATGTATTTGAAAAATAGGAATTTATAGAAATAATGTGGCAATTGGATGTCATGGACAAATAGCATTTTAGAAATGCTAGGAAGGCATCATTGATAAACCCTTAGTGCGGATTTGCATATTTTGTATGCTTGTCAAAGGAAGGGATTGAGAGGTTTGGCACTCTTTTAAATAATTATAGGATGAAACAAGATATTGTTAGATACTATGATCTTGAAGGAGTAATTGATGCATAAAGGAAAGCCAGAGGAAGATTCGACAAGGAACATAAATTCTTATACACTAAGGATGTAAAAAAAAAAAAATATTTTGATGTGGAGGTTGTAGAAAGGAAGAGTGAATGGAGAAAGATATGTGAAACTGAAGAAAGAATGTTACAAGAAAACCCCTTTTATGTGAGTCCTTATTTTGAGATAAAGGATCAATTTGTGCAAGCTAAAGTTATGTTAGGGGATTTTAAGGATAAAAGATTCTTTGATAAAGTTAATGGAGCTGAAATAAAAGTAGAAGTTGCTAGAGAACATCATGATGCACAAGTGAGGAGCCAACCGGCTCATTCCACAGCTTAAGGCATTCAAATGCATACAAAGGAGAAATGAAAGAAACATGCAGTTGCCCCATTGGTGAATTATTCAACAATTGTGCAAGGTGGTGAAGATAATGCAACTAAAGAATTTGTAGAGCATGTTCCCATGCAACAAGAAGTTGATCAAAGATTCCCATATCCTAAGAAGGATGATGCTTTAAACATTATTTTTCTTGCTAGCAAGATAGTGAAATGGGAGTATGATGAAGATGAAGATGATGATGTCAGAATCAAATCTTGTAGGGATTTCATGAGTGATGAAACATTTGTCTAGACTAAGGAATTCAGGGACTTTGTCATCCAATTAAGAAGCTCTGACATCAAGAGGAGAATAGAAGAAGCAAAAGAAAAGGTTGATCCTTCACTTCAAGAGGAAGCTAAGAAGGAAGAAGAGGATAAATAAATAAAGGAAATTAAAGCTATAACACCCCAAGAGGCAAGGGAGTTAGTTAAAGGAAGTGGTATCTTATTATTGTCTAGGTGGGAGCTTACATTTTCTATTGCTTTGGATGCAATAAGAAAAGACCCAAATGCTTTTGTTTCTAAGGAGAATTTTGATAATAAAGTGTTTGGTTCCGGTTTTAGCCCAAATTTGCACACTCTTGCTATTTGTTGCATGGAACCAAACACTTGGAAATATGAGGTGATCAAGTTTGTGGAGCAAGAGATTGGTGTTGTGGTCATAAAAAGAGCTACTAATATGACTGCTACTATAACTACACAGTTAACTATGCATGTTGTTATGCTAAGTGTTGACACAACCCATATTACACAAGAGAGATATGATAAACTATTGGATAATTACAATAAGTTGATGGATGAGCATAATAGGGTGCTTGCTACTACTGCTAGCTAAGCACAAAAAGCTTTTCCTTCTCCCACAAATTTGTCCTATAATCTATCTGCACAAGATAGAGAAATATTAACATTAATACTCTAGAGTTTGAAGTAGGAGTTGCAAGTGGAAAAATACAATGCTAATAAATCCAAAGAGGAAATTGCAAGGTTGTTGATGATATTTTTGATGATATTCTGTAACACAGGGTTACAAAGTTATTGCATAAGTATGACAATGTATGGGATGTATATAAAAATATTCATGAAGCCCATATGAAGTATGTGTAGGTTCAAAATGCATTTCAGAATGATTGGAGCAAGTGGAGTTCCAGGGTTAGAGCACTCAAAGAAATGATGCCTAACATGCAAGTAGACCCCGAGGCTCCAACTAATATTCCTAATTTGATAAAGGAAATTGATTTGTTAGATGAAAAATTAGCATTTCATGGTAAGTTAGGTATGCAGTTGTAGAATAAATTGAAAAATGTTTAGAGACATGGAGGGGAATGGCATGCAAAAAATACCGAACGATGAGGGTGAACTGAAGGACTTTTCTACTTGGAAGGATGAGATGGGAGGTTTTCTCCCACACTTTAAAAGAGAAATCAGCCTAGTAGACTATACCATGTTGAATGTAGCTCCATTGATATAATATGACAAGAATTGAAGTGCATTTGGATACATTTGTGAAGGAGGCCAAAATATCGATAGATGCTAGATACAACTAGTGTTGCACTAAGTTGCAGAGATTATTAGATACACCATGGCCTACTAAAGAGGAGTATAATACACGGCTTCAAAATTTTACAAATTAAGCCTTGGATGAAGTATTGCAAAATATTATCTCCTCTCAGTTATGAAGTTAATGACAAAGGTGTTTATGTGGGTGTGGTATATGTTGCTTCCTTTTTCTTGCTTTATGTCTTATTTTTGTTGAGTTAGTGTGAGTGACAATAATTTTAGTTACTGGTCTGCAACAAAAATTTCAGCAAGAAGAGTGAAATGCATAGCCTTGGAATAGTACAGATTATGCCTCATATATATCAATGTTCATATGTTGCACTTTTCATTTTCAAATGTGGTGAGAAGCATTGTAGAAGTGGAATTACTTTGGTATATTATCTCTTTTGTTTTATACTCTTTTCTATAGTTTGTTGAAGCACATGGAATACAAATTTTTCTCATGGAGAAAACTATTTTGCATTGACTAAAGGATCCTTTTGGAAGGTGGGGAAATATTTATCAACAAATGGAAATTTTTTTTGTCTTATATGGATTTCCCCCTCTCAAAATGCAAATATAATGGTCTTGGGGATGTTTTGAAATTGAAATTGAAATGTAAGTCAAATGTAAAATGTGACTAAAATGTGTAATTCAACCCGAAGCTTGTTGCTCCCTTGTTTTTATAAAAGGGAATTCAAGGCCAATTGCAAAATTATTTGGTGGAGAGAGCTTTTAGTACTCATTGTAAAGAAAATTTTAATTCAAGCGCAAGGAAATAGAACTTAGAGTTGAGTCTTAGATATGAATTGGAGTCTATAATAAGCATAATGGTTTTACAATAGTGACAACATTTGAATGAGAAGTGTAAATTTTGGGACATATTCTCTCCTTTATTTTTTCATATGAATCATTAATAAAATGATCAAGGACCCTTTTATTGTTCTTCAATCATTTTGATTGAATGGATGATTTTTTCTTTCCTTTAATTCAAGGAATTAATGAAAATGCTTTGATGAAATCATAGGTTTATGAGATTAAGTATGAGGATTTGATAAGTAGTTTGTGTTATGGAATATCTTGAGTTGTTTTATTGTAATGGAATATCTCAATAATTTGTAAATGCCGAATTGGGTCATTGTTGTATTACAGTTTATTTCAAATTTAAATTCGTTACCCATGGATAAAGCACTATTCTATTGATTTAGATAACTTTAAAGTCATTGAGTTGGACTTGGCTTTCAAAGAACAAATTGTTATTGAAAATCATTAATACATCTTAAATTTTTATAAAGTTTCATGAGATTTCATCCATTTTCTCCTTTAGATGATTATTTGTTACAGAATTAGCCAAATTATTGAAGGCATTCATCTAATTTGTAATATGAGAGAATGCATATGTTATTTGTAATTTCTATGGTAAATAGCACAAGAGTATCACTAAGTACATTGTAGGGATAACCCTCTTGGGTGTTGTAGAGCCCAAAGTGCAAAGGGAAATCCTAGCAAGGTTTCGCCTAGTCATTGGCCAATCCTCACCATTGTTGATAATTAAATTATGGAAAATTCATAAATAATTGTTTAGATTAAGATTGGTTCTTTAAAATCCACAAAAACTTCACACCAACAATCAAACCTTATAAAAATTTGAAATAGGTCAGCATGGAACTAAAATACCACCCATATAATAGATCAATACATATTCAATCTCCACAATACACCCAACTCATTAGGTTGGCACCGGTAATGATCTAATTACAAAATTTACCAACTATAGACCACATTCAGAAACACAAACCTACAAAAACTATGCCAAATAGAATATACAATAATTTGAAACCTATCAAAAAATTCACAACTCCGCAAAGAAAAATCCAACAAGTGGAGAAGTGTAGACTCACCAAAGCATATGCACTACGGTAAAAACCAATTGTAACTTCCACACTAAACTTCTATTACTCATAACTCCAAAACCAAAAACCAAAACAAGATGAAAATTTGGAATTAGGTTCCTTTATCAACCAAAAAAATTATGTTTGTTATAAGTGTAGAGAAAGATATTCATTAGCGGACTAGTACAGACCCAAATACTAGATCCCCTGTACACAAACTCACATAAATTGACACTTAGTCAATTTTCTCACTTGTTGCCATAACTAGATCAAACCTTCTTACAAAATTGTCGTACATAATCATCCTTAAACATGTTTGAGACATCCAAAATTATATGCACCATAGTCTTCATACCACGATACAATGTTGAAATCAATGACAATACTGCAACACATAACTGTATACCTTGTGCTCATCCCACATGCTCATGTTTCCAACAAGTTCATCAATGACATCTCCTTATTCTTCCAACATAGGCATGTATAAATAGAACTTTTTAAAAGTCAAGTTTTTAGGACCACTCTGTGCACGTGTACATACACCATAATTTGACCTAAATAAAATTATTTTTGCAATTCCTTTTGGGGAAATATGTGTAATAAACTAAAGATTGATGAGGATATTTTTATTTATTTTTCTTCTAAATATATAATTTGTATTAGTTTTTTGGCCCTAATTGTTGTTTTTGAAAACACTCATTTACAAACACCATAATTTGACATAAACTAATCATTTTTTTATTATTTTTAAAGGTGTAAATAATTTTTTGTAGATTGATGCCATAAATTTTTTTTACAAGAAAATTAACATATTAAAAGTTATTAAAAAATATGAAAAAACTTGATATTTCTAGTTTATGGACACTTTTCCTTATAAATTAATTTAAAAATATAAAAATAATATAATCATAAAAACCACATATTTGAAAATTAGACAATGTGATCTATAATGGGTTTTAATTTCAAAAAAAAGAAAAGAAAAAAAACTCGTTAGCCATATTGCGAAAGTAAATTATTTCTCTTGACATTGCCAAGACCTTGTACTTGTAGTTTGAAGGCTAAGGGTTAGGTTACCATTCCTTTCCCAAGCCTAAAACCAAATCAAAAGGTGGGTTGGGATTTCCTTTTTTAGAATGGGTACCCTCTTTAAAATGGGTAACCATTCCTCTTAGCATTTTTTCTTTGCATGAAACTTCACCTCTTTGTGGACCCAACTTCTTGCACTTACTCGAAAAGTAAGAAAATTGTGTTCAAAAGCTACAACCCTATGAATAGTGTTTTAAATGGTGAACAATGTTTCTAACTATAAATGGTATTTCTAGTAGTCAATAGTGATATTGATTGTGAGCAATACTTTTCTTGGCCATGAATAGTGTCTTCTATTTTCTTAGCTATAATTTTTTTTAGTAAGTAAAATATTTTTTTTTAGCCCATGAATAGTATTTTCATCCTTATTCCCTCACTATTAAATTTTTTCATTTGTTTACACGTCAACTTTGTGAGGCCTGTTCTTAGTCATTCAAAATTATTTTTCAGTATATATTTTTTAATTTGGAGTACAATTTAATGCTCTACATAATGGTGTAATTTTTGAGTTTTTATTCTATAAGAACATAATTCTTTCAACATTTTTACCACTTGTTGGTGTTTCCAACTAATTGTCTAGGTTTTTCTAAAGGTTAGATAATCCTTATGCTCAAGAAATCCTAGGTCAATGGCCAATGAATAGGACATAGGTTTTATAGTTTTCTCCTCTACACTTTAGGCTTTACAAAACCAAGGTGGGATTCCCTATAACATCATTCAATATACAACACTTCTTTACAATGATTCCTTTGATAATAGATTCATTACACTAATATGGTAGAAGGTAATATGATGGGCTAAATTATCCTTGCAAGCCTCTATATTTTTAGTGGTTCTTTGTAGTGTGGTAATGGACATAAAAGAGTAAAAATATAAGAAATTCAATGGTTTTTATTTGATTTTATGATTTGATTTTATCGCATACTTGAGCTTCGAGAATTATATTGACCAATGCCTTATCCACACATAGTCTAGAAATGAAGCAAAATCCTATAACAAACCAACATGTGGCTTGTAATAACCTTGTTTTCTTTACAACAAGAAACCAAAAAAAAAATACCACCAAACTGCTTACAAAACCCTATTATATCTGCACAATATTTGGTGAATGAACTAATAGAAAAAATTTAATCTATTCCTTGAATAAAAAAAAATAACTCATACATTCATAGCATAAAATATGATAAGAAAAACATATATAACCTTTGATTATATTGACTCAAAAGAGTCTACATACAATACTAGAGAGAATGATAGATTGATATACAAATATGAAGTAATACAATGAGTATTTGGGTCACATGTTATTATAGAGACATACTTACAACATTTCCTCTCTAGATTTCAAAGGTATTATCTTTTCAACCTAAGAACCATACAATGACTTTCAAGAAATGAGAAGCAGAAACCTTTGAAAGACAATAAAATTTGAATTTATAGTTTAGGCATAACTCAAAATAACCAAGCACAAACCCTAACCCAACTAGGGCTTTCCAAAATAAAAAAAAATTGACCCAAGCCACAAAATTTGACCATACCTTGGGCCAAAATATGTCATGTAGAACCAACTAATTAGTGTAAGGAAGTTAAGATAGCGAAACAACTTCCTACACTAATCTTGAGAGGAGAAAAATGTAAAACTTTACAAATCTTTAACAGTTACAAAAACTAAAACAAAACTAAACAACAATATTATACATACCACAACACAAAGATTTGTGTGGGGAAAACCCTTTCAGGAGAAAAATCCCACACTCCAAAAACCACTCAATATATTATTCAAAAATCAAAATATTACAATATACCTATAGAGCAAGCTTCTCACAGGTGTATCACCACTAGAGATCAAGAAACAACATGCCTACTATTAGACTCTTAGAATAAACCTCCATCTACATACATCCTAGCCACTTATAATAAGATTTTTGGAACCTTCTAGAATAAGGGTTTTACAGGGTCATTTTTCATTTGACGTGTTAACGGAAAAAAATTGAATTTTTAGTGAGAAAAAACCTATTATAAAATAAACATTAAATAATTGCAAGGTTGAGACACATTTTCCCAAAAAATCTCCCACTTGTCAAACACCTTGCAAGAGCAATGTGAGGGTGTAACCATCATCTCTTTAATTGCTAGGGGCTAAAAGGTCCATAGTCTTTGAACAGCATCTAAACTTCTCTATGCTCACGAGCTTAGTTAAATAATCAACAACATTCATCAAAGTCTCTACCTTAACCAACTTCACCCTGCCATCTTTAACCATATCTCAAAGAAAATGATATTGTACATCAATGTTCTTAGTCTTGACATGAAATGTCGAGTTCTTGACTAGACATATCACACTCTAACTATTGCTTGCCACTGCACCTTGTTTTATTCCAATATCTAAACATAGTCTCTTAATCCAAATGGATTCTTTACAAGCTTGAGTAGCTACCATATACTCTACTTCAGTAGTGGAGAAAGCAACCAAAACCTATCTCTTACTCATCCAAATAATTGCACCACCAAATAAAATGAAAACATAAGCACTAGTGAATTTTCTGCTATCAACATCACCTACCTAGTCTGAATCCACATAACCATGAATATCAAGGGAAATATCCTCTTCATTCATATTACTATGATAATATAAGGAATAATCTTAGGTACCCTGCAAGAAGACTCTTTTAACTACATCCCAATGAACTCTATGAGGATTAGACATATATCTGGAAAGAACTCCCACTATTTGAGCAATCTCTGGTCTAGTACAAACGATAACATACATCAAACTTCCAACTGCACTCTGGTAAGGTATTCTGCTCATGTCTTCCATCTTTGATGGAGATGTTGGAAAATATGAGATAGATAACTTTATTCCATAGATAACTTTATTCCAACTAAAATAGGAACACACAATGGTCTACAATCCTTCATATCAAATCTTTGTAAAATTGAGTTGACATACTTGCTTTGACCAAGCCATAGCTTTTTATTCACTTTGTCTTTTAATTTCCATCCCAAGAATGTGTTTAGCTACACCAATATCTTTCATTTTAAATTTAGCAGCAAGCTGAGATTTTAGTTTTGAAATCATACCTTTCTCTTTACCAATAAATAACATATCATCAACATATAATGCAATAAACAAGAAACAATCACCATCAGTTTTATAATAAACATAATGATCTGGTTTAGAACACTCAAATCCCAAAATTAACACATATGCATCAAATTTTTGGTAACACATCCTAGGACTTTGTTTTAAGCCATACAAATATTTCTTCAATTTGCAAACCAACTTACTTTTACCTTTCACCACATAGTGCTCTAGCTGTGTCATATAAATATCCTCCTCCAAATCATCATGAAGGAAAGTAGTTTTCACATCCATTTGATCAACCTCTAAATCATAAGCAACAACAATAGAAAGAAAAAATATAATGGATGTCATTTTTGCAACAGGAGAAAATATCTCACCATAATCAACTCCATCAACTTGAGAGTAACCCTTCACAACCAATGCTTTGTACTTCTCAATACCTCCATCTGAGCTAATCTTTTTCTTGAACACCCATTTACAACCAATAGGTTTTCATCCTTCAGGAAATGGTACAAGATCCCATGTATCATTTTTTTCAAAGATTCCATTTCTTCATCCATAATAATCTTCCAAGATTCTGCATCATTCATACCTAGTGCCTCTTCTACAAATATGGGTTCATCTATGTTAGTATTCAAAGTAAAAATACATCTCCACTCATTAGGTGAATACCTTTTAGGTGGTTGTCTATGGTTTGTAGAACTACAAACATGCTGAGTTGGAGGTTCTTCCTCCTATTCTAAAGATCTAGAGCTAGATGAGCTCTCCTCAACTTCTTGTCTATCTTTGGGCCTCAATTCAAATTTCTCATGTGTAGAAGGAAATTGAATCGCATCTTGCTATTTAATTTTTTTTAGCTACAATATCACAGAATAAGGCTTAGTTTCTCTAAAAATAACACTTCTACTATTTATTACCTTCTATGCAATAGGATCCCAAAGCTTGTATCCTTTCACACCATAACTATATCTAATGAAGATATATTTCACAACCTTGTTCTCTACAGGTAACTTTATTACCTTGTTCCATAACTATATCTGATGAAGTTACCAAGGGTGCAATACTATATCCTTTGGCACATGTGCATATACCTCACAACCAAAAAATATAAGATATCTTAATGAATTCTTGCAAACCCAGCCATGCCTCTATAGGTGTCTTATCAACAAGAGTTGATGTAGGATATTTGTTAATCGGGTAATAGGTAGTGGCAACAAATTCAGCCCAAAACCTTTGTTTTAAGCCAACACCACTCAACATACTCCTAAGCTTCTCTATCAGTGTCATGTTCATTCTTTCTACAACTCCATTTTGTTGTGGAGAATAGAGATTTGTCTTTTGTCTATGAATACCACAATCTTCACAAAATATTCAAAATCATTAGAGAAAAAATCACCACCATTATCAGTCCTCAAACATTTTATTTTCTTTTCAAGATACAACTCAACTATTGCTTTAAATTCTTTAAATCAACTAAAAACTTCATATTTACTCTTTACAAAATATACCCATGTCCTACTATAATCATCAATAAATGAAACATAATATGTGGATTTACCAACTAAATGAACATCTATAGGACCAAATACATCAAAATGAATAAGATCCAATACACCACAAGATTTATGAGAACTCAAGTAAAATTGAATGCAATTTTGTGTTCCATAAATACAATCCTCACAGAAATCAAATTCAAGATTACAATCAAACAAACCTTCAACAAGGTTTTTATTTTTCAAGGTCCTTAGACCCTTTTCTCCAATGTGTCCAAGTCTCTAGTACTATAAAATAGTTTTCTCTATAGGTAACTTTGTCTCTGAAGAAAGAGAACCCTTGGGTACCCAAAAGCCATGACCATCTACTAAAGTGAAACCCTCACTTCTTCTATAGACTTTCTTTTCACATAAGTACTATTGCACTCAATAGTCCATGCATCAAGCTTATAAAATGTCCCATATTTGACACCTCTATCAATCACCATATCACCTCTAACTATCTCGCATCCTACATCAAAATATACTACCTGCACACCCGCATCTATTAGTTTTCTCACAGATAACAAATTTCATGCTAATCCAGGGATATGCAACAAAATATTAATCCTTTTTTATTTTACCATCAAGAAACATGATTTTAAATTTACCAAATCTAAAAAATTATAAATGAGAATCATCACCCAAGTACACCTTACCTCCATCAAATTATTCATATTCACAAAAAAAATTCTATTAAAGGTCATGTGAAAAGATGCACCTGAGTCAATTAACCATGCATCATTACCTACACGAGTTTCCAAAGCTACAATGAATTCGTTACCATCTTTCTTCTTAGACTCAAAATCATAATCAAATTTCTTTTTTTTATTCTTCTTTTCTTCCTTGCATTCCTTACTAACATGTCTAGGCTTTCCACAATTCCAACAAATAACTTTGTACTTTCCAGGAGATTTAGATCTCCCCTTGGGCTTGGATTTTTCATGCTTCTCATTCTTCTTTCCCTTTTCCTTAGGTCTTCCATGAACATTTAGGGCCTCCTTGGCAGTGATAGATACCTTCCTCCTCATCTCTTCAAAAAGCAAAGAACCCACCACATCTTCGGTCTTAAATATAACAAAACTACTCCCAATAGTCATAACAAGAGAATCCCATGAATTAGGCAAGAACAAAGCAAGTTCTAACATTTCTCCTCCTCATCCATTTTGACACCAACTGATGCCAATTAAGCCACCAACATATTGAATGATTTTAGGTGGTTTGTGATTCATCCACCCTCCTCCTTTATGAAGGCATACAACTTATTCCTCAAGAAAATCTTGTTTACTAAAGATTTGGACTTATACATCTCACCAAGCTTCTTCCATAGTTTTTGTGTAGAGGTCTCTTCATGGACATTAATTAAAATAGAGTCTACCAAACATAATCTAATTAGACCCTTGGATTTATGGTCCATAACATTATATTGAGCAGCTTCAGTAGGATCTATAGGCCTTGAAACATTCTCATCAACAACATCCCAAAGATCTCAATCTATCAACAGATCCTCCATCTTTAACTTCCACATCTCAAAATTATTTCCAAAAAATTTCTCCACCTCTATTCTCCCTAATGAACTTTCTATCTAAAAATTCTTGTAACAAGATCATAAAGTGTCTTATACACAAGCTCCCACTCAAATATGGATTAGTTAAAAAAACCCAACAACCCATAACTGAAACCAAAGGTGATCAACCTCTGATACCAATTGTAAGGAAGTAAAGGTAGCAGAACAACTTCCTACACTAATCTTGAGTGGAAAAAAAAGGAAAACTTTATAGATCTTTAACAATTATAAAAACTAACACAAATAAACAAAAATATAATGCATACCACAGCATAAATATTTACATGGGGAAAACCCTTTCAAGAGAAAATACCCACACTCCAAAAGCCACTCAATATATTATTTAGAAATCAAAATATTACAATATACTTGCAAAGCAAGATTCTCATAGGAGCATCACCACCAGAGGTTAAGAGACAACATGACCACTATCAAACTCTCAAAATACACTCCCATTTACATACATCCTAGCCACTTATAATAAGCTTTTTGGAACCTTCTAGAATTAGGTTTTTACAAGGTCCTTTTTCATTTGATGTATTAATGAAAAAACCTTGACGTGCCAGCAAGAAAAAAACTTGACATTTTAGCAAGAAAAACCTTGACATGTTATAATTTCTATGAGTGTACATTATTGCATGATTAGTTGCCACCTATCAATAATAAACTATATATAATTGCAAGGTTGAGACACATTTTCCTAACAATTAGGTGAATTAACTCCATAGCACCAAAAGGAAGAATTTTTTCTTGAGCCACACACCTAGGCATCTATTACCCTATAATAGGTCATGAAGATGAAGGAAGGCATACCAATGGGTTGAAATCCATACTGAAACCCTAGAAAATTTGTGAAAACTCCAAGGAATGGAAATTTTAGAGGAAATCCCAACATAAATTCTCTAGGTATGCATGTCAAGCCACCGTATTAATGAGCACACAAAGAGTGAAGAAAACCCCCATCAAATCTACCACAAATCATGAAAAGGGATGGAGCTCTAGCAAAAAGGAGGTCAGTGGCACATAGAAAAAGCATGGGTAGTAATCCACCATTAATGGGGTTAGGTTAAAAATAACTTAAGAAAATCCTACCCTTTTCCTTGGTCAACAAATGGGTCATTGAGGAGGTAGTTACAACATTAATGATGCCATATTAAAAATCACACCAATCACTAGAATTTTTGGACCATCAGGCCCAAAAGGAGAACCTTCCATTGAATTAAATGGGTTGCAAGGATGAAAATAATACTACTTTCAGACATTAGAGTTTCCTCATACCTCATACCCATCGACACCAACACATCAGACATTGCTTATCAGGGTTTCCCTTTATCTCCTATAGAAAAGCATTGGGCATCAAGCTAGAGATCTTCACCATGCGGAAATTGGAGTTTGGTCACATGGGCTACCACTTATCATGAAATAGTAAGGGGTAGAGAGGAAAGGCAAGACCCAATGCCTAAAAGTAAATCAGGGGTCGAGGGTTTGGCTTACCTCTTACCACTTAGTGATACAAGGTAAAGGGGAAGGTCAATCCTTGATGCCAAAAAGGACATCAGAGATTTAACTTTAGAGGTTTTACTTACCTCTTACCACTTAGCAATAAGAGGTAAGAAGGGATAACAAAGCCTGAAAGTTCAAAAAAGGACTTAGTCAGAATATGAAGAAATAAGATTTGGGTGAAAAACTTAGAATTTTGAGAAGGAAAGAATAAATGAAAGAAGAAAATGGAGGGAAGAAGAAGACCCTAAGGCATTGAGCATCAAGAGGATGTCCTACACCATACCTCATAGAGGTAAACAAAAAGTAGAAGTCTAACCTTTGAAAGGTTGAAGCGGTAAATGATGTTGAAGGTTGGGGAGATCAAATGCCTCTTACCTTGGTTAAGGTAAGAGGTAAGGGGTAAGGCTAAAGCCCAATCCTTGAAATGTGATCAGGGGAAAAGAAAAGGGAATCCAATAAGGAGGTGAAGGGAGAGGGTTAATCCTAATGGGTGAAACCCAAAAAACTGAGAAAAGATAGAAAGAGGGGGAAAAGAAGAAGGGTAAAGGAAGTGATGGAAGAGGTATGCTAAGAAGTAGACTAGTGAAAGCCTCAAAATATACTTATCAAATTTTAGGATTTTTTTAAAAATGAGGCATTTATTTTAAGGGGTGGCACAAGCAGAAAAAGGTGCCACCAGTGGCTCTAGTTGGGGACATCTATTTAATGGAAATAGAGTGGGGATCCAAAAAAATCTAGATAAGTAGACCAAGGGCCAAAAACTAAAACAAGGAAACACAAAAAAATATGATACAATGTGCATGGATATGCCCTACTTATGAAAAGTAGGGTTTGACGAATTGTCCATGTACTATAAATTCCAACATTTCCTCATCCATATTTTGTAAAAAATATGAATTTTCACCATGATTGATGTAGATGACATAAGGGCCAATCCAAAGGGCCTCAAGTTTACCAAGTTTTCCCTTATCCTGGATTCTAGCATTCCACATTGAGACCAAGTCTCCTATAGTAAACTTCCTATCTATAGTTCTCCTGTCAAACAAGTACTTGTCCTACAATTGCTACTTCAAGTTGACATTTTGTGTTGCTCTTCTTGACTCATCCAACTCTGTTAGTTAATTAATTCTACTAGTCATACTATCATCAATGCCATCTCCATATTCCAAGATGAATTTATACATTGGAAATAGATTTCTCATTAGTACTCTTGCATCCATCCCATGCACAAGTTCATAAGGGGATTTCTCTGTAGCATTCTTTATGGTTGTCCTATTAGTCCATAATGCTAACTTCGACTTTGAATCCCATGCTATTTTTTCTTCTCCATCACTCTTTTCATCATAGTTTTCATGAGGCTTTTATTACTGGACTTAGCCTATCCATTTCTCCATGGATGGTAAGGAGAAGAGTATTATATTGAAATTCCTCTGACTTGAAACACATTGCATTGTCCATGATCAACTTTGTAGGAGTGTTAAAGTGGATCAAAATGCTATCCATAATAAAACTAATGAAAACCTTGCTAGTTTCCTTTCTTGTGGGAATTGCTTCCACCCACTTGGTGAAGTATTATATGGCTACTAGTATCTAGTTGTTTCTATGGCTATATTTCTCATTAAATTCACCAATGAAATTTATGCCCCAATGTTGAAAAGGAGCTTCTATATTCTATGTTCTAAGGGGTAAAGCACCAAAAAAAATTACATACTAGAAATTTTTTGAAAAGCATCAAACTTCTTTACCATTCTATGTGTGTCAAAAAAGAGGGAAGGCCACCAATATCTAGATCTCAAGATCTTATGGGTAGTTATCTTGGTTGTGTAGTGACCTCCACAAACTCCATGTGCATTTCCTCTGGGATTTTCCCTGCTTGATCCTCATTTACATATCTTAGCATCACACCAACTCTATCCCTCAAATACAAACAACCACTAGTCAGAACATACTTGATAGCTTGTAGTTTCAAAGTACTTTTCTGATTATCAATCATGTGATCAGGGAAATACATGTTCCTCAGATAGTGCAGAATATCCTTATACCAAGGGAAGCCTTGAACAACACATTCCTTTATAAGAACAATCTCATCTATTTAATTTATTTGACTAGCTTCAATATTTGATTCAACCATCAACTTGGGTAAACCCTTCCCTCTAACAAGTGTAGTTATCTAAATATCAATATTAAACTCTTGGATCTTTTTGATCCATCTACACCTTCTTCCAGTGACTTCTTGTTGAGTAAATATGTCTTTGAATACAACATTAGGTACATAAGCCACTATCTTATCACCCACCAGGTAGGGCCTTAAGTTCTTAACAACCTTTACCAAAGCATAGGCATGCTTCTCTATGATATCATACTTCAATTTTGTTTCATGAAGTGATTTGTTGAAGAAAGCAATGGCTTGTTCATAACCCTCATCATTCTTTTGTAACATAACAATATAAATAGTATGAAATGATGCAAAAGAAAACAACTGAAAAGGTTTAGCAAAATTAGGTGACTTGAGAATTGGTTGTTCTTTTATGGATTTCTTAATATTATTAAATTCCTTATCAAGCTCATCACCCCATGCAACTGCTTCCTATTTTCTCAAAATATTGGAGATTGATTTTTTTAGTTTTAGCAATTTTTTTAACAAACCTTTTGACAAAATTGATCTAGAAAAAAAATGATTGAATCCCCTTTATCTATTTTAGGAAGTGGAATTCTATCAATTGCTACAACCCTTTCTGGATCAATTTTTATTCCTTCCTTTGAGAATATATACCCCAAAATTCTTCCGTCTATAACCCCAAATGTACAATTCTTAGGGTTCAATTAAATGCCATATTCCAAAGCTCTTGCAAATATATTTTCTAAATGTATGCAATGCTCTTCTTTCTTCTTGGAATAAGAAGTTAGGTCATCTTGATAGACTACCATGAGTATGTCTATAAAATATGAAAAAAGAAACATGCATAGCTCTTTGGAATGTAGCCCCTACATTAGTTAAACCAAATGACATTTTGATGTAAACATATGTCCCCTATGGTGTGATGAAGGTAGTCTTATATTTCTCTAATTCTTTCACTTTCACTTGATTATAACTAGAAAACCCATCCATCATCAATAAAATCTCATATTTAGTAACCCTATGCAAAATTTCCTCCATATTTGGCAATGGGTAATTATATTTTAATGAGGATATTTTTAGATTTATGAAGTCTACACATAACCTAATATCCCCATTCTTTTTTCTAACTAGTACCAAGCTTGACACCAATGTGGAATATATAATGGGATTTATGATTCCACCATCTCTGAGTTTCATGATCTTTTGATGCATTTTGAGTGCCAACGTAGGATTTATTGGCCTCTACTTTTTCCTAAAAGGTTTAACATCTAGCTTCAAAGGGATTTCATGCTAGAGAAAATCCTCCCTATAAGCTTTCAGGTCATCATATGACCATGCAAACACATGTTTATTATTTCTAAGTAGAGAAATTAGCATTGTCTTAATTTTGGGGTTGAGATTCTTAACAATATATGCTTTCTTGGGTGCATAATCAATTCCCAAATTGATTTCCTCCAAATCTTGTTCATGTATAGAATTCTACTTCACATTACACTTATCAGAGTTATCAAAAAATATTTCTAGGGCTACCAATTCTTTAGGTATTTAATTAGTCTTGAGTTAGATTACCTCATTTGCAAAAATGGTATCCTTTCCATCAATCTTTTCCACAAAATTTTGGAAATCAATTTCTTAGAGCTGTAATACTCATCTATACAATGTAGAAATTTCAATAAATCAATATCATTGTTAAATATCTACCAATTTTGAATGTTTTTAGGAATAGAGGGCCTCACTTGAACCTCAACCTTTGATACACCAAGAAAAAATATATTATTAGGTCTCAGAGCAATATTAGAAAGGAGATCTTCCATGACATTTTTCAACCTCTATATTGAATCAATATAAAAGGCATCAAACATCTCAATTGTGTCCCAAACAACATTTATATATTGTTTCAATATTTTATTCTTTGACACATACTTGGCTCTAATTTGAGACACTATTAATTTAGATTCACCCAAAACTCTAAGCTCTTTGATTTTATATTTGATTGCCATATTCCACCCTAATAACAGAGCCTCATAATTAGCAACATTATTTTTGCTTTCAAAATTTAATGAGGAGTACTTGTAATATTTACCTTTTGACCTGATATGAGAATCACTCCTAGACTAGATTTTTCTTTCAAACATGCCCCATCAAAATACATATCCCATAGGCCATATTCTTGAGAATTTTACTTCACTTCTTCAATGTTTTGTGCATTTCCATCCTTTGTTGGTTCTACATCTGCAACCTTGAAGTTTTCCATGTCTATATCAATGAAATGCACACTCTCAACTAGATAAGCATCCTCAATGAGAGTAGGATCTCTTTTCTCCCTAATTAATATGACTTCCCTACCATTCATAGGTATGGTAGCATAAGAGATATCTAACTTCATGCTTCCCCCAATTTTTGATGCCCGCCCTCTTGACATGATCATTCCATATTGAAGTGGAATTTCCACAATAGTTACACTCATGGCATATTCCTTTTCAGGGAAAGATACCAAGTTGAAAGGAACTTCTTTTACTACTCTAGTTATTAGGGACTTCCCTTGAGTCCATAGAAAAATATTTTCCATATGTTTGACTTGCTTGCAACCCTATCTCTCTCATGATTTCTAAAGGCATGATATTAGTGGAAGCTCCTGAATCTATCATGCAATTTTTGATTAGCTTATCACTTACTCACAAGGTCACATTAAAGGGATCTACTTGACTAAGGTAAGTAGTCAGAGTGGTACCTAAAAACACTTTAAGAAACTCCATGTGAGTTCCTTTAGTTTCAACCTCATTCACCTTTTCTTTATCTTTGTAAGAAGAGGTAGTTACTTTCCCTCCATTCCAAGTAGTAGATTTACTAGTGATAAGAGCAAGTTCCTTTTCCTTGTTATCTTCTATCCTCATCATTTCCAATAAAGGAACTGATACCTTAATATGTGACAAGATTTGAGTCATATCCACCATGGTGTACTTTGGAATGTCATAGCCTGAAACAATTTTCTCATTCACCTTTCCTTGTTTATTCACAAGTTTGTCTTCTTGAATAGGCCTTGCTTCATTTTTTTCCTTGATCACCTTTCATTTTTTTATTTTTTTCCTTGATGAGAGGAGACGCAACCTATTTTTTAGGTATCTTATCATCCTTTTTCTTTCTATCCTTGTTATTTATAAAGGTATATCCTTTTGTATCACTATTTCCTTATTTTATAAAAAGGCTACAATGATTCCCTTGATCATTTTTGACTATTTTGTTTCTCAAATTATAGGTACTCCTAGCCTATGTAACAATAGTTAATGATTGGATTTCCTTATTTGAAGGTCTTATCAGTTTAACCTTTATTTTTTATTCCAAATTGTTCACCATATCATGACATTCATTCTCATCATCAAAGAAAACTTGATGATGTGAGTGAATTTGATGTCTTCTATCTTGAACATCAACCTCTAAACATGCCTCCTCTAAAGAATAGTCACCATCATCTGGAACCATTCCAAACAACATGTTTACTCCTTGGTCCTCCATGTGTGAATCATCACAAGCATCATGTGACTCATGGCTATTCCCCAGGGATTGAGAAACCATACATTATTGAGAAAAATGTGGTAATTGATAGGGATCACATCAAGGTGTATCCCCCACAAAATTTTGTGTTAATTTTTTTCAAAGGATTAGGGGTTTCTTTTTTTTTCAAATTCCTCTAATTATTTTTGGTAGGCCTACCATTTTTCTAGTTTGTATTGTATGGTTGATCTAGAAGCTTTGGAATTCTCTCTTGTCTTTGATAATTTGGTTTATCATAAGATAAACCTTTTTCATTTCTTGTAACCTTATGACTTAGACCCTCTGAGGTGATTATTATTGTGTCAAGCTTATCCTTAGAAGGTGCTATTATTTTATTTTGGTGACCTCTAGGATTTTGCAAGATCTTGACATCATCTCTATTATTAAGCTTTCTCGAAGCTTTCTTGTTACTTTCAATATGGGTTACAATTTTGAATTCATCTCTCAAGGATTGAGGATTCTTATCCCTCAATTCATAACACTTTTTAGGATAATAAGCCTTGCAATATGCAAGAATGAACACATAGATTCAAGGGGCCTCATGTCATTAGGGACCATTTTGAAGATCCTATTATACCTTGAATTGAACTCTGTAACATACTCATTATAGCCCTTGTTGATGCTTGTGAAGTCATTAATTGAAAATATAGGGTCAATATAGTTACCATACTATTCTTTAAATACCCTCTTGAATTATTCCCAAGACATAATACCACCATCAAGAAAATTTCTATACCAGTCCCTAGCCTCCCTAGCCTCAACAATCAAAGATTGTATAAATAACTTCATGATGATATCTTCATGTTCTACCTCAAACTCATCCAAAAAATTCAAAAAGGTTTTAAAGTACCCTTCACTAGGGCCATTGTATCACTTTTTGAGATTTTGGAAATGTACTACCTTACCTAATTAGGAACTTAATTAGGGTATCCAGGGATTCCCCCAAATTCAAGTTGTCTATATTTGTCCATCTAAAGAGGTATGCTACTAGGAGCATTTCCTACTCCAAAATTTTGTTGACCACCCTCATTTAGAAGGGGATTTTTTTGTACATGTGGTTTTTTATTTTAAGGGATATATTGATATCTTTTGTATGGTGGAACGCTATTATGCACTCTAGGACTAGTCTAAAATTTTCATTGGGTATTTGGTACATAGTTTCTAGCTCCTAGATTTTGTCCAACATACTGTGGTTGAGACATACTTACAAAACCAATGTTTTGTTGTGGCTCTTGAGTAGGGTTAATTTTAAGGCTTGTTGAAATACCAAAATTTATAGGAATAGAACTCATACCTAGATTAATTTGTGAATTAGATGGACCTACACTTCCTAATGGGTCACTTCACACATAGGCTACACAAGTCACATTTTGTGAGGTAATGTTTGGTTGAGGATTACTCCATGCACTCACATGGGAGGTATTTAAAGGTAGACATATTTGAGGGCTAGTACCAACTTGATTTTGAGGTGTAGGTATGGAGGTACTAGCAACATTTTGTGTAACTCTCATACTATCAAGTATTCTCTTTGTATCATCTCTATTTTTTGCAGACTATGTAATTCTTTCTTGTTTCAATCTATCAATTTCTAATTGCATGTCATGGGTTTCTTTTAATAGTTCTCCTTCAGTTTGGATTGCATTATTAGGAATACAGTCTTGTGAAACAATTGAAGGTTGTTGAACAGGTACTTTAGAAGGAATACCATTAGTAAAGTATGGATTATTAGGGTTTTCAAAGGAAAAGGGATGGCCTTTTGAAGTAGCAGGAATTCTATAGGGTTGTTGTATCACAAAACTTCTGAGGGGAGGATTTTGATCTAAAATTTCTTGTGCAGGTTCAACCCTACTTCAATTTAGTTCTATGTTCCTCATTTGCTTCTCCCTTTTTGTGAGCTTCTAAGCCCCAAAAAAGGTGTATCCAATGCATCTTACTCACTTAAAGGAGCATATATTCCTTGTGAATGATCATGGCTATCTTCACTATGAAAAATATAACTAGTATTTTTATAAATGGTAGGATTAGACTTACTTGCATCTTGATGTCTCACAACTTTTCTTTTCCATGTTGTCTTGCTTCTTATGAGTCCCTTTTCAAGTCTCTTTATAGGGTCCACATTATGAATGGATCTTCTATTGTGCATGATGACAACATTTTGAGACTTTCTTCTTTTCAACTAGTCTTTTTGGTATGTAGTAGAGTATCAAAGAATCCACCCAAATTAATAGGAATAATATTCCTTTTTAAATGCAATTTGACGAAAACACCAAACTTGAAAACTTCTCAGAATCTTCCTTAATAGATATCTTTGAATAAATTTTTTGACTCAATCTTTCTAGATGTGGGCTACTAGACAAAATTTACTTCTAACCCTTGGAATAAAGTTGAAAATCTATTGGTTCTTCCAATTGATTGTCTATGTTTTGCCAATTTGGCTAGCTAATCCTTATGCTTAGAAATCCTAGGTCAATGGCCAATGAACAAGAGATAGGTTTTATAGTTTTCTCCTCTACACTTTAGGCTCTATAAAACCAAGGTGGGTTTCCCTATAACACCATTCAATATATAAAACTTATTTACAATGATTCCTCTGATAACAAATTCATCACACTAATATGGTAGAAGATAATATGATGGACTAAAAGTTGCAAGTATGAGCAAGTTTGGTGGTGTTGTCATTAATGTTGTCATCGATGTCAATGTAGTTTAGTATGTTGCAGATTATGCATGTTTAATTGAGATGTTATTGAGATATTGTGAGTACATGGAGTTATCCTTATGATGGTGCAAATGTGCTAAAATGATGAGTTTCCAAGTGCTTTTGAGAAAATTAATAAAGAATGAAGTCAAAGTTATGTATGGGTTTAGAATGTGCTCCACATTTCTTCTATGTTGATCCTATTCTTGTGTGGATCCAAAGGGTTTTTTTTGATGATATGATGGTGATATCTCCTTATTTGTAGCTTCTAGTTTGATGGTGTGTGAAAGTTGTGTTCACTAGTGTGTGAATTGGTTTGGCAGAGTTGGTTATCTATGGACTAGGAGAAATTTTTCTGCTCTATATTCCTTCGCTATATTTTTTTTAGATCTTGCGGATTTGGAATATTCCTTGTAATGGTGTTCTCTGAGTTCTAGAAAAGATTTTTGTGGTTTGGTGATTTAGAAGTTGAGTTTCATAGTTGTTGTATGTGTTTGCACATTCTGGGTGGATTGATGGAAGGAGTTCTATGTTTGAAGGTTGTTACACTTGTTACGAATGTATCTAAAGGAACCTAAGAAGTGTTCTCATGCATAATGAAGCATGTTGTGTCATCTGCATGTTATCTTCTTGCTAGGAAGCATGTACTTCAATGTTCATTTTTGTTTTCATTAGGTTTGTCCAACCTGGTGTTTACACTTCAATTAAAATTTAATTAAGGAAGCATGTGGTTGATTCAAGATGTTATTTTTTGGTCTTGATTAAGTATTTAATTGGTCCACTCTCATTCCTTTCCACCACAGGAATGTTGATCTACCAACCTAATTTAAATTTATGAAATGAAGCGTATGTGGCTAAGCTTGGAGATAGTTTCTAAGGTTGAAGTTGGTATAAATGCAATTCAAGATGTGAAGGATTAAGATATACACAAGTAACAAAGTAATCCACAAGTGAAGAGAAGAAGTGTGTGAAAGTGAGTGGAGGAAGCAATACTTCATTGTGTTAGATTCCTGAAAGTAGCGAGTGAAGGTTTCTACAATCTTCTATTCAAGGCTGTGAATGTGTGTAAATTTATATGGTGGATCTTTCTGTTATCTTTTGTATCTATAGGTTGTGATCCTCCCTATTGGATAGTGAGTTCTTTCTATAGGTAGTGAGCCTTTGTATCTGGACAGTGAGTCCTATTTTGGGAAATGAGATTTTTTTTATTTTTATTTTCTATCACTTTATATTGTGAGTTGATCCTCACTGTGGTTTTTCTCTCTTTGGGTTTTCCATGTAAAATATAGTGTTCATTGTGTTGATTTTTCTTTTTGTTATCTTCATCTCATGTTCATACTTAATAATAGAACAGTGTGGTTGTGAAGTTAACAAGTGTTGAAGTTTTGTGTTTAAATTTGGTGACAACTGATTCACCCCTGCTCTCAGTTGTCTTGTGCCTTTTAAAAATTGGTATAAGAGCTTTGGTTCGTTAGTGTAGAGATTAACTACTTAAGGAAGATCTAATGGTGCATAAGTTGGTGATCCCTATGTTCGATGGATCTGATTATAGTGACTAGAAAGTGTAGATGAGAGGATATATTATCTCTCTTGGTTACAAGACCTAGAAGGTTCTTGAGATGAAGTATGTTTCTTTGGAAAGTGGTCTTACTATTATAGATGAGGTTTCTTCTTATGAGGAGAATAAAAAAGAAAGGTATTCTATCTTCAATTCTCTATCTAAAATAGAAGGAACTAAGGTTCTTTCTTTGGACACTGCCCATGAAGTTTGGAAGAAGTTAGAAGAACTATATGAAGGAAATGTAAGAGTAAAATTGACAAAGAAGCTGACGACAAAGCATAGATATGAGAATTTGAAAATGGAAGAAGGGGAAGATTTTGCAAGCTATTTCCAGGGGGTTGAACTTGCAGCAAATGAAGTTAAGAATCAAGGGGGAAAGATGACTGATGAAGATATAATTGAGAAGATTTTAATAACCCTACCTGAGTTTTATAGTGATAAGATCACAATTATTGAAGAGATGTATGATCCTAAGAAGTATACTAAAGAATAGTTATTTGGTACCTTGACAACATTTGAGATGAGAAAGTTTGGAAAAAGGAGGAAAAGACAGTAACTACATTTAAAGAAACAAAGACTGAGGATGATTCAGATAGTGATGGTTCTGATGAGTTGGAAGCGAATTTTACCAGGAAGTTGAAGAAAGGTACTGGTAAGTATCAAGGTATGTTTCCCTTTAAATTTTTCAGTTGTGGTAACATTGGTCATTATGCTTCAAGATGTCCAAATAGAGCTGTACATAAGAAGAAAAATGATTATAAAGATAAGGATAGAAAGGATAAGAAATATAAGAAGTTGTATTATGTTAAAGAAGAGGCTGAAATCTCTAATGATGAATCTAATTATGGGGGTGATGATAGTGAATTATTTTTTTTAGCCTTGGAGAATAAATCTATGTCTGCTAACCCTAGAAAATGTGCAAGAAATAATATTTTGGAGAACAAAAAGAATGAGATGGAAGGTACTTCGGTCATTTCCTTCCACACAAGATAGGATGAAGACTACTGGTTGATTGATAGTGGATGCTCTAATCACATGATCAGAGATAAAAGTAAATTTACTAAACTCAAAAAGTATGATGGTGGTTTGGTCATGTTTGGTGATGATTCAAGAGCAAAGATTGTTGGGAAAGGTACAATTATTTTTGATGGAATACACAACACTGATGATGTATATTATGTAAATGGCTTAATGAATAACCTTTTGAGTGTTGGACATATGTGTAGCAAAGGTTTTAAACTTGTGTTTCATAATAATACTTGCAAGATTAGAGGAGGATCAAGAGATATGGTTGTTGTAGGAAGGAAAACTCATGGAAACATCTATCAACTTAAGGGTGTTGATGGTTAGTGCCATGTATCTCAAGTCAATGAAAGTTGGTTGCAACACTAGAGAATGGGACATGCAAACTTTGAGAATCTGGTTGGAATTAGTTCAAGAAATTTTATCTAAGGTCCACCTAAAATCATAAGGCCTACTAATACTATTTGCAAAATTTGCTAGTTAGTGAAACAAACAAGAATCAGTTTTAAGGGAAAAGAGAAATCTACTACAAGAATTTTGGAATTAATTCATACAGATCTTTGTGGTCTGACTAGAATAGGAAGCTTGAATGGTGATAGGTATTTCATGCTATTTATTGATGATCATTCTCAAATGACATGGGTTGAAATTCTTAGAGAGAAGACTCATGCTCTGGATAGGTTTAAAGTGTTCATTTTCTTAGTGGAAAATGAAGTGAACCTAAGAATCAAATGTTTGAGATCTAATAGAGGGGAATTTACTTCTAGTGAATTTAATGCATTTTGTGAAGAGAATAGCATAAAAAAGACACTTTTTTGCTCTGAGAACCCCTCAGTAGAATGGAGTGGTTGAGAGGAAAAATTAGATAGTATAGGAAGTTGGAAGAACCATGATGAAAGAATCAAATGTACTTGATGTGTAATAGAGAGAGGAAATACACACTATTTTTTATGTTCTTAACAGAGTTCAAATTAGAGGAAACATCACAAAGAATCCTTTTAAGTTATGGAATGGTAAGACTCCTACTGCGAAGTAATTTAAAGTATTTGGAAGAAAATGTTACATTAAAAGAGATGATGAAAATCTTGAGAAGTTTGATGCTAGATGTGATGAAGGAATTTTTCTTGGGTACTCAAGTACCAGCAAAGCATATAGATGATTCAATAAAATATTAAGAAAGATTATTAAGAGTGGTAATGTAAAGGTTGATGAGGACATGCACCAACCTATTGAGATAAGTGAAGTGGAACTAGATGATCCTATTGTTGTACCAGTACTTGAGGAGAATAAGGAAGAGGAAGAAGAACAAACTGAAGAAGAAGAAGAAGAAGAAGAAGAAAATGAACCAGAACCTATTTCTAAGACTTTGAAGTATGTGAAGAAGAATCATCTAGAGGAGTAGATAATTGGACATAAGAGTGAAGGTGTGAAGAAAAGAAGTAAAGTAGCAGTCGAGGTCAAACTATGTTTACTTTCTAAAATAGAACCTAAGTTTGTGTGTGAAGCATGTGAAGATGAGAGTTGGGTTAGAGTTATGAAAGAAGAGTTGCAGCAAATAGAAAAGAATTATACATGGGAATTAGTTCCTAGACCCGTGAATAAGAATGTAATTGGTTCAAAATGGGTGTTCTGGAATAAGTTAAATGAAAATGGTGAAGTTATATGAAACAAAGCAAGACTTGTATGCAAGGGATACTCACAAGTTGAAGGCATAGACTTTAAAGAAACATTTTCCCTATGGCTAGAATGGAAGCTATTAGGATTTTTTTGGCATTTTCTTCCCACAAGGATTTCAAAGTACATTAGATGGGTGTCAAGTCACCATTTCTGAATGGTGAATTGGAAGAAGTATACATGGAAAAACCTAAAGGATTTCAGTTATCTAAAAAATCATATATGGTTTTTAAGTTGAAGAAGGCATTGCATGGACTGAAGCAAGCTCCCAGAGCTTGGTATGCAAGATTGGATAGATACCTGGCATTACAAGGATTCTGCAAAGGGTTTGCTGACAACAATATTTACTTCAAAATGCAAGGTAACAAAATGTTGATAGTGGTAGTATATGTTGATGATATTATCTTTGGAGGAAATGAAGGAATGTGTAAAATATTTATAGAAGAAATGCAAAAAGAATTTGAAATTTCCATGATTAGTGAGTTGAATTTCTTTCTTGGTCTTCAAGTAAATCAAACTGATAAGGTAATATTCATTTCATAGTTAGTACTCCCATGGTGTCTGGATGTAAGCTGGGTAAAGATGATGAATCTGATAAAGCTAATCAGAGCAAATACAAATCTATGATTGGTGGGTTGTTGTATCTTACTACTACTAGACCAGATATCATGCATGCAGTATGTTTAGTTGCCAGATTTTAAGTAGATCCTAAAGAGGCCCATGTTACTATTGTAAAGAGGATATTCAAATATCTTAAAGGTACATCATATTATGACTTATGGCATCCTAAGGATGTTGATTTCACCTTGAGTTCTTATACTGATACAAATTGGGTTGGTTGTGTGGATGACCAGAAGATTACTAGTGGAGGTGATTTCTTTCTTGGTAGAAGATTGGTTTCCTGGTTGAGTAAGAAACAAGACTTGGTTTCTTTATCCACTATAGAGGTAGAATATATTGCTACAACATCCTGCTGTACATAGGTTTTGTGGATGAAGAAAACTCTAAAATACATTGGAGTGATATGTGATGAGACTATTCCTATTTTCTATGACAACACAAGTGCTATAAAAATTTCCAAGAATCTAGTAATGCATTCAAGAAAAACACACATATCTATCAGATATCATTTCCTAAGAGAGAAGGTGTTGGAGAATAAAGTTAGGCTAGAGTATATTTCTACAAAGGAACAAATTGTAGATATATTTACTAAGGCTCTTCTGAAGGATACTTTTAAGTATCTTAGGGAGAGGTTGGGGGTCATTGGCCCTTCAAACTAGGTGCACATGGAACTACATTAGTTGAGTGAATTCACATATTTTTCATTTATCTCGACTGATGAATGGGTCTACTATGCAGGGGGAGTAGAAAGTTTTCATTATTGCAGTATGAGTTGAATGGGTGTACTCCTAAGAGGGAGTAATTAGAGCTTTTTATCTTTTCCATTGATGTAAAAGTTGGAGAGAAATTCATGTGAAAAATAGTAGAAGAAAGGAGAGAGTCATGAAGAGTAATAGAGTTGTCTTTGATGGTTTTTCACATCATTTGTTGCCATCTATGACAAAGGGGGAGATTGTTGTGAGTATGAGAAAGTTTGGTGTTGTTGTCATTAATGTTGTCATTAATGTCAACACAGTTCAATATGTTGCAGATTGTGTATGTTTAGTTGAGATGTTGTGAGTACATGGAGCTATCCTTATGATGGTGCAAATGTGCTTAAATGATGAGTTTCCAAGTACCTTTGAGAAAATTAATAAAAAATGAAGTCAGAGGTATGTATGGGTTTAGAATGTGATCGGTATGTGATCCACATTTCTTTTGTGTTGATCTTATGCTTGTGTGGATATAAAGGGTTGTTTTTTATGATCTTATGGTGATATCTCTTTATTTGTAGCTTCCGGTTTGATGATGTGTGAAAGTTGTGTTCATTGGTGTGTGAATTGGTTTGACAGAGTTGGTTATCTATGGACTAGGAGAAATGTTTCTGCTCCATAGTCCTCCATTGTTTTGGTTCAAATCTTGCAAATTTGGAATATTCCTTCTAATAGTGCTATCTGAGTTTTGGCAAAGATGTTTGTGGTTTGGTGATCCAGAAGTTGAGCTTCAGAGTTGTATGTGTTTGCAAAGTCTAGATGGATTAATGGAAGGAGTTCTATGTTCAAAGGTTGTTACACTTGTTGTGGATGTATCTAAAGGAACCTGAGAAGTTTTCTCATTCATAATGAAGCATGTTGAGTCATTCGCATGTTATCTTCATTCTAGGAAGTGTGTAATTCAATGTTCATTTATGTTTTCATTAGGTTTGGCCGACCTGGTGTTTACACTTCATATGAAGAATTAAAATTTAACTAAGGAAGCATGTGGTTGATCTGAGACATTTTTTTTTTGTCTTGGTTAAGTATTAAATTGGTCCACTCTCATTCCTTTCCACCACAGGAATGTTGAGCTTTTGACCTAATTTAAATTTATGAAATAAAGTGTATGTGGTCGAGCTTAGAGAAAGTTTCTAAGGTTGAAGTTGGTATAAATGCAAGATGAGATGCGAAGGATTAAGATATACACAAGTAATGAAGTAAGCCACAAGTAAAGAGAAGAATTGTGTGAAAGTGAGTGGAGGCAACAATACTTCATTATGCTAGATTTCTGAAAGTAGTGAGCTGAAGGTTTCTACAACCTTCTATTCAAGGCTACGGATGTGTGTAAATTTCTATGGTGGATCTTTTTGTTATCTTTTATATCTATAGGCAGTGATCCTCCCTATTGGATAGTGAGTCCTTTCTATAGGAAATGAGCCTTTGTATCTAGATAATGAGTCCTATTCTAGGCAGTGATGCCTTGGTAGTGAGCTTTTCCTAATTCAGTTTTCTGCCACTTTATATTGTGAGTTGATCCTCACCATGTTTTTTCCCTCATTGGGTTTTCCATGTAAAATCTAGTGTTCATTGTGTTGATTTTACTTTCTGTTATCTACATCTCATGTTTATACTTAGTAACAGAACAATGTGGTTGTAAAGTTAATAAGTGTTTGAAGTTTTGTATTTAAATTTGGTGACAACTGATTCACCCCCCCTCTTAGTTGTCCTGCACCTTTTAACACTAAATCATCCTTGTAACCCTCTATATTTTTAGTGGTTCTTTGTAGTGTGGTAATGGACATAAAAAAGTAAAAATATAGGAAAGTAAATGGTTTTGAATTGATTTTATGATTTTATTTTATCTCATACTTGATCTTTGAGAATTATATTGACTAGTGCCTTATCCACACAGAGTCTAGAAATGAAGAAAAAATCTACAATAGACTAGCCTATGGCTTCTAATAACCTATTTTTCTTACAGCGAGAAACTAGAAAATGAACAATACCACCAAACTGCTTACAAATCCCTATTATAGCTACACAACCTTTGATGAATGAACTAAAAGAATATTTATTCTATTCCTTGAATAGAAACAAAAAAATCATACAACAATAACACAAAATATGATAAGAAAACCATATATAAACCTTGATTATATTGATTCAAAAGAGTGTGGATACAATACTAGAGAGAATGATAGATTGATATACAAATCTAAAGTAATACCATGAGTATCTAGGTTTCTTGTTGTTATTATAGAGCCATACTTACAACAATTTCTATTTCAAAGGTATTATCTTTTCAACCTAAGACCTATACAAATAATTTCAATAACTAATAAGTATAACCCTTTGAAAGACAACAAAAATGAATTTATATTCTAGGCACAACTCAAAATAATTGGGTACAAAACCTAACCCAACTAGGGTTTGCTAAAATAACAAAAAAAATTGACCAAATCCAGAAAATAAGACCATACCTTGGCCATCATGTAGAACCAAATGATAGGTGAATTAACTCCATAGCAGAAAAAGGAAGAATATTTCTTGAGCCACACACCCAAGCATCTATTACCCTATAGCAAGTCATGAAAATGAAGGCACACTAGGAGGCCAAAATACACTTTGAAGCCCTATAAAAATTGTGCAAACTCCTGGGCATGAAGATCTAAGAGGAAATCCCAACATAAATTCTCTAGGTATCCATGCCAAGTCATCATATTAATGAGCACACAAATATTAAAGAAAACCCCATGAAATTTTCCGCAAGTCATGACAAGGGATGGAGCTCTAGAAAAAATGAGGTTGGAAACATACAGAGAAAGCATGGGTAGTAATCCATCATTATTGGAGTTAGGCCAAAAAATCACTTAATACAATCCTTCCCTTTTCCTTGGTCAAAAATGGGTCATTGAGGAGGTAGTTAAATCATTAATGTTGAATATTAAAAATTGTGCCAATCACAAGAACTATTAGACCATCAGGCCTAAAAGGAGATCCTCCCATTGAATTAAATGGGTAGCAAGGCCAAAAGCAATACTATCATCAGACATCAAAGTTTCCTCATACCTCATACCCATCGGCACCAACACATCGAACATCACTTGTTAGGGTTTCCTTGAATCTCCTCCAGAAAGGCATTGGGCATTGAGTTGAAGATCCTCACCATGTGAGCATTAGAGTTCGGTCACATGGGCTACCACTTACCATGAAGTAGTAAGGGGTAGAAAGGAAGGGTGATACTCGATGCTCGAAAGGTAATTGAGGGTTGGGGGTTTGGCTTACCTCTTACTGCTTAGTGGTAAGAGGTAAAGGGAAAGGTTGATCCTTAATGCTTGAAAAGGTATCAAAGATTGAACTTTGGAGGGTCAAATTACCTCTTATCGCTTAACAGCAAGAGGTAAGAAGGGATAAAAAAGCTCAAAATTTCAAAAAGGTACTTAGTTAGACTATAAAGAAATAACACTAGGGGGGGGACTTAGAATTTTGAGAAGGAAATAAGAAATAAAATAAGAAAACAGAGGGAAGAAGAAGACCTTTAGGTGTCAAGCATCAAGAGGATTCCATACACCATACCTCATAGAGGTAAATGGGAAAGAAAAAGTCCAACCTTCAAAAGGTCAAAGTGGCAAAAGATGTCAGGGATCAGGGAGATTGGATATCTCTTACCTTAGTTAAGGTAAGCTTTCAGCAATATACTTATGCTGCTCTTTTGTACTCATGATTCTAGTGAATAAAATGAAGTTCTAAGGTTGAGCATTTGAGTTTTTCATTACTTTAGAGGATACTTATCCAAGGGGAGCCACTTGGTGAGTAATTTGTCCTTTAGTTTAGTATTACTTTTTTTTTTAGTAGCTAGTTAAGAATCTAATACTAACTATTCCTGTAGCCACTAGAATTCCATTATGTGACTATTCTTGCAGCTAAAGCAAATAAAATAGTTTCCTGTTTGTTCATATTTTCATTTTTTTCATGCATTTCAGTTTAATGTAGTTATTGATTGATGATTGGAATTTCCATTATTCCTTTCTAAGTACTCCACCTTCAACATTGT
Organism: Sequoia sempervirens; assembly: GCA_007258455.2. Lineage (NCBI taxonomy): Eukaryota > Viridiplantae > Streptophyta > Pinopsida > Cupressales > Cupressaceae > Sequoia > Sequoia sempervirens. The sequence goes on from VDFB02000015.1 coordinate 445,765,694, forward strand.
GTCTTTATTATTTGTAGAATGAAGATGGCTACTTTGAGTTCCTAGTGCACATACTGTGCTAGCCCATTTCAAGTTCACGTCCCTAGGTTGACAAGTTAAATGCACCTTCATTATGATTGAAATAGCTATTCAGGTTAGATGTCCAATCTCTGAATCATGGCTGTAAAGGCCTAGTTGTTGAATCATTATATAAGGCCGACATTTTTTGGCACCATTGCCAGGGATGGTGTCAAACTAGGGAGTTCTTTGGAGTCATTGGTAGTTTTTCTTATTGTAGTGTTTTTTCAAGTTGTTCTTAGTATACCCTCATTTAGGAAGTAATGAACCCCCTTATTCTTTACCAATTTTTTGTGTGAGCTGGCTAATAGTGAGTTGATACCGCATGCATAGAGGAAGGAGAAGGGACGCTTGTGGGAGATTATTTCCTAACAATCCTAATCCATTCTAGCTAGTTGAATATCAGAACTTGCCAAGAGAAGAAGAAGAAGAGCCACACCCCTTTGCTGATGTATTTCCTGATCTGACCAATTCTGAAGCTTCCACTAAAGACTAAAATCAACTTGAGAACCCATTTTATTTGGAACTACATCAAGCAAGCATGGGTGATGCAAATAGAAATAGATCTAATGAATCATCTTTTCCTTTCCCCATTTCCCATTAGAATGAAGTTGACAACATCAAAAACATCCCTATTTCAACACTCCCTAAGTTGTATGCACTTGTCACAAAAGATATTGATACCTTCTTGTTTGAGTTTGACATACTCTATAGAAGTTATGATCATACCACTGATTCCCATAGGCTTAAGCTATTTCCCACCACTCTAAAAGAAGTTGCATTAAGATGGTTCATGAGCCTAGGTAGAGATATTGTGGAAACTTGGGAAGAAATGAAGACAAAATTCCTTGAGAAGTACAAGGAGTATTGTAGGGGCAGTGACATGAGAGGAGGTGACATTTTTAGGATGCAACAAAAGGAGGATGAGAGCCTAGAGGATTATATTGCAAGGTTTCTATTTTTTCTACAAAAACCTCCACACCACAAACTCAGTGAAGACTCATAAAAGCTTCTTTTCCTAAGAGGAATCAATGAAAGTTTCATTGGTGTCTTGGACCTGATGGGAGGAGGATATATCTCCCAAGTTCCTTGGGAAGACATCAAGAAAATATGCCAAAACTACTCTAGGAGAGCCTCAAAGAAAGGGAGAGCTTACCAATATTCCATGGGTAAGTCATCTACGGGTTGAGTTTCAAGAATGGAAATTTCTCATTTGTTGGAAAAATTCAAGCAAAACATTATAAACAATCTAGCTACTCAGCTAGATACACTTCAGGCTAGGAAGAAGCAAGAGGGGGTAGAGGCAATGTTGGAAGAGCATTGCCCCCATTGCAGAAAAAAGAAGGACTATAGATGCAAGATGGTAGCTAATATTGAAGGAAAGTAGGTTGTACCCGTGTTCAAGCCAATTTAGATTGATGAAGATCAAGTCTACTATGTTGAACAAAGGAGGCTTTGGGCTCTAAGATAAGGTATGCCACCAGATCCACTCTCTTATGTTGGGCCATATTTTACTTCCTATTCATCTGGTAACCAATGGTAGCCCCCATATCCATACAATGATGGAGGATATCCACCATAGTCTTGGGATAACCCTCCAAATACTTGACCTAATCATCAAAACTCTCCACCCCAGTGGCAACAACCTTAGGGAAATTGGCAACAATTTCAAGGGTATTGACAACCACCCCCAGGAAATTAGCAATAGAAAAATCAATGGAGGGGAGGAAAATAATGTCCTACCCATTCAACCAGTTACATGAAGCCACCTTCTCAGCCTTAGCAGCCTGCTATAATGCCTCCACCTACTAATCCAAGGTCAAATGCACCTAAACCTACTTAGCTACCAGCTCAACCCACACCCCATCCCAATAAAAAACCACAACAATAGCCTTTATACTCTATTGATTCAAATCAATTCCCTGCATATGCTATAAGTGTAAGTGATATACACTTTTGTTTAGGAACTACTTTACCAGCCCCTTCCAAGCCCATTATCACTGAGCTTCCTATGGAAGAGGAAGAACCACTAAATGATCTCATTCAGCCAAGTGCACCTAAAAATCCTGAATCAGTCCAAGTCAAGTAGACTGAACACGAACCACCATTTCCTCAAAGATTGGAGGTTGCAAAGAAGGAAGAAAAGGAGGATCAAACCTTTGATATGTTGGATCAACTAAAGCGTATATGTGTCCAGATACCTCTATTCTAGGCCATAAAGGATGTCCCAATCTATGGAAAAGCAATCAAAGAAGTATGCCTTAAGAAGCTAAGTAGGAAGAAGAAAGACCCAACTATAGTACATATGGTGGGACAGTTAGCTGACATCATGCTTGGAAAAGTGACTATCCCTAAGTACAATGACCCAAGTAGTCCTGTGGTAGCAATTGTTATAAATGGGATACAAATAAATAATGCTTTGATTGATTTAGGGGCATCAATAAATGTAATGACCAAGGACATCCTGCAACAACTAAATGTTGCAAACATGAGATCTACTCCTATTGTCCTACAATTTGTTGATAGTTCTATTGTTAAGCTTGATGGTATAGTGGAGGATCTTGTGGTGATTCTAGACTCCTGGGAGTACCCAATAGACTTCATGATTCTTTCTCCTAAAGCTACACTAGGTGGGTATCCCATTATGCTTGGAAGGACATGGTTAGCAACTGCAGACGCATATATTGGATGTTTGTTAGGTGACATGACCATTTTTGATGGGAAGAGTACCAAATTTTTTGTTTTTTATCCTCCTGCTTAGCCATCCCATGATGAGGATAATCTTGTGTGGCCACATGTTGGTGAAGAGGCTGAGGAAGTTAATTATGTGGCATAGCTATGATGTTAGGTAGAAACCCCTTCATGCAGCTTCAAGAAGATGAGGTATTGGTTAACATTATTCAAAACCATTGTGAAGTGGAAGAAGCATCATCTTCTCATTATGCTACTCTAGTCAAGACACTTCTACCTACTGTTCCTATAGCTACTATTCCTACATATGTTCTTCTTGTACCCACTCTTCCTGTAGCCACTACTCCTACAAATAGACTTCCTGCGACAACAAGTATGTCCCATACATTGCTTCCATATGAAATCAAGGTACCATGCATAAATGAAGTAGCTATGATAGAGTTAACTACACAAGTGTAGGTTTCAGAGGGAAAATATTTGAATGTTAACAACAAATTGAGTGAAGAACAACAATTGTTATTAGAAAACTTATTGAGGACCCACCAACATGCATTTACGTGCGACTATCATGAGATGAAGGGATTGGATCCTAAGCTCTGTACTCACTGAATTTATATCAAATATGATTGCACCCCGGTAAGATAGCTGCAAAGAAGAATTAACCCTGCATTGAGAGAAATTGTAAAAGGAGAACTGCATAAATTGCTAGATGTAGGATTTATTTACCCCATCTCAAATAGTCAGTGGGTGTCTCCATTAGTGATTGTACCTAAAAAATGAGGGAAATGGTGTGTTTTTTTTATTATAGGGAACTTAATGCTATTACCAAAAAGGACCATTTTCCCTTACCTTTCATAGATCAAGTTTTGGACTCACTTGTAGGAAATTAATATTTTTCTTTTCTAGATGGATTCAACGACTACAACCAAATCCAAATTGCACGAGAGAACTAGGGGAAAACCACCTTTACTTGTCCATGGGGGACCTATTCCTACTCAATACTCCCATTTGGCCTATGCAGTGCACCTACAACTTTTCAGAGGGCAATCATCAACATATTTTTAGACATTTTTCATGATTGTATGGAAATTTATATGGATGATTTTACTACTTATGGTGCTGATTTAAATGGAGCATTGAAGAATATTAGGAAATTCCTATAGAGATGTGAATATCACCATCTCTATTTAAACAATGAAAATTTCTTCATGATGATGCAGGAAGGCATAGTTCTTGGACACTACATGTCTCACATAGGAATTCAAGTAGATCCTACAAAGATTGAGGTGATAAAAAATCTTCCCACACCTACAAAATAGAAGGATGTTAGGAGTTTCTTGGGTCATGTAGGATATTATAGGTATTTCATCAAGGACTTTAACAAAAGAGCAGCACCATTGTATACTCTCCTCACTGAAGATGCTGAATTTTATTGGACCAAAGATTATGACAGGGAATTTTCTGATTTGAAGGTAGCCTTGACTCATGCTCTTTTACTCAAAGGACCTAATTGGGAGATTCCTTTCCACATCCATAAATATGCATTAGATTATGCCATAGGAGCAGTCTTAGGATAGAAAGAAGGATCAATTAAAAATTCCATTTGTTTTGTTAGCAAGAATTTACAAGGAACTGAATTCAACTATATAGTGACAGAGAAAGAAATGTTGGCAGTAATCTATGCCCTAAACAAATTCAGGAACTAGATAACAAGTTACCAAATATTTATGCACACTGATCATACAGTCATTAGGTATCTCATGAATAAGCCTCTAATTTCTTGTAGGCTAGCAAGATGGTTATTATTGATGTAGGAGTTTGACATAACCATTGTGGATAAACCAGGAAAAGCCAATGTTGTTGTAGATTTTCTTTCAAGGTGATTACATCAGAAGATAATCAAGCCATAGATGACTCCTTTCTTGATAAGCATCTATTCTCCACTAGTGTAAAAACACCCTAGTATGCTAGCATAGATAACTATCTAGTCACAGGTAGAGTTCCTTCTCACTTCTCTCCAAAATAGAGAAGGGCACTCATTGAAACATATTTTCCTTTCTCATGGATTGTTGGATGCTTTTTTTATACCGGACCAGGCCATGTCATGAGGAGATGTGTGAAAGAAGATGAGACATATGGCATTTTACATGCATGCCACAACAAACCATGTCGAGGAAATTTTGCATCCAAGAGAACAATAATGAATATTTTGAACATAAGATATTACTAGCCAACATTCCACAAGGATGCAGGAAGGTATACTAGAAAATGTGATAGATGCCAAAGAATGGGTAGACCAACCAAATCTGATGAGATGCCACTTTTCCCTTAGGTCGTAATCACTCCCTTTGACAAGTGGGGATTGGATTTTGTAGGACCCATTGAACCTCCATCAAATGGTAAGTCTTATATCCTAGTATGCACTAATTATGTAACTAAATGGGTAGAAGTTAAGGCCATGAAGCATGCAAGAGATAACAATGTTGTAGAATTTCTTTATGAGGATATTTTCACAAGGTATGAAGTCCCACGAGAGATAATTATTGATCAAGGGGCTCAATTCACATCAGCCCTTGTTGCAACACTATTCAATGAGTACAACATAAGACAAAAGAAGTTTTCTCCTTATCACCCTCAGGCCAATGGCCAAGTTGAGGTGACCAATAGAGAAATTGAAGCTATTCTGACCAAGAAAGTAGCTATCCATAGAAAGGATTGGGAAAATAGATTACCAAAAGCTATTTGGGCCTATAGAATTACCTGGAAAATGACTATAGGCTTCACTCCATTTGAATTGATGTATGGAAAGACAACTATGATGCCCATTGAATTTGAACATAAGACTCTTAGGACTATAGTAGAATTGTGGATGGGTATCTCTGAGGCACAAAAATAAAGAATCATGTAGCTAAATGATTTGGATGAGAGGAGAAAAGAAGCCTTGAATCACATAGAGGTAGTGCAAAATCAAAGAATCAAGTGGCATGACAAATTTATCAAGGACAAGAAATTCCAACTAGGAGATTGGGCATTGCTTTATGATTCCAGATATCAGGATAATGCTAGAAAATTATAGACAAGGTGTCTAGGGCCATATGAAGTTGCTAAAGTATTCCCTAATGGTGTTGTACAACTCATTACTATTGACCCAGTCAGATTCAAGTTGCTTTTCAATGGTCATCACCTCAGATTGTATCACAAGCCAGCTTCCAATGAGGAGTTCCTAAAACAATTTACTCAACATGCTGCACCTGAGCTTCCTATAGCCAAAGGAAGTGGACCTAGTGTCCCTCCTTCTAGGTAATTAAGGTATGTACTTGTCATAATAAAGACTTCCACTTTCGTGGGAGTCCATTTCTTCACCCATTAGTCCATCCACCCATCCATTTCCACCTTTCTCTCTCTTTCATCAAATCACTTCATTCCACTCCACCTCATTCAACCTCATTTTAATTAATTGCTCAACTTATTTCCTAAGAAGGTGAATGGTACTTTCTCCACAATATTTGCAACAAATCTTCCACACATTTAGGTATGTACACATTAATTTCTATATCTTAATTTTCTTTAAGTGTATTCATTTAATTTTTGTACGCTAGTATGGATGTTCACCATAGCATGCCAATATTATATACCCCATCAAATCACCCTCTCACATGTGAGGACACATTCCCAAATTTTGGTTGGGGGGGAGGAAAAGATGTGAATATTTTTTCCACATGTCAGGTCCATGCTGGTCTATGTTAGCAAATTTTAAATTGAGCCGATTTGAAATTTGAGTGAGAAGATGGCTCGCATGTGTGAAGTAACACCAACTACCACTGCCATTTCTCTCCACCATAGCTTTCCTTTATTACTCCTTCCTTTCCATTATTGACCCTATCATATCTCAAGTTTCAAGAAAAAGGTAAGTTAAAAAGGGAAAATTTAGTCGACATTGGCATTGGAAATTTAGCAAGTGTTGCAAGAAGGTGAATTTGGTTTTCAAATAAGAATTGTAGGGAGGAAGCCACAATGTGATTATTTCATTGCAAACAATGGGAGGTGGGTTAATTTGAAATGAACTCATGATGCATGATGTATTATTGGAGGATGGACAATTCTTGGCCAAATTTAGAAACTGCAAATGGATAAACTACTTCCCGAAGCTGGATGATTTTGATTAAGACATTGTACTAGAGTTCACCTAGAAATTGTCTAAAGGGAAGGCCACAAAAAAAGGGCTAGAGGTCATAGTGAATGAAGAAAGAATTGAAAATTTTATAGGGTTACCTGCTTATGGTGAAAATTACCCTACTTCTAGAGACGCCAAATCAGCTAGGGCTGAATTTACAGAGTTGAACAACCCTCCATTAAGCATAGATAAATAGGGTGCAAAGAGAATGTCTTTACTTGAGCCATGGAAGCAGATAGTTGTTTATGTCATAAAATACATCACCTATGAAGGTCACCAGTTGAATTTGCATTTCGTGCACTTCAAGCTTTTGAATCATATGAGGAAAATAAGGAGGATGAATGTGCCAAACATGCTATACAACCTTCTTTCAATCATGGTGGACAAGACTTAGAAAGGTAGGGAAAATTTTGTTTCCCACCATTGTTTAATCAAATTACTAGTTGAGAAGTCTTTGCATGATGTATCTAGAATGACATGTGAAGATTTCATAAAAAATTGATCAAATTAGACCTAAGCACTTGCAACCTATGGTTTTACCTTAAGCCATAGGTCTAGTAGGAGATTAAGCATGGCTAAAGCCACTCTTGGTGCTTTTACCTCTGGCACAGGCCCTAGTGCAAACCCTCATGCAACAGAAGAAACCATGGAAATTAGCTCTTTTGGGATAGAGCACTCAGACAAAGAAAGTTCTTCCCCTGACTCTGATGATGATGTTCCACTTGGAATCCTAATGAAAACTAGGGCATAGAAGAGAGGAAGAAATGAGAAAAGGAAAATCCAAAAGGCACTTAACAAAAAGAGAAATACTAGGCTCTAAGAAGAGAGAGGTTGACACTATTTATCTTGTAGCCAAAGAAAAACATGAGAGCCCTCCTAGGTCTAGAGAAATGTCATAGGAGGACGTAGAAGCTCCAATGGGGTAGGAGAATGTCGATGAAGAAGATATATTTAAGATGATAGCAAACATAACATTGTCCGATCTTCCTAACATTACATAACAAGTGGAAAATAAAGAGTATGATCAAAATTAGGCTTTCTTGTAGCAAGAGATCCGACAACAAGAGGTCCTACAGCAAAATATAGAACAAGAACAAGAGCAGGAGTCCCTACAACAACAATAGAACTTGGGAGAACAATTTATACCCCTACAACTGGAATTGACTAGATAGCCTGAATCCTTGTAGTCGGTACCTTATGAAGAGAAAGTGTCATCAAAAATATTGGTAGGAATGCATAAACCCCCTGATTTCTCAATGCACATGGTAGCTATGCATTTATGGAAAGAAATGAAAAGAAGAGAAGAAGCATGGAAGAAGGATAAGTGTAGATTAAAGAAGGAAATTCAAAAGAGAGATGAGGAGATTGAAGATAAGGATGCAAAAACTTCCACTCTAAAGAAGAACGTGGATGATATGGCAGCCTTAGTACCAAAAATTTAAGAGTGTAGGGCCCCTCCAAGGATCTATGCTCTACACTTGAAGGAGAAATATCTTTCTTTTAAGATGGCCATAATTGTTTTAGGTTTGAACCCTTCTATTGAGATCCCTATTGAATTTTTCAACATTTATTGAATTCCTTCCCCTGAAATGAAGAATTTGTTATGTGAGTTTTAATTGCATAATTATGTTGTGACCCAAGACCATGATTGGAATCTACTACTATATGTTGGCAATGTCTAATTAAGGGAATTTATGTCCTAGGTACAAAATGAGATTAGTTGGGGGCAACAACATGGAGCTTATAAACAATTGGAATCCAACATCCCTCTACCCATTAGGGTTGAATCAAGGAATCCAAGGGATATATTTAGGGAATGACACATGATGCTTTTCAGACCTAGCTATGGTAATAGGATTATACCTTGGATAAAAGTAGTTTATAGTGAATATAAGGAAAAGGAAAAAATAAAAGATGAAACTATGAGGAGATACCTCTCCCAAAGATGGAACAACCTAATTAATGACCTCAAATAGGACGAGCCTCATTCCATCGATAACTATGCTACAACACTTAAAAGAATTGACGTATATATTCACATTGGAAGTACAAAAGGGAAAATTTGGCTTCCTCTAACATTTTAGCAACCCATCCTAATGTGCCCTATACCAAACTTTAGGTTCTACCAATATGATATTGCTATAGAGAGACAAAGATGGAGTAGATTGGATAGATTGGGAGGATTCTACTGGGACCCTGATTCACAAACAACAAACACTAATGTAGAGCAATTGTCAATTGCAAATTTTAGAGCATTGACTAAGAAAAAGAACAACTCTTCCCCTGTTGGTGGACCAAGAAGATCTTAGGTTGGGGGGAGTGATGAGTCTAGTTTATGGTCTAATTTTGGGTAGAATTTATGGTTTATTTTCTGAAGTTATCATAGACTTTGATGTTAAGTATTGATACCTTTATGATATTTCCTCAAAGTATATGCATTGGGCCTAATCCTATTTCTACAAATCTTTAATGATATTGGCATGTTGTATGGACCATCTATATTAATCCTACATGTGGTTCATGAATGTTCTTTAAGGTGGTTACAAATATGCAATTATTGTGCATACTAACATTGCCATGTAGATATAATTTGAATATACTAAATTGAGAAAGACACCACTAGCTAGGCATGCACCGTAACGTCCAGTGAGGGAATCATTCAAAGGTCAAATGAGGTCGATGGTAGGAGATTCCTCATGCAAACTCAATGTAACCTCCTTGTAGTGGTCTTTATTGAAGTTGAGCAAATGTGCACATTACTGTAGTTCTAAATCTATGGTTGGACATGCATGTCTGACTAGATTCCATGCATGCGTAACTGTCACCCCACTTTCTTTGTTTTCCCAAAATGGCATCCTCCCAATTCGTGGAGTTGACTACCTTGTTTAGTTGATATTATAAATAAAGATCAGACACTCCTTCTCATGGGGTTGCACAATTTTATACTGTACTTGCATTCCTAAGTTTTCAGCAATATAGTTATGCTACTCTTTTGTACTCATGATTCTAGTGAATAAAATGAAGTTCTGAGTTTGAGCATCTAATTTTTTCATTAGTTTAGAGGATACTTATCCAAGGGGTCCCACTTGGTGAGTAATCCGTCCTTTAGTTTAGTATTAGTTTAGTATTACTTTCTATTTAGTAGCTAGTTAGGAATCTAACAACAACTGTTCTTGCAGCCACTAGAATTCCATTTTGTGACTGTTCGTGCAACTAAAGTAGACAGAGTAGTTTCTTGTTTGTTGTTCATATTTTCATTTTTTTCATGCATTTCAACTTAATGTTGTTGTTGATTGATGATTGGCATTTCTATTATTCCTTTCTAAGCACTTCACCTTCAACATTGTGTCTTTCATAGCTATAGAATGAATATGGCTACTTTGAGAACTTCCTAGTGCACATATTGTGCTGGCCCATTTCAAGTTCACGTCCCTAGGTTGAAAAGTTAAATGCACCTTCATGATGATTGAAATAGCTATTCAGGTTAGATGTCCAATCTATTAATCATGTTTGTAAAGGCCTAGTTTTTGAATCATTATAGGAGGCCAACAGGGGGGTTCGAGCAAACCCCCCTTTTTTACCCTTCCCCCTCTCCTCTAGCATTTATCTACAAAATTTTTCCTTTCTAAGCTCATGTTCAGGATAAAAAATGGAGGAAACTTCACAGATCCAACTAGATGATTGTAGTACTTAGAACAAGTTATCCATCTAATATAATTTTAATATATTTTGGTTTCATTGTGTATTTTTTATAGTTTAATTAAACATAGGTTTTTCACCAAAAATTAAGCTCTCTTTCTACACATGTGGAAAAATATTAGATTATCAAAAAATATTCTAAAAAATATGGTTGTGCTAGGTATTGATGTCCTTGATCTAGCAAAAAAAAGTGAATTTTGATACATACAAAAAAAGTTATGTTGTATTGGTCTACCTATTGCTCAATTGTAATTGGTTTGACTTCAAAACTTAATTAAGAAAAAAAATCAATAAAACACTATGAAACCAAATGAATGTGCTAGATATCATAGTTACAAATCTAAATTAAAAAAAAAAAGAATTTTATCCTTCATAGAAAGAAAGTTATGTTGTTTACAGTAAACATCGCTCTTTAAAAATGGTGTTTACTATTAAAAACTAGTTTTTGAAGGAGATTGAAAAAGAAATACAATTTTATTCCAAATTTTTTTAAAAATATATATTTGGAATCTACAAAAGAATGTCAGAAATAAGAATTTGGCATCATCTTCAAATTCCTCATGGTTTAGCAGCTATAGGTCCTTGAAAGTGAAGATTTAGTTAAAAAAATTCAATTCAATGTCTAGTTTGGCAAAAAATTGTAAACCAGTATTGTGGGATAACTTGTATGCAAGTTTTGGTCTAAGATTTTAAAGGAGAGTATGTCTACACTTTCTCTATCTTATTCTAGAGTTTTCATAATTTATGTTCATTAGGAAAAAATATTAAAGTGACAAAAGGGTCACTATGCAGGTTAATTAACCAGTTGATGTTCTGAAATTGTGCGAAAACAACATGTAGCATGTGACCTCTAGATGTAGCATGGGATGGTGAAATAGGTCTTGGTTAAGTTTATTAAAGGAAACACATGGCATCATTTTATTTTGGAGAAAACAAATTTAATTTATGAACTAACTGCTACATGTTTCATGTAAATTTGAATTTAGGTCCACCTTAGCTAGCCTATATATTTGTAGATGGTCTTAAGGGACTCCTGGCTAACATGAAATAATGTTAATGCAATGATATGTATATAATCATCATATTTTTAGATCTCACTTGAAATATGTAGAGTGAGTGTGTGAATGTATTGTGTGAGCAAGAGTAATTCAATGGGAGTTGTATCTCAATCATTGTGCACCTTCATCAGAAGATCATATAATGTGTTTTTGGAACAACAATCTACTAAGAGGGGAGGGGTGAATCAATAGATCTCAAAAATTCCTCTAAAAGCACTTTGAGTAGATAGATTGTTTTAAACCCTTATTGTGCAGATTGAGAATTAACATGTAAAACACAAAAATATGCACACACACAAACAAGCATCACATAACACATGATGTACCTAGAAAACCTAAAATGGGAAAAACCATGATGAGAAATTTTGCTAGGAGCTAGTGTCCTAATCCATCCTCACAAGCTTGAAGTTCAGTTACAATGCTTTAAGGGAACCAAGCCTAAGGAGACACCAATCCCCTAGTTTTAGGATCACCCACTCCAAGGAAGCACCCACTCCCTTATCTGAGCACCTACCCAGACATCTAATGGCACCCACCAATTAGATTTACAATGCAAGATATTACAATTTTGATGATAATTTTATGTTGTAACTTATTTGCAATTGCAAATACATATATGTTGCACACCCTACAACTCTTCCTCTCCTCTACACCTCTTTATCTACTTTATATTCACTTCTTCTTCTACACCCCTATTCTCTGCATCTAATACTTACTCAACAACACATCTCCTTTTCTATAATACACTAGTTTAAATGAGTGGAACCCAAAAAAAAAGAACCAATACAATCAAGGGGTTTACCTTGAATGTCAATCCATATTTGAATTCTTTATTTTTGTTTGTTTCAACTTATTCAAGCCTAGTGCATTTTTTTCTACAACAACATTCTCCACACTCTACCACACCAGACCCCTCTTTCTCCACACTTTTCTCCAATTACTTAATAATTCCTCTTCACCTCAACAACATCCTTATTATCTTACTTTCTTTTCTAGCCTATAGAATCTCTTTCAAGTCGTGCACACTTGACGAATACAACTTGATACTTCTATTAGGGTTTGGGCCCTTTATTCTTGAAGAAGCATGCTTTGCATTAGGCCATACCCACATTAATTTTTGTCTTAGAATATCTTCTAAGATTAGAAATTTGTAAACCCTAAATTGGATACACATTTAATGTATTCCTCTGTTCATAAGATTTGATCTCAATCTCTATTAACTTAGCACTCTATTCTATCATTTTGCAACTCAAATCACCAATTAAATTGATTTTTGTAGCAAGTAGACTAATTAATTTCATTCTTTTGGTCATCTGCCAGTCAAAAACCACTTACATGGACTTAACCATTTGAAACCATCACCTTCAAATTTTGACTGCAGATTTTTTCTCTACACTTGATGATCCATGGTTCTTCATTCATCACTATCCTTTAAAACACTACCATCGGATGAACCTTCCCTTACATCTTAGTCATTGATCTTATTCTACCATTGCCCATTGCCACATCAAAGAGACCAAATAATTGCTCACTCTGAAGACCATAGGAAACTTCGATGAAATTTTTCTGGAGTATCAAAGGGACCACTCACTTGGTCCTACTGATATTTTACCTTCTCCATGACTTGTCAATTGTTTTCCACATGTAGGATCCACTTGACTAGGTCATCGCCATGCAATTCACAAGGATGTGAATTACTGAGATGGTCAATCACCTTTTGCTGCTTGTCATTACATGTCACCAACTACTATCATCTTCTGCTATGTGTCATAAGATTACTTGATCATCATCTCCATGTGTCTACCTCATCACTATGAACTGTCATTCATCTTATCGTTATATCGAAAGTACTCATTTTAGAGTCACTTTGATGTACATTCTTCTTGCTAATGAAAAGCCATCAATATATCAAGGGGACACCAAAATTCTACTCTTCGAATTGTCATTATCTCATAGATAACTCTACCATTCTTCAAATTTCACCATCATAGTGTCGAAGAGACACTAAAAAGCCTCCCACCGACATGTTGAGGTTTCTCCGATCAGATGCCTTTGCATCCACACATTGTTCTACCACATCACCTTAGCAAATATAGTCAACTGCTGCCACCTTCATCCATATTATCTTTGTAATGCACGTCAAAAATTTTGTCCTAGTCATAGTTCATTGTGGGACCCACCAATGGAGTATCAAGGGGACACAAGATATAGTCTCTTCGAACTGCCACTGTCATTTTGATATAGCACTACCTCTCTCCATCACTACATCGACAAGACACCAAACTTAGAGTCTTTGAAGTGGTGTTGTCTTCCCGATCAAACATATAGACACTTCCAAAATTGGAAGGCTAGGTGTAAGGGGCTAGTTCCCACATGATTACAAAGGCATAAGTGATGAATTAAATGACTTGCAACCTACAATAACAATTCACTGACAAAATAGAACTCTATTTGAATGTTGTGACTGGAAATACATCATTGTAGCCTTTTGAATAGCTTTTGCAATACATGCAAGATATTCTTTTGGAACCATGAACAACTTGCACATCTCCAGGTCCTAATCTCTACCTTTTGACAACAATGACAATAATATACCATCAATCTCCCCCATTGTCATTGATGGAAAAAATTTAAATTCTCACATAAATTGCAACATTGAAACTCTATACCAATTACCACTATTCACTCCCCCTTTGACATACATCTCTTCCATGCTCCTATTCAAGCATTTTCTATCATTTCTCCCCCTCTTACATCAATGGCAAAGGGAAGAATCCTCCTGACTTGACCTTTGACACCATTTCCATGGATAAGTGAATTACAGGTGAGGCTCCCCTTGGATGCATACTCTATCACTAGAATCTAGTGATGTGATGTGGGAGCAATCACTCCCAACTTCTACCTCAGACATTCAAATTGCTTTGTGGAAAGAGGCTTAGTAAAAATGTCAGCTACCTATTCTTTTGTCAGGACATATTCCATGTTGACCTCTTTATCTACAACCTTCTCTCTAATGAAGTGATACTTAATAGATATGTGCTTTGTTCTAGAATGTATCATTGGATTCTTTGAAATGTTTATGGTGCTTGAATTATCACAAAGAATTGAGATTGGTTCTTTGTACTCTACCTTGATGTCCTTAAGTGTTTGTTTCATCCATAGGACCCGAGTACAAGTTGTTGCTCCTACATATTCTGCCTCAGTTGTGGAGAGAGTAATTGATTCTCACTTCTTACTCATCCTTCAAACCAATCTATTTCCTAGAAAGAAAGATCTACCACTAGTGCTTTTCTTGTCATCTATACTTCTAGCCCAATCAACATCAGTATATGCAGTCAAAGTGAAATATTTTCTTTTGGGGTACTATAGACTATAGTCAATAGTGCTTTTAATGTATTTGAAGATTCTCTTTACTACATTGACATGAGACTCTTTTGGTGTATCGTGAATTTTCCAACCATGCATACTACTTGCATAATGTCTAGTCTTGATGTAGTTAAGTATAACAAGCTTCCTATCATTGACCTATACATAGTATGATTTGCATCTAGGGATTCATCTAATTTTCTCAATTTGCAACTAGTTATCATGGGGGTACTTACTGGTCTACTATCCTCCATTCCAAATTTCTTGAGCATTTCCTTAGAATACTTAGTTTGAGATTTGAATATCCCATTATCAATTTTTACAATTTGTAGACCAAGGAAAAATGATTGACACATTTTATCATTGCTACCTCCAAATATTATATCATTTACATAAACAACAACAATAATCATGTGTTCACCTTTTGATTTGAAATACAGATTACTATTTGCACACCCCTTTTTGAATCCTTGTTGTTGCAGGTACTGGTCCAATCTAGAATACCTTGCTCTAGGTGCTTGTTTTAGACCGTACAATTCCTTCCTCAATCTGCAAACATAATCTTCTTCCTCTAAAAGATGAAAACCTTTTAGTTGTTCAATGTAGAATTCCTCTTCAAGATTGTCATTCAGAAATGTAGATTTAACATCCATCTGATACACTTTAAATCCTTTATAAATTGAAAATGCAAGAAACATTCTAATAGCTTCTAATCTTGCAATAGGTGCAAATGTTTCTTCAAAACCAATGCCTTCAACTTGTGCATAGCCTTTTCACACTAATCTTTCTGTGTTTCTAACCACAACTCCATCTTCATTTAAATTATTTATGAATACCCATTTGGTACTAATTGCATTCTTGCTTGATGGGCTAGGAACTAGTTCCCATGTCTTGTTCTTCTAAATATGATTGAGTTCCTCCTCCATGGATTTTATCCAACTCTCATCATTTTTGGCTTCATTAAAGCTTTTTGGTTCGATCTGAGATAGGAGAGAAAAATTTACTTGTTCCTTATTCCTTGCCAGTCTTCTCCTTGTCTAAACTCCTTCATTTTTCTCACCAATTATTTTATCTATAGGATGATTCTTTTGCACATATTTTTCAAGGGCCCATTGAACCTCCTCCTCTTCCTCTTCTTCTCACTCCTTTTCTTTGATTGTTGGAACTACATCATCATCTTCTAATTCAAACTCAAAATTATTTCTGCTAGGCTTACCTTGACTTTCATTTTCATCAATCTTGACATTAATGCTTTCCAAAATCTTGTCCAACCTCTTGTTGTAGCACTTGTAAGCTTTTCTTTGAGTGGAATATCCCAAAAATATTCCTTCATCACATCTTGAATCAAATCTTCCCAAGTCTTCATCTTCCCTTTTAATGTAGCATTTACTACCAAGCACCCTGAAGTATTTGACTGATGTAGGCTTGCCATACCACAATTCATATAGAGTTTTTCCATTATTTTCTCTTAGAAGGGCTCTGTTTTGAATATAGAGAGTAGTATGAACTACTTCCTTCCAAAATGTATTTGTCAAATTTTCCTCATTTAACATGGCTCTATCCATTTCCTTCACAATCTTGTTTATTCTTTCTACCACGCTATTCTATTGTGGTGTTTTAGGTGTTGAATATTGTCATTTAATTCCATGATTTTCACAATATTCTTTGAATTCACTTGATGTAAATTCTCCACCTCTTTCTGATCAAAGAAACTTAATTTTTCTTCCAGTCTCCTTCTCTACCAAATTTCTAATCAAAGAAACTTGACCCAATCCATCCTAGTATAATCATCAATTAGTAGCATAAAATATCTCTCACCTTGTAGCCCCCTTGTCCTTGTTGGACCACACAAATCAATATGAACTATTTCCAAAGTTTTTTTGGTTGATTAATCCTTTTTTGGAAAGATAAACCTTTTTTTCTTTCCCTGTTGACATCCTTTGTAGACTGGATTTTCAAGTTTTTCTATCTTAGGCACATTTCTGACCAATCCTTTTAAACTTATTTTTACTAAATTGTCAAAATTTACATGCCCTAATCTTCTAGGCCATAGCTAAATCTCATTTGCATGGATTATTAGACAATTGTGGCCTTTTTCTTCACAAAGGTTGTAGAGATTAGTATCAATCCTTACTCCTTGTGTAATTGTCTTTTTGTTCTTTCTTATCTTACAACCCTGAGAGTTAAATATAATTTTGTACCCATTATCACACTTTTGGTTGACACTAAGAAGGTTATGTTTCAAACCCTCAACATAGAGGAAATGTTTTGTCTTATTCTTTCCATCTAAGCTCAAAATCCCTTTACCATGAATTTCGATAGTAGTATTATCACCTAGACTTACTAACCCTTCCTTACACTTTTTGAGTTCAATGAATTCACTTTTATCTCTAGTCATATTTTTGGAGTAGGCACTATCAATCACCCATAATTTTTTTCTTTGCATGCACTGTTATTTGGGAAATCATAGATTGAGTGGAACTCTACCCTTTCTCCTTCCATACCTTCTAAGGTTTCTTTTCAGTATTGTCTTCCTTTTTCTCAAAAACTTTAGTTTCCTTTTCCATTTTGGGAGGTGAATTTTTCTTGTTTTTAGATTGAACATTTGGTCTTATATTTTTTTTTCTACACTCTCTAGTTACATGACCATATTTTTTGTAATTGTAACAGACTATATTCATGTCAACCAAGGGAGCAAATGGATTTTTTCTTACAAATTTTTCCTTCCTCCTTGGAATGACTCTACATTCTCTAGCCTTATGATCAAAATGATTACAAGAATAGTAATACCCATAAAAATATAGAGTTCCTTGTCATGGCGTTTCCTTGAGTTGGAAGAGGAGATCTTCTTGATTTGGCTTCGCTGGACTATGGA
This sequence comes from Sequoia sempervirens, assembly GCA_007258455.2. Classification (NCBI taxonomy): domain Eukaryota; kingdom Viridiplantae; phylum Streptophyta; class Pinopsida; order Cupressales; family Cupressaceae; genus Sequoia; species Sequoia sempervirens. The sequence continues at coordinate 445,783,614 of VDFB02000015.1, forward strand.
ATCTTGTGAATCCATGATCATCTATTCTTTATGTGTTCTGATTCTTCTCTTATTGATCAAGGAATGACTAACCGTCCTTATCTACACCTATCATTTTCTCTTCATCAAATTTCTCTACCTTGGTAGACTTCTTTTCATCCTTAGCAACTTCCTTTTTGTCATATTTTTCATCATTAATGACTGCTTTTTCTTCTACCTTGAATCTTTCATAGATATTTAAAGAGGTGTCAACAAATGAGCTATTTCCTTTCTCCAATCCTAAGCCTAATTTTTCTTTATTCACTAGTTTTTGCAAAATTATTAATTCATCTAGAATTTCTAAACCACCTCTTAATTTCAAACCCTTATTGATATACTCATTAGATTTCTCCAATTCCTTTCTTAAGGAAACTATTTCTACCTCAAGCTTCAAACATCTATCCACTTTAGTTTCTAATTTGTATTTCATTACTTCTTCCATTCTTTTGGCTTCCTCCACTTGAAGTTTCAAGCTTACTACCAACTGATTAGATTCCTCAAGATCCTAGGTTAGCTTTTTATTCTCCTTTTGAGCACATTTTTTTAATTTCTTATTTTCCCTTTTAATATCATCAAGCTTATCCCTTAGAACATCAAGATCTTCAAGACCACTAATTGATTCTCCCTCAAGATCAACAACTGCTTCCTCTTCTTCCTCATGAGAATCCTTAGCTTGTTCATCCTTCAGATCCTTAGAGTCCTTGGCCATAAAGAGGAATTCTTCCTCTTCTGCCTCCATTACAAGAGTATAGTCTTGTTCATCATATGACCTATCACTAGCATCAAATTATTTTCTTTCTTCATGAATGTACAGGCTCGTCTTCTTGTTTCCAAAGCTCCTTCATTTAGGATAATAAGGTTTCTTCTTTTTTCTATCTCCTTGCTCAGTGTTATCTTCTTTATCATGATGTCACTTAGAGGAAAAATGTCCTATTCTACCACAATTAAAACACTTGAAGGGAAATTTACCTTTATACTTGTTGGATCCTCTCCTCATTCTGCTTCAAGTTTGCTTCTTCCTCATCAACCTCTTCATGGTCTGATGTAGTAGCTATATCTTTATCTTTCTTATCTACACCATTCTTTTCCCTTTTTATAGCCTTGCATGTAGCTTCTCTCATAGATCTCTTGACATCTCCCATTATCATCTCATATGTAGTAAATATGTAGTGCAACTCTTCAAGAGTGAGCTTATGTGCTTCACTTCCTTCTTCAATTTCATAGATCTCATGATCATATCTATTTTTCATATACCTTAGAACTTTTAGCACAATGACATCTTTTTCTTCTTCTCCAAATCCTTTAATAGAGTTTACTACATCTTCAACTCTTAGCAGGTAGTCTACAATCTTCTCCTCTTTAGCCATCTTTAAGCCTTCAAAATTTTCTCTCAAAACTTGAAGCTAAATGCCAACTTCACCTTGCTATCTCCTTCATAGATGTTTTTTATTTTTTCTCGGACATCATACATAGTTTAACAATGCATAACCTTTCCAAGAACATAATCAGATAAATTATTCATAATGGTAAACTATGCCTTTTCATTGTTCTCATAGTCCTTTCCTACAACATTAGTGGGAAGAGTAGTAGGAAGAATATATTTGGTTTTGACAGACATCCAAACATCAAGTCCTACAGATCCCAAATATCCCTTCATAATTGAGCTCCACTTAACATAATTTGTTCCATTGAATAGAGGTGTCTTGCTTGAACCTTCTTAATTGTTCATTGTGTTCACACTACCAGAATCTACCTGAGCTAATTAAGCTTGACCTAGGGAACCCAAAGCTTTGATACCAATTGTTGGAACATGAAAATCTACTGAGAGGGGAGGGGTGAATTAGTAGATCTAAAAAATTCCTCTAAAAACACTTTGAGAAGATAGATTGTTTTAAACCCTTAATGTGTAGATTGAGACATAACATGTAAAAAAAAAATGCACACACACAAACAAGTATCACATAACACAGGATGTACATGGAAAATCCAAGATGGGAAAAAACATGGCGAGAAATGTTGCTAGGAGCTATTGTTCTAATCCAACCTCATAGGCTTCAAGTTCAATTACAATGCTTTAATGGAACCATCCCTAAGGAGACACAAATCCCTTGGTTTTAGGACCACACACTCCAAGGAAGAACCCACTCCCTAATCTAAGCACCTACCTATACATCTGATGGCACCCACCAATCACATTTTTAATGTAGGATATTACAATTTTTATGAAAATTATATGTTTCAACTTATTTGCAACTGCAGATACATATATGTTACACACCCTACAAATCTTCCTCTACTTTGTACCTCTTTATATACTTTGTATTCACTTCTTCTACACCCCTATTCTCTGCATCTAATTCTTACCTAGCAACACATCCCCTTTTCTATAATACACTAGTTTGAATGTGAGGAACCTAAACAAAAAACACCAATACAATCAAGGGGTTTACCTTGAACACCAATCTAGATTTGAATTCTTGATTTTTGTTTGGTTCAACTTATTCAGACATAGTGCATTCTTTTTCTACAACATCATTCTTTGTACTCTACCAAATTAAACCCCTCTTTCTCAACACTTTTCTCCAATTACTTGCTCATTCCTCTTTGCCTCAATAACATCCTTATTATCTTACTTTTCTTTTCTAGCCTATAGACTCTCTTTCAAGTTGTGCACACCTGACCAATACAACTTGATACTTCTATTAGGGTTTTCATCCTTTCTTCTTTATGAATCATGCTCTTCATCGAGCCATACCCACATTAATTTCTATCGTGGAATATCTTATAAGATTAGTGATCTGTAAAACCCTAAATTGGATATGCATTTAATGTATACCTTTGTTCATAAGATTTGATCCTGATCTCTAAACTTAGCACTCTGTGCTGCCATTCTACAACTCAAATCACCAATTAAATTGATTGTTGGAGTAGGTAGACCAATTAATTTCATTCTTCTAGTTGGCTTCTAGTCAAAAACCACTCACACGGACTTAACCGTTTGAAACCATCACCTTCAAATTCTGACTGTAGATTTTTTCTCTACATGGCATGATCCATGGTTCATTCATTGTGAGCCTTTAAAACACTACCGCTAGATGAGCCTTCCCTTACATCTCATCCATCAATATTATTCTATCGTCGCCCATTGCCACATCAAAGAGACCAAACAACTACTCACTTCAAAGAATGTAGGTCACTTCAATGAAATTTTGTCAGAGTATCGAAGGGACTACTCACTCGGTCCTTCTAATATTTTACCTTCTCCATGACCTATTTCCTATTTTCCACATGTGAGATCCACTTGACCAAGTGATTTCCATGAAATTCACAAGAAGGATGTGAATTTCTGAGATGATCAATCACCTTTTGCAACTTTTCATTACATGTCACCAACTACTATCATCTTTTTCCATGAGTTGTAAGCTTACTTGATCATCACCTCCATGTGTCTACCTCATCACTACCAACCATCATCCACCTTATTGTTATATCAAAAGGACTTATTATAGAGTTAGTTCAATGTACATTCTTCTCACCATTGAGGAGCCATCAGTATATTGAGGGGACACCCAAATGCCTCTCTCTGAATTAGCATTTTCTCATCGATAACTCTACCATTCTTTAAATGTCACCATCGTAGTGTTGGAGAGACACTAAAATGACTCCTAACATGTTGAGGTTTCTTTGATTAGATGCCTTTGCATCTACACATTCTTCTACCACATCACCCTAGCCAATGCAATTAACTACTACCACCTTCAACCACATCATCTTCATACTACATGACACACTTTCATTCTTGGTCATACTTTATTTTGGGACCCACCAACGGAGTATTGAGGGGACACAAGATACAGTCTCTTCGAATTGCCACTTTCATTTTGATATAGCACTACATATCTCTATTGCTACATCAATGGGACACCAAACTCAAACTCTTTGAAGTGGTGTTGTCTTCTCGATTAAACATTCAAACACTACCAAACTTGGAAGAGTAGGTGCAAGGGGCCAGTTCCCACATGATTGCAAAGACATAAATGATGACTTAAATGACTTGCAACCTGTAATAACAAGTCACTAAAAAAATATAAATTTGTTTCAATGATGTGATTGTAAATACATCATTGTAGCCTTTTGAACAACTTTTGCAATACATGCAAGATATGCTCTCGACACCATGAACAACCTGCACATTTCTAGGACCTGATCTGCACTTTTGGACAATAATGACAATAATATTCCAACATGTGTGGGAGAGTCTCGAAAGGAAGTTTAGATATTTTTTAAGTTGTGTAATCAACATTGAAGTTACGCAAGCTTTATCTTTGTAATCTGGTAGGACTGGTGTCTTACTTGTTGAGTTGGTGCTCAAATATTTGTATTGAGGATTGGTGTCTCTAGTAGGTTGGTGCCTGCAAATGCAACAAGGTATTGGTGTCTCCAGTAGGTTGGTTCCTACTTCATGATTGTAACTTAATCACTATTTCTATGAGGCTAGATTTGGACAACGGCTCCAATAATCTCTTCTCATCGAGGCTTTTCCCATTTCAAGTTTCCACATATATCTAGTTTCATTGTGTGAATGTGTACATCTATATTTCTTGATTGAAACTAGCTAGTTTGATTCATTTTTGATGATTCATGTTTGAGGACACATGTTGAATTAAAGAGTTTTAAATAGATTTGATATACTAATTCACCCCCCTCTCAGTATATTGTGTGCCCTTCAATTGGTATCAGAGAAAAGTTCCTTTGAAGAAGCTTAACAACTTGAGGTATATTTGGGATGAAAAACTCTATGGCTCAAGAATGATTTTCTTCAAATAAGACATCACTCTTTAATGGATCCATTTATGATTTTTGGAAAGTAAGGATGGAAGAATAATTGATGGCCCTAGGGTTTGAGGTTTGTAAATTAGTTGTGGATGGATATGAGATCCTTGGAAGTCCCCCAAGAGATCACATCAAAAATAAGGCTTGTGAAAATAATGCTAAGGAAATTAATGTTATTCTATGCAAATTATCTAACTTTGAATTTGTGAATATTATGCATTGCAGGACAATGAATTACACATGGAGTAAGTTGCATAACATCTATGAAGCTGACGAAAAGGTCAAACAAGAAAATCTTCAAACTCATGAAGGTTAGTTTGAAAGCCTAAAAATGAAGGAGGAGGAAAATATTTCCACATTCCTTCTCAAGGTTGATGAGGTTGTCAATTCTACTAGAGGTCTTAGTGAATAACTAAAAGAAAGTATGATTGTGAAAAAGGAACTCAGATCCCTTCCCAAAAATCTTTATGCAAAATTTTCTACCATTGAAGAAGGCAAAGAACCGAATACTCTAGCTATGGATGAGTTACATAGAATTCTAACTTCCTATGAAATGAGAATTGAGAATTACAACTTTGTAAGGAAAGAGGCTACATTCAAGATGTCCAAGAAGCAAGATGACTTAGATTCCATAAATTATAGAGGTAAGTTTCCTTTCAAATGTTTTAATTATGGAGAATTAGGTCATTTCATGCCTAAATGTCCATATAAATAATCTAGTAATGCTGAGAAGAAGTCATTTCAAAAAGGGAAAATATTTCCTAAAAATAAAATAAAAAGTCTTTATCAATGAGGAAGGCTACTCATTTGATGATGATGAACAAGCCACTTCTATGAATGAAGGATAAAAGGATCTTTTTATGGATATGGAAACATGTAAGAAGATCCAAAAATAAATTATGGAATTGAATATGATGTAGAAGTAGACCTTGTGGAATAATTGCTTTGCACTAGTAAGGAAATCAAAAGGATGAGGAAAAGGATTACAAAAGAAGTGAAAAATAAGGACATACTATCTCAAAATCTTGAGAAGGCAGGAAATATGGTCATTGATCTAAAGATTCAAGTGGAAGATGCAAAGAGGATTGAATAATTTCTAACTAAAATATTTATATCAAGAGACAAGGATTGTGAAAAAATTGGAGAAAAGATTGTATCATTGAGGAAAGATCTTGAGAAGGTAAATCATCAGTTGAAGTTAAAGTTTGGGAAGAGAACTGAAATCTTGGATTAGATAATAGAAATCTAGAGATCTATGCTTATCAAACCTATCTTGGTTTTACTAATGAATAGAAGAATAAGGTAACCAAATAGCCTGTGAAGTTGGTTATTGAGGATCTAGAAAGGAATGGCTCTAGGAGTTCAAAGTATGAGAAAGTTGTAGCAATTAATGAAAGAAAGGTGTTGAATGAAGGATTCACTCAAGTGCATAGACAAAATAGAATATTTGGAAGATAAGCTTCAAGAGGAATAGGCTACAATACTAGGTTATATCATTCTTTTTTTCTAGTTACCATTTTAATTGCAATCATTTTGGTCATAAGGTTAGGAATTATAGAAAGGCTCTGGCAATAAGAAATAATTTTGTTAGCAAAAAATTATTTGTACCCTTATATAATTTCAATATTATCTATCACAAATGCAATAATTTTGGACATATTTCTAGAAATTGTAGAAGAAATTTTGTGAGTCCTCCTATACAAGATATAAAAGGAGATAAGTTAAAATGTTAAAATAATAAAATAAACAAGTTATGGAAGAAGAAACTAGAGGAGAAAAGATCAAAGAAATCCATGGTGTCTCAGACTATATTACATGCTTAAAAGGAAAAGAATTTATGGATCATTAGCAACGAGTGTTCAATTCACATGACTAGAGACAAGAGAAATTTCATATGCACTTCAAAAATTTTGATGGAGGATCTATAACTCTTGGTACTAATTCTATTGCTACGATTACTAGTAAGGGCATTTTGAGTCTTGGTGGTGGAAAGATAGAAACTCATGCTATTCTATATGTAAAAGGACTAAAGAAAAATCTTCTAAGTGTGATTCAAATGTGTGATAAAGGCTATAAACTATCATTTAGTTCTTAAGGTTATGAAATAAGATTGGTATCGGTGAGCTAGTTGTAGAAGGAAGAAGGATTGACAATGATTCATATAATCTCAACAAGGTAAATGGATAAAATTTCTTTATAATACAACGAGAGGAGAGTTGAATCTCACATAGAGGATTGGGACAAATTAATTTTAATGATCTTGTGTGGACCAATTCAAAAGGAATGGTCAAAGACATTCCAGAGATCAAGAAGCCTCAATCTACTCATTGCAAACCAAGTCATGATGGAAAAAAAGGACCAAATTTCCTAGTAAGGAATATTTTACAACAAATCCATTAGATATGATTCATACAACTCTATGTAGACCAATGAGGACAAAGAGCATAAATGGTGAATGTTATTTTATGATTCTTATTGATGATTATTATAGAATGACTTGGATTCTTTTTTAAAAGAAATATTAGAAGTATTTGAGAAGTTTAAAATAGTTAAGGATATGGTTGAGAATGAAACTAGAAGAAAACTATTTTTTTTGAGATTAGACAAAGGTGGAGAGTTCACTTCTAATAGGTATGATGAATTCTATGAATTGCATGGGATCTAGATATAATTTTCTACTCTTATAACTCCACAACATAATGGATTAGCTGAGAAGAAGAACTAGACCATGCAAGATATGGCTAGAACAATGTTAAGTCAAGAAAATTATTAGATATGTACTAGAGAGAAGAAATTCAAACAATAGTGTATATTTTGAATAGATCTAAAATTAGACCTAAAAATAATAAAACACCATATGAATTATGGAAAGGAAGACCACCTTTAGCTAGACATCTTAGGATTTTGGAGGCAAGTTCTACATCAAAAGGGATGAAGAAAATTCAGGTAAGTTTGAATCTAGATTTGATGAAGTTATCTTTCTTGGTTATTCTATGACAAGAAAGACCTATAGATGTTATAATAAAAGACTGAAAATAATTGTGGAAAGTTTCAATGTAAGTATTGATGAAACAATACAGTCTAATGATACCTTGGATGAAAAATATAATGAGGATCTAATCCACAACAATGATGATGACTCAAAATTGATTATGAGAATATAGTTACAAAAACTCTGGCTAGGTAATGTTTAAAAGAATTATTTTGAAGATCAAATTATAGGAGATAAGGATGGTGGGATTCAAACTTGGAGAATAATTGAGAAAGAGAATGAATAAGTACATTTTACATTATTATCAAAAATTGAACCAAGCTCTTATGTGGAGGAAAGAAAAGAAAAAGGATGGTTAGATGCTATGGAGGAGGAACTGACTTAGATTAAAAAGAATAAAACTGGTTTTGAGACCTAAAGAGAAAATGTTATTGGCACAGTGTGGATCTTTAGAAATAAGTTGAATGAAGATGGAAAAGTGATCTAGAACAAGGCCAAACTTGTATGTAAAGGTTATGCTCAAGTTGAAGGAATTGATTTTGAAGACATTTTCTTCGATAATAAGGTTAGAAGCAATCATAATGTTCTTGGCCCTATCAAAATTCAAAATTTTCAAGGTATATCAAATGGATGTGAAGTTTGCATTTATGAATGGACAACTAGAAGAAGAAGTCTACATTAAATAACAAGAAGGATTCTAATGTTTAGATAACCTATATTTTATGTGTAGACTAAAGAAAGCACTTTATGGACTCAAACAAAATCCTATAGCATAGTACTCTAGATTGGATAGAAATTTGCAACAATAATGATCCCAAAGAGGTAGTGCAAATAGTAAATTACATTAAAAAATTTAAGGTGATTGATTACTAATTGTTGTTGTTTACCTTGATGATATTATCTTTGGTGGAAGTTTTGATGCTATATGCAAAGATTTTTCAGGATGCATTGCAAAGTGAGTTTGAAATTTCAATGCTTGGAAAATTATCTTTATTTCTTGGTTTACATATTTCTCAATCAAAAAAATATATATTCATTTCTCAAAATAAGTACATAAATGAAATTTTGAGCAAGTTTAATCTAGAATACTATAAACTAGTGAGCACTCCAATGGTTATTGGGTGTAAATTAAGAAAATATGATGAATCTGCTCTAGCAAATAAAACTTTGTATATGTAGATGATTGGTAGCCTATTGTATGTGACTACATTGAGACTAGAAATAATGCAATCAGTTGGGATGATAGCTAGATTAGAGGATGCACCTAAGGAGACTCATATTAAAACAGTAAAAAGGATATTTAGATATCTAAAGGATACAATAGATTTTGGTTTGTGGTATCCTAAGAGGAAAAAATTCACACTAACTACATCCAAAAATGTAGATTGGGTAGGAAGCATAGATGACCAGAAGAGTACAAGTGGTGGATCTTCATTTCTTGGTGATAGTCTTGTATCCTGGTTAAGAAAAAATTAGGATTCAATGTCTTGATCTACAACAGAGGCATAATACATTGCAAAAAAAATATTTTTCAAATAGGTATTATGGATGAAGAAAAAATTGAAGGAGATGAAGATAGAGCTTTATGAACCCATGCACATTCTAACAATACAAGAGTTTTAAAAATTTCTAAGAATTTGGTGATGCATTCAAGGACAAAGCATATTGCAATTTAGTATCATTTTATTAGAGAGAAGGTTTCAGACAAAGAGGTGAAGTTGGAGTATGTTTAAATAAAAGAGAAAATAAAAAACATTTTAACAAAACCTCTTTTCAAGGAGACCTTTGTGTATCTCTGGTAGAAGTTGTGAGTTTTTTTCTACCTCCTCTTGAGTAAAGATGAAGCACAAGTTGAGGGGGAGTGTTGACTCCCTACCACAAGAATATTTGGTTGTCTTGTAGAGTGTATTAGAAGAAGTGTAGGTATGGACTTAGGGGGAATCTATCCGAGTAAAAGGTTTACAAATTATGAAAAGTAAATTAAACTTTTCCATTGACATCAAAGGGGGATAAATAGGACTCAAAATGCTAAATCATCTAAGGAGAGAAAGAATTCAAGCAATGTGGCTTCATGATCCTAACACATTAGATTTATCTTCTTGTACTAACTTTTTCCATCAATGATATAGGGATATATTGTTGAACATATGTTGTCAATGATGTAAAATGAGTAATATCAAGGTGTATTGTCCTTGATGTCAAAAGGTTCTGAATAGTCATTGATCTCAAATGAGTAATGCTAGTTGAACAGTGATAATTAAATGTAATCATACTTGAATATCATAGAATTTTGAGAATAATGAATAATATTTCTTGTAGTATGCTTGCAATGTCATGCTTGTATCTATTCATGTTGATAGGAGGAATCTAGAAGTCAGATCTGAAATGTTTGAGGTTAGTTACCCAAGTAGATAGATTTTGTTGGCAATAGTTTCATGATTTTTATTTCTTCCTAGATGTGAGTTTTGGTTTGCAGTTTTAAAGGAGAGTATGTCTACACTTTTTCTATCTTATTCCAGAGTTTTAAGAATTTATGTTTAGTAGGCAAAAATATTCAAGTCATAGAAGGGTCACTGTGTAGGTTAATTAACTAGTTGATGTTTTAGAACTGTGTGATAATAAATCTTAGTGTGTGACCTCTGAAAGTAGTGTGGGATGGTGAAATAGGTCCTGGTTAAGGTTCCTGAAGGATGCACACAACATATTATTCTTTTGGTGACCATAAATTTGATTTATGACCTACTTGCTACACATTTCATGTAAATTTTAATTTAGGTTCACCATAACCAACCTCGCTATTTGGGAATGATGTTAAGGGACTCCTAGCTAACATGAAATAATGTTAATGTAATGAGATGTATATAATCATCATAGTTTTAGATCTCACTTGAACTGTGTAGAGTGAGTGTATGAGTTTATTGTGCAAGGAAGAGTAATTCAATGTAAGTTGCATCTCTATCATTATGCACTATCATCAAAAGATAATAGACTATGTGGGAGAGTATTTGAAATAATGTTAGCTCTTGTGTAATTTGTTTAATCAACATTGAAGTTCCACAACCTTTATCTTTGTAATCTGGTATGACTGGTGTCTTACTTGTTGAGCTAGTTCTTAGATCTTTGTATTGGGGATTGGTGTCTCTAGTAGGTTGGTTCCTACAAATACAATAGGGGATTGGTGTCTCTGGTAGGTTGGTTCCTACTTCATGATTATAACTTATTCATTATTTCTGTGAGGTTGGATTTGGATAATAGCTCCAAGTAGCTCTTCTCACTATAGTTTTTCCTATTTTGGGTTTATATTTGGTGTTTATTATGTGAATGTGTGCATATATGTCACTTGATTGTTAATAGTTGGTTCGATTCATGTTTGAGGATACATTTTTAATTAAAAACTTTTAATAGATTTGATATACTGATTCATCACCCTCATAGTATAATGTTCCCTTCATCCTCTTTTGGAACATGGGCTACTTTGCTATGGGGGTTTCATAGTCTCTTTCTCTCTCCTATGGGTTGCTTGTGGCTTCAATGATTTAGCCACTTCAACTACAACTATCTACATTAGCTTAGTCAAAATAAAATATTTTCAAGGTTGGTGTTGAGTTATCCACTTTGGGAGGCTACTTATCCCCCTTCACATATCTTAACATAATGGATTTTTTTCTCCTATTCTACTTTTTTGGTACACTCCTTTTGTAATTTGAGGTTATTTTAGATTAAACATGGATACCTAAGATGACATTTTTTCACTTAAGGGGGTGTTAGTGTAATAATTATTACTTTAGGTATGTTTATCCTAAGTATATTATTGCACATGTTCTTTTGGTTTACTTAGGTATGATAGGAAAATGAGTTATACATTCACAATATTTTACTATTTTCATTATCATCATAGATTTGGAAACTTAGATAAGAAATTCCCCAATTTTTGGTTTTATACCTTATCCTTATTTGCATCAGATCTGGAAAATACAAGGCTATATATTTTTTTTAACTTTTTTTCCTTTTGATTGAGTAATAAAATAAATCCATTGCAAAATATTACATTTCTTTCATAGACTAACTCTATTTGGAGGTTTGATTTTAAATAATTTTCTATTTTTTTTATATAATTTTATTGATTGCACTAAATTATGGGTTATATACCTTCCTATAGATTATAACATTTTGAAGTAGTCAAAATGATCCTATTTATTTTTGGAGAATATAGTTGAAGAAATGACAATAGGGTGCTCCACCTTTTAGGAGATGGAACACATACAAGGGGGGTAGTCCTTCCTATTCCTATTTCACTCTAGTCCATTAAAGGAAACCCTAGAGATCTCAACCTAATGATCCAATTAGGAAAAGAGATTGCTACAAGGTCTCCTTAGGTGTGATTAAAGAAGGGGTTTACCACTAAGAAAATGCATAGAAAGAAGGAAATGAATGCAATATGCAAATCTAGCTATATGATCTAGGAAATGAAAGTTAAAATTATAATAGGAAACATTTAGATATAAAGAAGTACCTGGAAGGCTGAAGATGACTAAACAAGATTTGAAAAACCTTATTTTTTCTATTTTTGATGTTTATAGGGACTCATACACTAGATTGGGAAATTTAGTCCCAGTCTATGGTTTTTGGTTGAATCTAGAATCTACAATTGTTAAACTAGGATCTACAAAAAATTGCTGAAAAGTGGTATATAAGGACTCATACAGCCAAGGTAGTGATTTATTCCTAGTATTAGGGTTTGTATAAAACTCTGGTATCCTCTAGTAATCTTTTGTAGCTTCTCTCTTGTTTGATCTTTGAGTTTGAAAGTCTGAATTGTGAGTTGCAGGTGAGTTTCCGTGAAGATGAAAACTTCTTGAAAATTTTGAAAACTTTCTTGAATCTTGTAACTTTGTCTTTAAAGGATTTTCAAGTCTCAAATCACCTATATATGTACTCACACGTGAAGAGGAGAAAATTGTTGTGTTAGGGAATAGGGGTTTTCCTTGGTCAAACCTTGTTTTGGTAATCAAACTTTGAAATGAAATCAAATAGAATGAAGGAATGATGAATGAACAATATGCAATGTTGCAACTCACCAAATCCTTGGAATAAAGGCTACAATATTATATGAAATTACTAGCATGAATTTAGATCTTGAATCTTGATTGAATGTTTGAATGCTTGCTTGAATCATAAAAACCTACATCACAAATGTTAGCTTAAAAAAACACATGATGCATGATGACTTTTACATGATGCTTGAATCTTGAATTGATGCTTCAAAGTGCTTGATAATTAGCTCTTGAATGCTCTTGAATTTCTAGAATGCTTGAATGCTTAAATAAAACTTGCTCATAATAATTTCCAGGAGAAAATATGTGAAATAACCTTGTATTTATAATTGTTTATGACAAATTTCCTGAAATTACAACACTACAAGCTGACATCAGTTCTAGGAGAATAAAATCCCATGAAGAATTGAATTCAAAATAAGTCTAAGCTAAAGCGGGACTCATACGCAAATTGAGGTGTATGAGTCCTAGTAGCCCAAGCTTGGGACATAAATTTCTTGAAATTTTAAGTTTAATGCCATATTTAGGATTAGGCCCCAAAACTTAGGTGGGACCCATATGCCCAAGGTGATGTATGAGTCCTAGATCACTAAATCTGGGACACACAACCCAAAATCATGAATTATGATTGGACATTTGTTAATTGTTAGGATTATGCTAAAAAAGATTCATTAAATAAGGCTTGTGGATGCAAAGTATGATGGTTATGAGACATAATAACCTGGCCAAAATAGCCCTAGACAGAATAACCCGGTCATAATAACCTAGGGACAAAATAACCCAAGCCAAAATAACCCATGGTCAAAAAACCCATGGACAAAATATCCCCATAAGAAAATAGAGAAAGGAAAACAAAACTTATAAATTACATGTATGTTGCTAAAAAAACTTTATTATTCAAAATTTCAATTAAAGTTTCAAATTATGAGTGATGCCTCTTATATAATCTAAAATGTTATGGTTGTCATAACCATCAACTAATATTTTTAGTCTTTCTTTGAGTTAGAGGTATTTTTTCCTGCTTGTTTGCCTAGTGTATCCAACCATATATTTCTCTATTCTATTCTCTTGGAGACTCTATTCTTTTTTCAGAGCTTTGATGAATTTCTAGACTGAGCTATGTGATGCTTGAAGCAATTCACTAAATCCTTTGTGTCATCTCTCAATGGTATTATTGTTTATGGGAAGATCATCTTGAGTAGCTGAATAGAAATTCCACATTGTGATTGGAAACTTGGGTGATCATCTATTGCCTCTTCTGGTTAGTCTGCCAATCCATGTGTCTTCAAAATAATCAATTATGGGTTGTAGGGTCTCCTCATGTTTTGTATAATAAGGAGATTGTTGAAGTGTTTCAAATGTGTCAATTATGTCTATCTGAGGCATGAAAGCTAATGCAACAATTTTCTTGATCTCATATACAAATACTTCATTGGAATTGTAACATGTTTGTAGACCTTCTTCTTGAACTTTCCTCCACAAGCATTGAGAGAAATGGAAAAAACATCCTCGAATAGTGGCATTTGGAAAATTTTCAAAAATAGCTCCTATGAAACCTAATTCAAAATCAATAAGTATGGTTTTTGGGTTTAGATCAGGTTGAAGTTGTTTTAATTCTGTAAGTACTTGTGTATAAGTGATTCTTGTATTGTTGCTCATAAGAATATAAATGAGTGGAAATATTTCATCATTTTTCAAGCCAAGAATCGTGTACAACTATTGAAAAATACTTGGCATTGTTTTAAATGTATCATCACTAAACCAATTTTTAGATTCTTCTAGTAATTGCAATTTTTTTATGGTGGTGAATATTAAAAAATGATTCTCATCATGACTATCATGAAAAAGAAACTTTTCCTCTCCATTGGTAATTGTATATTCAATTGGTAAGATAAGATCTGTTGATGTGTGAGGATTTGGTGGCAGCACTTCAAATCTTAATCTTTTTCTTCGAATCATTTTGGATAATGCATGGGTTGATGGTATTGCTCCTACTATTGGTAATGAATTATTAGAACATGAAGCAATGATGATATTTCTTGTAGAATCTTGAGTCAATCATGCCATGTCTTTCATTTCTTTCAATTTATTTTTGACAGTGATCATTTTAGGTTTTGGAGCATGATTATGTTCTGTATTGCTAATTACATCACTGGATTATGTTTGTGTCATAGTATAGCACCGACTTGAATAGTTATTTGTCAAATATTCCACACAATGCTAGATCATTTTATTGATGCCAAAATGTTTTTATCACTCTACACGCTCTTACTTCTTCTCCCCTTCTTCCTTTCTTTACTTCTCTTAATTCTAAAACTTTATATATCTTCTTAATTCCTTTTCATTTATATCTTTTCATAATAACTCTTATTCAACTTTTTCCCACGAAATTTCCTTTATTTTTATAATTATTTACCATTTTATAGGTTATTTAAGCATATTAAAGGTGTTTTAAGGCTATTTTAGGGGTATATAATGGATATATGGTCTAAAAATGACTTAAATAGGCTCTATGGTACCTCACAATCATATTTATAAATTTTTTTTGCCATTTCTAGTTTACTAGCTTTATCTAAAATGACCATGGGTTATTCTATCCATGGGTTATTTTGACAGCAGGTTCTTTTGTCCATGGGTTATTATGACCCTGGGTTATTTTGTCCTTGGGTTATTTTGGTCGGGTTATTCTGTCTAGGGTTATTTTGGTCAGGTTATTATGTCCTGATACCAAGTATGACCAAATAAGGCATAAAAAATCCAAATTTTAGCAGGGAGGGCCCAACAAGTGTGAAAATGTAAAGGGATACATTTTTCTACACTACATTTAGCCCCCATTTTAGTGAGAGGAGGAACTTGCTTCAAACTCAAACTAAAGTAGAAAAACTCACATCAAGAGGGGTCCAAGTGTACCAATTCTAGTGAGATAGGATGGCAATGATCAAGAGGGTTGCACAAGCCCCCAAGATCAAGATCCTATGGAAAACCTCATAGGCACAAAATATCACACATGTGAATAATATAAGAAGCAACAATAAAGCATAAGCATACATTGTGAAAGACATAAAGAAGAAAGAAAAAGAGAAAATAGAGGGGTGGATCAAGCCTCAACTATTTTCCCAATGTGATGTTGATCAGATGTAAGCTTTTTTTCAAGAAAATGTTTACAAGTGGAATTCTATGTCCACTATGGAAACCAATGCATGCTCACAAGGGCTAGTGGAACCTCAAGCCATCCACTAGGGGAGCCCCTAGAGACACATATGCATGCGGCCAGTATGTGCTCACACAAACAAGCAAGTGGCTATGGGAAATTCATGCCTAATTTTTGTTCCCATAATCTAACCATACCAAAGCTATACCTCCTGATAACTTTAATAAGGTTCCACACAACATGAATGATAGGATTCACAAGGCAAGCAAAACTTCATATGCTTGACACCCATGAACAAACAAGATGGCTCCACAATCAAGCAAAGTGTGTTATGCAAAGTGGCCATATAATAGTTATTGTAAAAGAAAATTAGTGTAAGGTACATTCGAAGGAGTTTTTCTTAGTTCATGTAAGGTCTTAACTTAGGGAGCATCATGCCTAATGTATCCAAGAGAGGACCAATTGAAGAATAGAAGATTTGCAACATATAGGATGTAGTGAGTCACATCAAGCCACTAAGAGGAATATAATATGGTAAGAGAGATCACACTCTTGAAGGACATTACACCCAATGTCACCACAAAGAGAAAGACACATCACATGAAGTAAGAATACTACACAATGAAACATGAATTGAAATGCAAAAGAATAATGCCAATGTATGTCCCCAGTTTAAAGAAATTGCTAAACATCATGTTGTGAGCAATTACTTTATGGTAGCAAATGATAAATCCTAATAATAAAGAGGACATGAGAGATTATTTGGAAAGACCTATTCCAAGTCATATGTTTCTAAAGAAAGATATGTAATGAAAAGGGGTTGCCCCCAAAATGAAATACCAAAATCACATAAGGGATCCATGGATTTGGGGTCGGTATGTCTTTGATACAATGTTGTTAGAGAGCTTGGAACTGTCATCATCCAAAATACTCATGGAACAAGAAGAATGACAAAAAGAGAGTAAAAAAAAAGAAAAAAAAATTGGGTCAACATGGACGAGACCTAAATGTATCGACAACTTGCATCATCCCTAAGAGGAAAACACAAGGAAAAGAAAAGATAAAGGAAAATATTTTAGGTCAACATGGAAGAGACCTAAATGTCTTGACACCTTATGTCATCCCAAAAAGGAAAACACAAGATCAAGAAAAAGGTAAAGGTTTACTACATATAGAAGAATGTAGATACAAATAGAGGAATTTCACAATGAGAGAGATACACATCAAACAAAATAGTACGGGGAGATCACATTATGCATATGCAATCACATAAAATAAACAATGAAAAATACTAGTAAGGCACATGCGAGTCAACCTATAGTAGGTCATCCTCATCCCAATCTCGTTCATCATATATAGAAGGTGAACACCTAGCCAAAGGGACAACAACAAGTGTTGAACTAGGGGTATCACCAAGTTCAACACTCTTCTTAATAGAAGAATTTTCATTTAAGTTCATAGAAGAGGAAAACAGTGTATTCAATTCATTATGAACTTCCTCATCAATTTTAGTAATCTCATCATCATCATCATCCAAGTTAATCAAAATGGGACGTCAAATGATAATGTCTAAAGAAGGATTCAAATCTTGTTGTATTTGTGGTATAGGATCTTTTTGTTGTGGTGAAGAGGGAGACTCTTTGTGTATTAATTTAATTAAGTTTGCATGGTGATTTGTTCTTTGTTGTTCTCTTCGTTTAACCTTTGAAAAATAGCATGACATCTACTCCTATGCTCTATATCATTTTTATTTCTCTTAGTATGATTTTCAAGTTGTGTTTCTATAGGAGTGGGTCTATCAACCATATGTTATTTTTCTAGAAGGGGAGGAATGGAAGGAACCATAGGTGGTTCTTCAACCATCTTCTCCATAGCTTTGTAAACTTGTTTTATCTTAAGAGGCATGATGGAATTGTTTTGGTTGTCTCTTGGTCATTTATAGGAGATAGGAAAAGGATCAGTCCTAGGTTGGTCTTGTTGGATGTTGTGGTTGTGTTTCTGATATGTGGTTGTCATTGATGTCAACACTATTAGCATTAGTGCATTTGAAGATGTATATGTCGAGGATATTGAGAAAATTATAATAAATGAGTTGCAAGTTGTGAGTGGTGAAGTTATTTTTTGTTTTTTGGTGAGTTTTGTAAGTTGTTGATAAGAGATTGTGGACTAAAGGGTTTTTTTATGAGTATATCTAGTTTATCCATGCTAAGTTTCAGAGATCCGCATAAAGATTTGATTGAGTCATAAAGATTTACATTCTGATAGCTTTTTTTGTTGCTTTAGTTGGTGTTTTTGATTGAAGATTATGTGATTCCAGTTAGTTTAGTTTTTGTGGATGCTTCTTTGATGTTTTGTAATGTTTGTGGATATTTCTAGATCATGCTCTATCTATGTTGCATGTCTGCATTGATCGTTGTACTCATGGATAGGAAATTTTCTCTTGCATGTTCATGTTTTTCTTGTTCTTGGCTGACAGGGTATTAAAGCATGTTGTGGATCTTCGAGGAAAAATTAATTGAAGTGTTTTTGTGTTGGAGATGTTTTTTTGGGTCTTCACTATGTTGTGGTTGACCTTGGTTGATTCACATTGAAAATTATCTATTGTTTTGGGTCGATAGTTTATATTCATTTTAATGTGGCTAACTTGTAATGTTGTAATTTCATGTTGCGAATATATAAGAGTGATTGTTTATTCAAATTGAAGTGTGTAATGGTCTATTTCTATGTGTGTGTGCGAATATTATTCAAATAATTTGAAGGCAGAGCATAGTGTGAAGAAAAGTGAAGAATGAATAAGTGTTCATGTGCTTAATTAGAACCGCAATCAGACATTAGAAGATGCTATTTTCTCAGTTCAAAATTTGAATGGTTGTAATCCAAATATTTCTATAAGACAGTGTGTCTTCCTTTGTAATTGAGCAGTGAGCTCTAGGAATTGTGCCTAAATGCATGTGCATTCCTAATTTATTCTTCTTATACTTTTAATAGGGTATAATCTCGTGGATTAACCTCCATCGTGGTTTTTTCGCTAACAGGGTTTCCACATAAAAATCTTGGTGTTATGTGTGTTTTTGATGTGTTGTTGATTCATGCTTTCATTGTTATTGATCAAATATGAGAATAATGATTAATAAGTTTAATAAGTTTGAAACTCGGTGACAGCTAATTCACCCCCCCTCTTAGTTTTCTACCCTTGTGTTCCCAACAATTGGTATCAGAGCAAGTTCCTTGGAAGAAGTTTAACGACTTGAGGTGATTTGGGATGGCGAGATACAAGAAGGATAGTCTGAGATTTGATGGAACAAATTATTCTTTTTGGAAGACTCGAATGGAGTGCCATTTGAGATGCATTGGTGAACCCTATTGGAGCAATAGAAGGAATATGTATGTTATACCACTGAATGGTTCTACTACTTTTGCTGAGATCAGGGATTCTAAGTATAATATCTAGGCTAAGGAAGCACTTTTGAGTGCTTTAACTGATACTGAAATGACAAATTTTATGGATCTAAAGATTGCTTTTGAGATCTAGAAAAATTTGGAAACTTTTTATGAAGGTGATGCTAATATGAAGATTGCTAGGTTGCAGAGTTTGAAAGGGAACTATGAAATGTTGAGAATAGTGATGATGAAAATGTTACTACTTTCATGCAAAGAGTGAATGAAATTTTGTTTGGTATCAAATGTTCTAGTGAAAAGTTGGAAGAATTAGAGATTGTTGCTAAAGTTCTTAGATCCTTTCCTGTTACTTATAAACTCAAAGCTAGTGCTATTGAAGAATTCCAGACTGTAACAAATGTAACTAGAGATATGTTGGTTGGTAGGATGGCTGCTTTTGAGTTGAGAAAATTTGGTGATGCCCTTCCTAAGGTTGAATTTGCATTTAAGTCTACTACTTTCAAAAGAGATAGATAGAGATATGATCTGGGTGATAGTTCATCTAGAAATACATTCAAGTATAAGGATGAAATCAAATAGATTGAAGAAGAACAAAGAGAGCTTGAAGAGCTGGAAGCACTTATTGTCAAAAGAGTACCAAGAGGAAAAGTTAAGTATGAAGGAAAATTGCCTCTTAAATGTTTTTCTTGAAATAAGATAGGTCATTTTGCATCAAGGTGTCTGTAAAGAGATTCTAAACCAAGACAAAACAAGCATAAATTTCAAAAGGAGTGTTACTATGCTATTGATGAAGGTGTGATAGATGATGGATTTGATAAAGGTGAAGACAAATGGGTATTTATTGCTATCAAGGAAAATAATCCTATATCTATTGAATCTACTAGTTGTACAAATGTGGAAAAAGCCCTAGCTACTCGAGTTGAAGAGAAAGATGAATGGGTGATTGATAATGGATGTTCACATCATATGACAAGAGATAAAAGTAAGTTTGTGAGCTTGGAAAAGTATGATGGTGGTGTTGTGATATTTGGTGATAACATAGCTAGTGTGATCCATGGAAGACGATACATTTCTCTTGATGGTAATAATAATACTAATGTTGTTCTATATGTGGAAGGCTTGAAGAATAATATTTTAAGTGTTAGAAAAATGGTTGATTACAATATTTAGTTCAAGTATGGAAAGTGCAAAATATTGGGATGTTCTAGAAATGTGATTGAATCAGGTACAAAAACAAGAGGTAATATCTTTCATCTAAATGTTGCTAGTAAATTTTTTTTGATTGCTCAAGTTGATGAAAGTTGGTTGTGGCATAGGAGAATGTGTCATGTTAACTTTGATAACATTGTCAAGGTAAGTTAAGTTTGTAAAACCTACTAATTCTATTTGCAAGGAATGTCAGTTGGGAAAGAAAACTAGAATTTCATTTCAGAGCAAACAACATTGTTTAAATGAATTCTTGGAGCTTGTGCATATTGATTTGTGTGGTCCCTCTAGAATCAGAAGTTTACAAGGTTAAAGGTATTTCATGTTGCTTATTGATGATTATTCAAGAATGATGTGGGATACTTTCTTAAGGGAGAAATCTAAAGCACTGGAAAATTTCAAGATCTTGAAGGCTATGGTTGAGATAGAGACTGGTTTAAAAATTAAATGCCTAAGATCAGATAGAGGTGGTGAATTCACTTTTGGTGAGTTTAATTCTTTTTGTGAAGAACATGGAATAAAGAGACAATTATCTGCACCTCAGACCCCTTAGCAAAATGGAATTGTGGAAAGGAAGAATAGAATAGTTCAAGATTCTACTAGAACCATAACGTTGGAAGGAAATGTCCCTCATATTTATTGGAGAGAAGCTTTGAGTATTGTTGTGTATATTCTCAACCAGGTACAAATCAAAGGTGATACTGGTAAGACCCCTTTTGAGCTATGGACTAGTTATGAGCCTACTGTTAGATATTACAAAATCTTTGGAAGTAGATGCTATATTAGAAGAGATGAAGACATAGGAAAGTTTGATGCTAGGAGTGATGAAGGAATTTTTTTGGGTTATTCTACTAAAAGAAAGACCTACCAGTGTTACAATAAGAGATTGAAGAAAATGGTTGAAAGTGCAAAGGTTAAGGTTGATGAAGACATTGCTAGACCATCCATAACCCATGGAGATGATTCTGATGATCAGAATGACAGTAAAAACAAAGGTCAAACTTCAAATCAATTGCAAATTATTCCAGTGGATTAGGAAGATCAAGAGGAAGAAGAAACTAGTGAAGTTGTAGAAGAGAGAACACAAGAGCCTAAAGTTGAAGAACATTTTAAGAAGACTCTGAGGTATATAAGATTGAATCATTTAGAAGATCAAATTATTGGTGATAAGAGTAAAGGTGTCTAGACAAGGAGAGAAATTGCAAAAGAATATTGCTTGATTTCAAATACTGAGCCTACTAGTGTGAATGAAGCATGCAAAGATGAACATTGGGTTGAAGCAATGAGAGAAAAGCTATAGAAAATTGAGAAAAATGATACATAGATTCTTGTTCCTAGACCTAAGGATAAAAATGTAATTGGAACTAAATGGGTATTTAGAAACAAATTGAATGAGCAAGGTGAAGTGGTTAGAAACAAAGAAAGACTAATATACAAAGGATATTTATAGATGGAAGGAATTGATTTTGAAGAGAAATTTTCCCCTGTTGCTAGAATTGAAGCTGTGAGATTGTTTCTTGCTTATGCTACTAACAAAAATTACAAGGCTTATTAGATGGATGTCAAGTCTTCTTTTCTAAATGGTAAATTGGAAGAAGAGGTGTATATTGAGAAACCTAATGGATTCCAGTTGATTGATAAGGGAGATATGGTTTGTTGGTTGAAGAAAGCACTGTATGGACCTAAGCAAGCCCCTCGATCATGGTATGCCAGATTGGACAAGTATTTGTTGAAGCTTGTATTTAACAACAGTACTGCTGATAGTAATTTGTATTTCAAGAATGGTGATAAATATTTGATTGTGGAATTTTTTGTTGATGATATCATTTTTGGAGGAGATGATGGTTTTTCCATGAAGTTTTCTAATGAAATGAAGAGTGAGTTTGAGATGTCAATGATTGGTGAGGTGAAATTATTTTTGGGATTGCAAATTACTTAGTTAGATAAAGAGATTTTTATATCTCAGTCCAAGTATGTGAAGGAATTGCTAAAGAAGTTTGGTATGGAAGATTAAAAGCCAGTTGGTACACCCATGGTGACCGGATGCAAGTTGACAATAGATGATGATTCTCTGAAGGAAAATCAGACTAGATATAGATCAATGATTGGTGGATTGCTTTATTTGACTCAAACTAGACCTGATATGATGCATGATGTATGTATTGTTGCTAGATTTCAAGCCTATCCTAAGGAATCTCATGTGACTAATGTGAAGAGAATTTTTAGATACTTGAAGGGAACAGTTGAATTTGGTCTATGACATGCTAAAGATGATGATCTTACCTTGAGTGCCTTTATTGATCCTAATTGGGCAGGAGGTTTGGATGACATAAAAAGTACTAGTGTTGGTGCATTTTTCTTGGATAAGAAGCTAATTTCATGGTTAAGTAAAATGCAGAATGCCATTTCTTTATCTACTGCAAAGGCCAAATACATTATTGCTGCTAAAAATTATACTCAAGTATTGTGGATGAAGTAGATGCTGAAAGATATAAGAGTTGTGTATAATGAGCCTATTTCTATATTCTGTGATAATTCAAGTGCCATTAATATTTCTAAGAATCCAGTGTTGCATTCAAAAACCAAGCATATATCTATCAAGTTTCACTTTTTGAGAGAAAAAGTAAGTGAAAAGGAAGTCAGATTGGAGTATGTGCCTACTAAGGAGTAGATTACAGATATCTTTGCAAATTCGTTGCCTAAGGATAATTTTGAGTATCTTAGAGGGAAGTTAGGGGTGATTACCCCTCCTAATCAGAACTAAGGATGCATTGCATTGCATCAGTCCATGCATTTCATAATCATATCTTGTTTTGGATTGATGTTGTGGTGGCTGCTACTCAGGGGTAGTTAGATGGTTCAAAATTCAAATATGTGGTTCAGAGCCTAGTTTTTTTTGTCATTGATGTCAAATGGGGAGAAGAGTAATGTGAAAAACTAGTGATTATCTAGGGAAAAAGAGCCTCATGGGGAGAAGATCATGTGAAAGAGTTGAGGAGAAAAATAGTTAGAACCTAAGGGGGAGTAAGTGTTAAGAGATAGTTATGTTGATGGTGTTTTTCACATCATGTGTTTACATCAATGCCAAAGGGAGATATTTGTGGATGTTTTGGTTGTGTTGCTAATATGTGGTTGTCATTGATGTCAACACTATCAGCATTAGTGTATTTTAAGTTGTATATGTCAAGGATATTGAAAAAACTATAATAAATGAGTTGCAGGTTGTCAGTGGTGAAGTGATGTTCTATCTGTTAGTGAGCTCTACACATTGTTGATTAGATGTTGTGGACTAAAGCGTTTTTTGCTGAGTATATCTAGTTTATCTATGTTAATTTTCAGAGATCCATGTGAAGATTTGATCGAGTTATGAAGATTTACATTCTGACAACTTTTATGTTGCTTCAGTTGGTGTTTATGATTGAGGATTATGTGATTCTTATTAGTTCATTTGTCGTCGATGCTTCTTTGATGTTTCATAATGTTTGCGGATGTTTATAGATCATTCTCTATCTTTTTTGCACATCCGCATTGATCATTGTACTCATGGATGGTGATTTTCTCTTGTGTGTTCATGTTTTTCTTGTTCTTGGTCGACAAGGTATTGAAGCATGTTGTGGATCTTCAAGGAAAAATTAATTGAGGTGTTTCTCTGTTGGAGATGTTGTTTTGGGTCTTCACTATGTTGTGACTGACCTTGGTTGATTCACATTGAAAATTATCTATTGTTTTGGGTTGATAGTTTGTATTCATTTTGTTGTGGTTGACTTGTAGCGATGTAATTTCATGTTGCGGATATACAAGAGTGATTTTTTATTTCAATTGAAGTGTGCAAGGGTGTACTTATTTATGTGTGTGTGAATATTGCTCAAATCATTTGAAGGAAGAGAAGAATGTGAAGAAAATTGAAGAAGAGTGAAGAAGTGTTCATGTGCTTAATCAAAACTGTAATCAGGCATTAGCATGCTATTTTCTTAGTTCAAAATTTGGATGGTTGTAATCTGAATCTTTCTATAAGATAGTGTGTCTTTCTTTGTAATTGAGTAGTGAGCTCTAGGAAGTTTTTTTGAATGTATGTGCATTCCCCATTTATTCTTCTTATACTTTTAATAGGGTATAATCTTGTGGATTGACCTCCATCATAGTTTATCCCCTAATAGGGTTTCCAAGTAAAAATCTTGGTGTTATGTGTGTTTCTAATGTGTTGTTGATTCATGCTTTCATTTTTATTGATCAGATCTAAGAATAAGGATGAATAAGTTTAATAAGTTTGAAACTCTGTGACAACTGATTCATCGCCACTCTCAGTTGTCTTCCCCTGTGTTGCCAACAGGTCTTGGTTATTTGGAAAGGGTGTTGGCTCAATCTTGGTTTCATTTAAGATAGGATGCTCTATCATGAGTTGAGGCATGTTTCAAAGGGATAGATCTGCTATGTGTTTCTCCTTAAAATTTTTATAGGATTTTAAAAAGAAGTATTCACAAGGTTTAATAGGTTCCATAGGCTCAGGCCAAAAGAAATCCAATGGAAAGTTCCCATGGGAAGACACAAGATTAAAGCCACTATGGTGCATAGTAAATATTTCATTGTCAAAGGGAAACTTTAAATATTTATGTATGATTGATGGGATAACTTCCATGGAGCATAGCCATGGATGACCAAGCTTCACATGGAATTGATTTGACATTGGGATGATGGAGAATGAGGCATCTAATTGTTTTAGTCCAACTTTTAAAGGGAGGGTGATTGATCCCGTCGTAGGGAAAGCAAAACCATTATGCGTTTTTATCCATTCTTTTGGTTTGTCATATGTATCTTGATAGAGTTCATGCACAAGTAATAATTCCTAAATGATCATATTCTCTCTAGAGATAGGATCAATTAATATCCCATTAGTGGGATTGTCATTGATTCAGCCAGCTATGCAAAGAGGACCATCGGGTGGATGTTTAAGTATATCTTTTTGTGAGAAAGTGATAACAAGAGACATTTCATTTCAGACCTTACGAGGTATAATTTTGATCAATCCAATCATAGTATCCATAGGACCTTGTTTAATAATATCCATGTTGTCATCATTTGTGTCAACTTTCATCACATCATTCTTCTTAGTTTCACTAGCTTTAACAAATGAAATATTATGATTTGGCATGGGATTGGTAAATATTTGCAAGTTTTGGTTGGGAGGGGCAACAAAATTATTTCCTTGATCATTAACACCTCCAATTTGAAGTTTATTAAAATCAATGAGGACTTACAAAAGATTTTTAAGACACTTACAATATTCTATATCATGTCCATTTTTTTGGTGATAATGGAAATAGGAATTTGATCTAAAGTTTATGGGGTAATGGATTAGTAGGATAAGGAGCTATTAAAGGAGGTAAGGAGATAATTTTCTATTCTAGAAGTTGTAACATTGTGTTATGGAGGGTATCGGGTAAGGGAGTAAATTGTCAAGTTGGATCCCCAAATGTAAAAGGATTTCTCTTCTTTATAGCAAGCACTTGGGTATCAACATGTTGGGTTGGTTGATGGGGATTTAGTTGAATAAATCCTTTATTATGTTTCCTAAAAGGTTGGTAATTGTTTTGATTTGTTGATTCATACTTGCCAGGATGACTAGAGGTGGGTTTTGGTTCAGGACTACTAATTGAGTTTTGATAATCATGAAGGGTAGTAAACAAGTGTACAAATGAAGGAAAATTCATCATGCCAAGCTTATCTTGTATCTTAGTTTGTAAGTTCCCAATGAACATTCATTGAAGGTGCGAATCAGGAATCATTACATCAATTTGGGAATAAAGCAATTGGTAGCGTGAAATGAATTTAATAACCTTTTCATCATCCTTTTGCTTGCATCTCATCAAATCAGCTAATGCCATCTTAGGGGTCATGTGCACTTGGAAATGGTTAATAAAGGCCTCAACAAGTTCATTGAATGAACGAATTGAGTTCTTCAGTGAACAAAAGTAAATAGGGTGTTCCAAATTTTAGGAGATGAAACACATAAGCGGTTAGGTCCTCCTATTTCACTCTTAGTTCATTAAAGGAAACCCTAGAGATTTCAACCTAAAGATCCAATTAGGAAAAGAGATTGTTACAAGGTCTCCTTAATTGTGATTAAAGAGGGGTTCACCACTAATCAAATGCTTAGAAAAAAAGAAATGAATGCAATATGCAAAGCTAGTTATGTGACCTCAAAAATGAAACTTGAAATCATAATAATTGTAGACATGTAAAATATACCGATTGACATTGTGCACTTGATCCCGACTACTAACATCATTTCTTCTAGAATCATCCCTCGGTCTAACCATTTAGTCAAATCTCCTTATTTGATTAAATTCATCAATTTCTCTCTCTTAATTAAATAAATCATTTTATCTAATTAAGTCAACCTCTTTTGTTAATTAAATCAATCCATTTGATCTAATTATCCCTATTTAATTAAATAATTAATTTTATTTGATTAAATCTCTAAAGTCTATCCATTAAATTAAATAAATTAAAACCTTATTTGATTTAATCTAACACCATCTCTTTTAATTAAATAAATCAAAATCCTTATTTAATTAATCTCTTATTGGATTCCTCTCTTATTTGATTTAAATAAATCCATAAATTTGAGTCAAATAGGTCACATCATCTAGTCTTCTATTAAATTAATTAACCCTTGATTAATTTAATTCTGAATTATGTCCCATCCTCTAGATTTTGCAAGTTGTACATGAAAATAGATTTAATTCATTTATT
Organism: Sequoia sempervirens; assembly: GCA_007258455.2. Classification (NCBI taxonomy): domain Eukaryota; kingdom Viridiplantae; phylum Streptophyta; class Pinopsida; order Cupressales; family Cupressaceae; genus Sequoia; species Sequoia sempervirens. Next base: position 445,811,020 of record VDFB02000015.1, read on the forward strand.
AAATCTCTATTTTCCTCACAAGGCATCTTTTGGAATATTTTCTAAATTTGAATTCAAAAAATTCCAAGTCAACATCTACATCCTACAAGGCACAATTCTCAAATCTTGCACATCCTTCATCCACTTATAGATTGACAAGTGGCATCATGCAATTGGATGAATGTTAGTCCCACATTGCTCAAATTTGGACATTCATAAATCTTGGAATTCTATAAATAAAGAGCTTATATCCTCATTTGATAATACACAAATTATGCAAAGTTATTATGCTAAAATATTTAGCCATTTCATCCATCAATCTTGAGTTCTTAGCTAGGTTTTTTGTAGATTTTGGCTTGGAGCTCTCATCCTTCATCAAAAAAGTGGATCAATCATCATCAAAATATCAAGCTTGCATCTTAGGAATTGGGAAAGGGCCAATTTTCACATCAAATCAGCACCAATTCCCCCATGGGATCATGTGTTTACTTTTCTAATTAGGATTAAATCTATATTTTCTTGTTTTATTGTGTTCATCCTTGTTTTCTTTCCTAATTTGAAGTTTGCAAATGGATTTCATGGGGAAACCTTGTTTTAACTTGCAATCTCTTGTTTAACTTGTTTATTCTTATTGTTTTGCAGGTACTAGGATTGGGGTTCGCACATTTGGCACTAGAAGGAGGGCTAGATATCATTCTTTATCTCTTTTCTCACAAATTTCTATGTTTTTTCCATACACAGGAAAATTCCAATGTTGGGAGCTCAGCGTCGTTGTTTTGGCACCGCTGTCTCTTCAACGTCACTATATAGCATTGCGGGAAACTCAAAGTGCGACACTAGACTCATCCCACCAACAAAATTTGAATTATGAACTCTGTTGCTTGACTAGTTGACTCGCATGAAATTTTCAAAATAACCAAATTGTGACACTGGGCAAAACTGTGACATAGTTGAGCTCACTGTCCTAACACAGAGTAACGCTCATTGGTAAGCGACACTGTAAGGGCACTGCTTGGAAATCAAACTGCGATGCAGTCACGAGTTGCACTATTGGGAGGGAGTAAAAAGTGGAAAATAAATTTTAGCATGTGCCTTTTGATTAATGATCAATTTGTCTTCTGTTTTTTGCTTTTTAATCTTTGTATCTTCTAGAATCTAATTGTTTTTCTCCCTTGTAGGTTGGAAATTGAAAACAAAGAAAGGAGAAGCATGAAGAGGATGTCTCATCAAATCAAGATTTTTTTAAACACTTTAGTGTTTGCTTAACACTTATTAAGAAATTGTTATCACTTCTTCCTTAGGGCACTAATTTCATTTGGGTTTAAAAAGAATCTTTCCATTTCTTGTAAAAGGATAAAATGAACATTAGGATCACAATATACTAGAGTTTGTTTCTTTGGATAAAAAAATTGAATAAAATGTCTATCATTTGTCTTTTAGTGCTTAAAAAGAACTCACATTTTGCTTTGTGGATTTAAAAAGAACAAGTGTAACTTTGTTTTTGTGAAGGCTTACTTAAACTAAATTCATTGAAAAAGGACGAATGCGCTTCTCTCACGCTTTATAGTGATCTTGAGAATCAAAGGCCTTTTTCATGATTTTAGGTTGAGACAAAGCAATCACCTCCATACTTCGATTTGGGTTTTAAAATTGAACAAAATCTTGTGCGAGTGTGAGTGGGGGCATTGTTGCATATATTCTCTCTCTTTATTGCCAACAAGGATTGATCGAGTTACGAATATTGTTCCTTATTCGCTTTTTTTAATCCTAGAGGGCCTGCCTTGGGGAAAAAGTACTCACCCAAGGGAATGAATCAACAGGTAACACTCTAAAGCCAAGAGTATTTCCAACCAGTATATAAATGTGGGTATTGGAGTAAACGCCAATATCACATGGTTGATTCCAACAAGATGGATCTAGAAGGGGACTCTTGTCGTAAGGGTCAATCTCCATGAACGAAAAGTCCTTATTAAAATCCATGTGCTAGAATTTTCCAAAATCCTTTAATCTATTTGTTGGTGCAAGAACGGTCGTTCTGAAGCCACCCCACACTTTTACAGTCTTTTAGTAGAAATGGAAAACATTCCATGGGAGTTTCATGGGTGTTGATGCTTGGCTGCCCCATATAAGTGAGTGTTGTGAAGGGGATCTAGTGGGGTCAAGCATCTAACCATTCACTAAAGATAAGATAGCTGGACTTGTCCAAGTGGGAATCCAACAAATATTATCTTACACATCCATAGGATTGTACTTATTCTTGGGTTAGAAAATGCATTGCTTAATCGAAAACATCTTGAAAACAAACACTTAACATCACCATCCAAATTTCAAACCATTTTGGAGACAAATACAATTGACTCAACCCATATGTTATTTATTTCCCTTGGGATTTACATCCTTAGAGGTTTCTAAACATTGGATTACATCTCGATTTGTCTACTTAAGTAAACAATAGGAAAACCCTTTCCTTAAGTTCATCGAATTTCCACATGACATATCTTGTGGGGTCTGAAGAAATTAAGACATTGGACATCTTAGTTTGAAAACTTAATCAAAGAAAGTATTTTTGGTAAAATAAAGCCATTAAGCGAAGCTAAGCAAGATGAACTTTCATGTGTGTTGAAGACTCACGATTCTCAAAAAGTCCAAATCCCAAAGAAAAAAAATCATTGGTTCAAAATCCAAAAATGTATGTTCAAATGGAATCATTTCTTGGTTACAAGGTCTATAGAAGCATTCTATGCTCTTCAATACCTAGGTCTAGGCAAAAAAATTGTCTTTTATAGGTTCATCTTAGGACCAAATCAAATAAAAATCTTCCCATCCATCCTTCATCCATCAAAACAAGAATCATCTCATCATCACCTTTTAGAAAATTTTGGAATCATCCTTAATGCTAGAATTTTTGGCAAAACCAAAATCATCAAAAATCCTTGAGACTAAATCCTTGAAAACATTATCAAAATCACCTTTGGCTAGGTATGTGTAGATGCATCCTTTTTCATATGCTTAGTCAAAGTTATCAAAATCATCTTGTTTAGCTTAGTATACATGGATGAATCCTTCTTCATATGCTTAGTGAAACTATCATCTTGTTTGAATAAGTGTGGGTAGATGCATCCTTCTACCTGCACATATTCAAATTATCATCCTTTGAACAAATCTATCCCTTAGATAATCATCCAAAATCTTAGGGCCTTTTTGTTCAAAGTAAAAAAAAATCAAAATCAAGGACAAATCCCAAATCCAAAATCAAATCAAAATCAAAATCCGAAACATATCCAAAAGTCCCAAAAGCATTGTATCTTATTCAAGATTTATTTAAAGCCAAAAACATCTGAATCATCCATCCCTTACATCATTATCATATCACACTTTTTGATCCTCAAGGTATCCTAAATTTTTTTCTACTTTGGGCATAAAGTAAAGATCAATCCAAAGAATCAAGAGATTAATCTCCCATATTCTTGAAAATTGATCCTTGTTTTATGGTTCAAACTAGATCTCAATACAAGAAGGCTATGGAAGCCAACAAAGAAACACCTGCTTCAAGTGATCTTAGCCAAACAAATGTTGAAATGAATCCCGCTGAATCAAGCAATCCTTTGACCATCTCATCATCACAAAATACGCAAGAGGAAAACCAAGGAGAGGATATTACGTTTGGAATGTCTCACAAAGAAATAACTGAAATGCTCAAAAATATGGAGAACCATAAAATCATGAACATCATGATGAGGCTCAACCCTTCGTTATACATGCTTGAGCTAGCAAAACAAGGGGCCAAGTTACCTTTGGATTTCAATGTGAGTACCATAGTGGAGACATCATTTCCTCTAATTTCATCCACCATCCCCATCTCATCTACACCCCCATCCCAAAGCATCACACAAAACATTTCATAGATCATGATATCGTTTGCTCCAGCCCAACCCAATATTAATAAGGGAAATGCATTTCTCAATGCTATTCAAGCACACCCCCTTATTAATAATCAAAACTTGGATGCAAGTACCACATTGGAACAAAAAATATTTGAAAAACCATTACATAAGAATGTCCCTCTTACTTTTCATTATGATCCATCATCATCATTTTTTCACGCAACACCTCAAAATCCTCTCCTCAAAAATTCACAAGAAGAGGGAGATATGTTCAGACTAGGGGGCATTTTCGACACCACAAAATTTTTTCAAGGACTCACACCCCTTATATTTCCACCATTTCCATTATCATCCACACCATTCCTTGGTTTAGGGCTTCCCCCTCTATGAACTATCAACCAAACCAATATCCCAAATATAAATCAAAGCATTATGCCAAATGCTCAAAATTTGTTGTCGATATCACAAGAACAGATGACAAATGTACAAGCAATTGCAACATCATCAAAAACCCCACTAACATCACAAAGCATAGTCTCTCAAAGGCCAATCAGATCAATAGTGCCACTTATCACTCAAACCACCACATCAACAACACCATCCACCAATCAAATCATCAACACAACATCACCACTCACCACTACCACAAACGCCATTCCAAATCCACCACCACCCCCACCACCACCAACTTCCACCACATCAAACCAATACAATGTGGCATTGCAAGCTAATTTTCAAAGGGGATTCCAACAAGTGTAAAAACAAAAAGTCATACAACTAGCTACTCAACAAGTTGCTCAAGCTGCGCAAACTACCCAAGCAACCCAAGCTACACTACAAGCGCAACAAGCTCAAGCATTATTGCAACAACAACAACAACAACAAGCCACTCAATCCATGCAAGCATTGCAAGCAAAAACTCTATTACAACAACAAGCAGCACAAGCACAAGTCCAAGCACAAGCTCAAGCTCAGGAAAATGCCCAATATCAAGCACAACATGCACAAACACAAGCACAAATTCTAGCACAAAGACAAGCAGTGCAATTGCAAGAATATTAGCAAGAAATAAAGCAATATCAAGAGTAGCAAGAAGCAGCCCAATTGGCAACCCAACAACAAGCATTGTTGGAAAAACAACAAGCACAACAACAAGTGCAATAGCAAGCACAAATATTAGTGCAATAATAGCAAGATCAACAACAAACGTTGTTCATACAATAGCAGGTGGGAGCCTACCTAGCTCGACAAAACATACAAATATGATTGAACAACACATCAAACAACCCACCCATCCAACCCACAATCAAAACACCCCAAAACACTTTCATCCCACCCCCTGATCCGCAAAATGATGTGACAACACAAATCAAGTTGCTCTTGCAACAAGTGCTCGACCTTCAATCAGGGCGAACAACAAAGACACCAAGAAACTTGTGTCCGTATCCATTTGACATGAGCCTAGTAATGAAATTGTTCCCTAAGGGATTTGAGATCCCCAAATTTGACAAATATCGAGGGATGGAAAACCCTGAAGATCACATTAGGGAATTCTCAGTTCATTGCATGGAAGTCACATACATCGATACTTATTTGATGTGGCTATTTCCTAGAAGTTTGGCAGGCCACACTATAGATTGGTTCTCTCATCTACCTTCGTGCATTATAACATTTCAAGAAATCATAGACGCATTCATTAAGAACTATGCATGTAACAGTGCAATGGATGTTAGTCTAGAAGAACTCTCAGCTCTGAAATAGGGTAAGGGTGAATCATTCACTTCATTCTTACAACAATGGTGATCCAAGGCCAATCGGAGCAAGTGGGCCATGCCCAAAGAACAACAAGTTTGTACCATCATCTCCAACCTTGACGGCCTCTTGGCATTCCATCTCAAGGTTCAGGACATCACCACATATGATCAGTTGATCCCCAAGGCACTTAGTATCAAAAGAGCCCTTATGACTCAACTCGCGAGATCATCATACCCCGAAAAACAAAACAACCATCCACCATCCAATTACAACGATAAAACTCACATATGGGTAAGGAACAAAAACATTACTAATGATGGTGTCGTTGATGCCAAGGTGGTCATTAGTGCTCCTCACCAAAACACACCCACACCGCAAATCCAAATCCAACACCAAAACAATCATCACTCAACACAACAACCGAACAACAATCCAATAATCAATAATCTCAATTATCAAAGGGGACCACATCAATGCAAGAATTATCCCAAGTGAAAATACACCACTTTGGGGAAACCACTTGAAGACATAATGAAAAAGTTGATAGACAAAAAACTCATCAAGCCTCCTACATTTGAGAATTACCAAGAACCAGATGTGAAACCTCCTTGGCATAACTAGAATCAACTCTGTGAGTTCCATAAAATCAAAGGCCATAACACGAACAGTTGCATGAGGTTGAAAAACATAGTTCAAGATCTCATCAATAAAAAAATCATAAATGTGGAACAACCTACAGGAAACCAAGATCTTAAGATATACACGAATCTGATGCCTAAACATGGCAATAAAGGGAATAATAACAACACCGATAAAGGGAAAGGTACCCACACAAATGTGAACCATGTGTACGAAACTTTTGTTGCCTCCCTAGATGAAAACTACATGGTCATTACTATCAAGGGCACCTATGCCAAAGATTGTGGAGTCACCACAAGAGGTGGAAAAGTAACCATCATAGGATCATCCTAGCCAAACAAAGTCCCTACATCTAGATCCATTCCTAATGGCTATAATGTCCTAGATCAGCTCAAGAGAATACCAGCGCAAATCTCCATCATGGAGTTGCTAAAAATCTCATATTCCCATAGGAAAATCCTTGAAGAAGCATTGGCCTCATCCACTATCCTTGTAGATCTTGATGTGGAGCAATTCCAAGCTATGGTCGGAAATATCATTACACCTAATCTTCTTACATTCTCCGACCAAGATTTTCCCGCTCAACCATCTCACAACCATGCACTTCACTTGGAAGCCATTGTACACAAGAGCAAAATCAAAAGGGTCTTGGTGGATGGAGGTGCAGGCTTCAACATATGTTCCCTAAGTCTCATCAAGCAATTGAAAATATCAGAGGATTCCATTGACAAAGGAAAGGGTATCATGATAAGAGCATATGGTAATCAAGAAAGAGTGTCTCAGGGCACAATCAAACTCCCTATTCAAGTAGGGCCTGCCATCATGGAAACCACTTGTCAAGTCTTGGACCTCGACTTGCCATATAACATCCTCCTAGGATGTCCATGGATCCATGCGATGAAAGCTGTAGCATCAACTTTCCATCAATGTGTGAAATTTACACATAACAAATAAGAAGTCACTATCCATGGAGATCCTGAACCTTTCTCCTATTGCAAAAATGTTGAAGCAAAGTATTACAAAATCCCCCAAGTACCAAAAAATGATGAGGGTCCATCCACACCATACATCGATCCTGCCACTCTTGCATCCACTTCTATGACAGAGACACCCGCCACTCCCGCCATTCCCACCATCTCTGACATCAAGCTCATTATCCAAGATAATAGCTATGGAAACTACAAGATCCCTAATAATTCCTTTGTGGTCAGAGAGTTACCACAATCTCCTAGATCACGGGGACACTCGCAAATAAATGAAGCTTCCACATCTCAAACGTCTCCTAAAGACTATCCTAAATTCACAAGCCGGGGAGACCTGGGCCAAGAGGTCATTGAGGTAGATCCATCACATATGCTATATCAAGATGAAAGATCAGTGCTAGACTTACCAATGGATGATAGAAGCAAGGGTCTACAAATGATGCTCGCAATGGGCTGTGATAGAAATCAAAGACTTGGAAAAAATGACAATGGGCTCATAATATCTATCATGCCAGAGACGTGACCAATAACAAATTTTGGCCTTGGATGTACCCCTCTGAGTATAACCATACGTGGCTAAAGTCCTTTAGTTAAAATGGTTAATAATCCTCCTCAGCCGACCGCAGCAAAACTACGCTTACCAGTGTCTACAGGTAGAGTCATAGATAACTTTACATTTGATATAACTGGCATCTATAGTAGTAGTGATGATGAGGATCACCTGACTAACTTACCTAGGCTATTTGAGGATACCACTCTTTGCATGATTAACACCCTATCTTTTGAAACAGACCACCAAAATCATGAGATCTACTTAGTATATCCCCAACTCATCAACTACGACTAACAAGGACCACTAGTTCTTGATACATTCGAAAATGATGAGGCACTCTTGGAATTCATGGGATTGCGAGATAACATTCTAGATTGGGACCATAACGCAGGGTTCATAATAGAGTTGGACACACATGCCTATTATGGGGAAATGATTGAATCCTTCAGTCAAAAAAGTGACAAATTAAGAATAATATCCAAGTCCTTGAGTGAAAACCACACTGTGGCACTCTCTGACTAGAAAAAAGTAAAAAGAAAGGATGCTTCCAATGGTGAAAACCTCTTTGAGGCACCCGAGGATGGGGGATTCAATATTCCTTTAAGAGCTATTCATCAGGAAAAGTCAGCAGTCTTGGCAAAAAATGTAATCCAGTCAACCTAGGAACAGAGGAGACCCAACATATCACATTCTATGTGGAATCACTACTATCAGAAGAGCAAGAGCTCCTAGCAACATTTCTAAGGGAAAGATAGATAAACTTCACATGGAGTTATGCTGACATGCCAGGACTTGATCCAAAGACTGTGGTTCACCACTTAGCAATGTATCCAGAAGAAAAGCCTATCAAACAAAAGCTTCAAAAAATGCATCCTCAAATTGCCCTACTAGTCAAAATGGAGCTAAAAAAGCTATTAGATGCAGGATTCATTTGACCAATAGACTATCCATAATGGGTATCAAACTTGGTACCTATTTCAAAACTTGATGGAAATATCAAAATTTGCATAGACTTTAGAGATTTGAACAAGGCATGTCCAAAAGATGACTTCCCACTCCCCAACATCAACATGATAGTAGACATGACAGCGAGACATGAGATGTTGTCACTAATGGATAGATTCTCAAGGTACAATCAGATTATGATAGCTAAAGAGGACCAACATAAAACAACTTTCACTTGTCCATGGGGGACCTACTACTAGAACGTGATGCCATATGGCTTAAAGAATGTATGGGAAACATATCAAAGGGCCATGACATTGATATTCCACGACATCATCCATAAGACGGTTGAAGACTATGTTGACGACATTCTAGCCAAGTCCAAAAAGAGAAAAGATCACATAGCAACCCTTAGTGACATCTTTGATAGGATGGAGGAGTACAAGGTCAAACTAAACCCAAAGAAGTGTGTCTTCGGCGTACAATCGGGAAAATTGCTAGGATATATAGTGTCAATGAGAGGCATCGAGGTGGATCCAACAAAAGTAAAAGCAATCATCAAGATGGAGGCACCAAAAAAATTAAAGCAACTGAGAGGTCTCCAAGGAAGACTACAATCTATTTGAAGATTCATAGCACAACTGGCAGACAAACATAACCCATACTCTCACCTACTCCACAAGGGAGTAGAGTACAAATGGGATACCAAGTGTGAAGAGGCATTCAACAAAATCAAGGAATACCTACTGACACCACCAGTCTTAATGCCACCAATCCCAAGAAAGCCATTGATTCTATACATGTCAGCAAGAACAACAACCCTTGGAGCTCTCTTAGCTCAGCATGACAAAAATGGAATAGAAAGGGCTATCTATTACCTCAGTAGAACAATGGTTGGCCATGAGCTAAACTATTCATTCATCAAGAAAGCATTTCTAGCAGTAGTGTTTGCATCTCATAAATTTAGACATTACATGTTGGCATACAAAATAAAGCTCATCGCCAAAATTGACCCTCTTAGATACTTATTGTTAAAAGCAATGCTCACAGGAAGAATGGCCAAATGGGTGATGATATTGTCAGAATATGACATAGAATATGTAGAGAGGAAAGTAATCAAAGGCCAAGTCACCACAGACCAACTAGCAGAAGCACTTATCTATTCTGAGAACCCTCTCATCTTAGAATTTCTAGATGAATCCATTTTTAATCTCAACATAGCTAACCACTGGAAACTATACTTTGATGCCTCATACACACAACATGGATCAGGAGTTGGTGTCTTCTTCATCACCCCATAATGGGATTGCATACCAAGGTCATACAAACTGGCATTTCCCTACACCAATAACATTACAGAATATGAGGCTTTGGCCATAGGTCTCAGGATATCAATGTAGTGGAACATCACAGCTCTCAAAGTATACGAAGACTCTCAATTGATCATATTTCAAGTGAACGATGAATACCAGACCAAGGATGATAAGCTCACTCCATAAAAGAAATTGGTGGAGACTCTCAAAGAATCCTTCATTGAAATCACATTTGAGCAGAGTCCTAGAGCCAACAACAGAGCAACAAATGCCATGGCAATAATTTGGTCCCTACTGGACATCCCCCATAACATTCCAAAATATGAATTCCTAATTGAGCAGCTTCTTGTGCCTACATTCAAGGTACTAGAATCAAAATATGTGTGTGAAATCATTGGTCCTGGCAATCCTTGGTATCACGACATTTACACATACCTTCGTATAGGAGTCATACCCGCCGACCTACCCTCAAACCTAAAATGAAACTTTGTAAAAAAGGCACCAATTTGTCATCCTAGGAGTTACCCTATATTGTAGGAGCATAGAAGGAACCCTACTACACTGCTTAAACACTGAGGAGGGATTAACCGCTCTAACTGAAGTACACAATGGTATCTATGGTTCACACTCGAGTGGAATGACTATAGAAAAGAAATTGCTAAGGATGGGATATTATTGGCCCAAAATGGAATGAGAAACACATGACTATGCCAAAAGGTGTCTACAATGTCAGCAGCATGGGGACCTCATCCATGCTCCAGCTCAAGAGCTTCATCCAATCATCACACCATGGCCCTTTTCATAGTGGGGACTTGATCTCATTGGAAAAATCACACCCACTTCATCTAACAGCCACAAATTCATCATTACTGCAATGGAATACTTTAATAAGTGGGTGGAAGCCATACCCATGATGTACATAACTAGGAAACAAATTTTAAATTTCATCCTGAACTATCTCATTTGCCGCTATGGTGTTCCACCAGCCATTATCTCATATAATGGGACACCATTCAAAAATCAGGAGGTCCATGACTTATGCGAGAAATTCAAAATCCAACATCGCTTCTCCACCCCATACTATCCCCAAGGCAATGGCCAAGTAGAAGCTACTAATAAAACCATTTTGAAAATCATCAAGAAAACAGTCAATGATGCAGGTCGTGATTGGCATTTGCAGCTTAATCCTTCCCTTTGGGCCTATCAAACCACTATCTGCACACCCACTAGTGCTACCCCGTTCTCCCTGGTCTACGGATCAGAAGCAGTACTCCCCATTGAGATCAAACTCCCATTACTTAGTATATCACTACAGAACCTCATCACAGATGAAGAATACCGAGTATCAAGATTACATGAGCTAGAGCTATTGGATGAGTGGCGTATTGATGCTTTGAATCATTTGCAAGTCTATCAGAATAGACTCAAAAGGAGCTACAATAAGAAAATCAGAAGCAGGACATTCCAAGTCAGAGAACTTGTCTTAAAAGAAAATCAAAAGAATGTCCCAAACCCAAGCAACAAAGGAAAATTTGATCCCAATTGGCTGGGACCATTCGTCATCATAGCAAGTTACAAATCAGGGGCATATCAATTATCAACACCTGAAGGGGAACCTCTGCAGGATCCCATGAATAGCTCCCATCTCAAAAAGTTTTATGCCTAAATCTTTCAAGGTATAGAACCAATAAAATAAAAAAAATTAGAAAAAATCCTTAAAAAATGGTTACTTCGGTGAAAACCTGGCAAACAGGCGTCTTGGTGACAACAAAAAAAATCAAAAAGCAAAAAATCCAAAAAAATCAAAAATGGATCAAAAATAGTAAAGAGAAAAATCGTCCTCTAGTGAAAACCACTTCGGTGGCACTTTGGACAAGTACCTTGGTGAAAACCTAGAAAATAGGTGCCTTGTGTAAATAAGCACTTTCCATCCACCAGGATCTTTATGGCTTGTTCTACATCATCCATCCATCATCCATCACACTCAGGTCTCCATCCATCACTCATCCACTCGCATCCGCACCATAGCTTGGTCCTGTTTTTGTATCATGATCCCTCCTAGTACTACTCGGCCCATCCTCAAGGTTAGTTTGTCTTGCCTTTATCGGAGTAGTCGATTGCATCATGTTGGGGGAATGCTCTCATTGTATAAGATTCGTATATTCTTAAAGTCCTAAAAATCAGAAAATCCAAAAAAAGAAATATCGAGAAAATCCAAAAAATAAGAAATATCAGAAAATCCAAAAAAATTAGAAAAATCAGAAAATCCAAATAAATCAAAAATATCAGAAAATCCAAAAAAAAATCAGAAATATTAGAAAATCCAAAAAATCAGAAATATCAGAAAATCCAAAAAAACAGAAAAATTAGAAAATCCAAAAAAAAATAGAAATATCAGAAAATCCAAAAAAATAGAAATATCAGAAAATCCAAAAACATCAGAAAATCAGAAAATCCAAGAACATCAGAAAATCAGAAAATCCAAAAACATCAAAAAATTATCAAAATCCCCAAAACAGGTCAAAAAGTCAATCAAAAGGTCAAAAACAAAGTCGTCTTGTCAAACTACATCATCTCTGAGCTTGAACGTAGGTAGGGTTGATCTTTTATCATCCCCTGAGACACTTAGGTCAGTCATTTAGGAGTTTGTCTTAATAAACTGACATTTCATCATGTATATCTTCATCTGTAAATCGGTCAAGTCATCAGTTGAACTACGTGGTCTGTGTGTGTATAACGTAGGCAAGGCTAATCTGTTGATCAGCCCCTGAGGCCCCTAGGGTAGGTCTTTAGGTTAGTCTCTTGGTCAAAATCTCAGAAAATCCCAAAAACATTAAAAAATCAAAAATCAAAATATTTGAAAAGTTCAAAAAAATAGTAAAAATAGCCTCAAAACATTGCAAAAACTCCAAAAACATCCAAATATTTGAAAAAATCCACTCATCTCATCTCGCTTACACCCATAATAACATCACTCATAATAAACGATCCCCATCCTCAATCTTTGGTAAGACAATCAGAAACAAGTCTAGCAGGTGAAAAGTGAAAACTCAAAAATGTCAAGTCTTAGGTCTAAGTCAATACATAAGCAAGTTGGTCATCTCTTCGTATTGGTAACTCATCATCCAAAATTAGTCCCATATCAACCATCTTTTAGGACACTTGGGATAAACGAAATGGTGTACTACCATCCACTAACATGTCCTAAGATGAATCCTTCCTACAATGGGCATTATCTTTTGGCAATAAGTTTTAGTTCTTATCCTTAGAAAAACACATCCTCTTTTGGTTAGTGGTATTGAAGAGCATCAGATTGTTTGCATACTTTGTCTTTATCTCTTGACTTATCTTATTGGGATCATTCCAAGGACTTCTCAATGATATCCAAACAAGAGGATTTAGAGAAATAGGAATGGGGTAACAATCGTTATCTTTTGTCTGCTATGCTTGTTGGACATTCTTGTAATATAACCTTGGTGAATACTTGCTTTGTTAGGTATGTACGAAGGAGGTCTTGGACAACTTGTTGACTATTGCATTGAAAGGTTCACCTTTTTGTGTTTTGGCCCGAGGTGTTCAAAATGTCTAAAGTGCATCCTAGCAAAGTTTTTGTATGTCAGGTGTGAACAAGGATTCTTCTATCTGCTTGTCAAGTCAAATTCCATCACACTAGGTACCACACCATCCTAGTTTTCTATACCTTGATGCATCGTACCATGTGTGTTATCAAACATAAGGAAATCGGCCCTTTGAAAATCCCAATTCCTTGGAAAGTAATCATCATCATCATCATTTGCATTTGCATCATCTTGTGTCTTGTTGAAATGACTTCTTCTTTCTTTGCTAACCATACTAACAAGGTACTATGAAACTTGATCATCTCCATCATCAACCCTGCATCCATAAATCATTACCATATTGCATAAACATATTGTTAGAGCCTTTTTTGGTTGTCTTTCAGGTTCTGGTTGTGTGCCCTTGTTTTTCATTGCAAATGCTTGGCTTGTGAGTTTTATCTTTCATTTTAGCCTGTGGGTTAAATGGGCTCTCATAAGGGTTGAGCCCAACGTGCTAGTTTTCATCTCTCCAGTGGGGCGGCCTGTGTTAGGGTTTTTCCTGGCTTTTCTTTTCCCATTTTTGGGCTTTTAGTTCAGTTCCCCTTTCTCTTTTGCTTGCCTTGGCTTTTCTTTTGTTTTATCAAAGGCATAATGGATGCTTGAACGGAACTAGAACTTTTCCAAATTCTGAAGTTCTAGTTCTTGTTCATGCATCTGTCCTGGTTCTGATTCCACATGATTGGAGTTTCTTTTCCTTTTTGCCCTGCGTCGGTCGCTAGTCGTTTTCCTCTCCGTGTTCTTCCCTTTGTTTTTTTTTGCTTTGTTTCCTTTGGTGGGCGCAGGATCGGAATGAGAACAGGTTTTGGAACCTTTTTAGGGGTTCCCTTTTTGGGTTATGTTCTGCTCCTGTCTCCCTTCCTTTGTCTTTTGTGGAGGCAGATCTGGGTTGGGTTTTGGTCTCAGGTGGTCATTTTGGTTTTCATCTCTTCCCCTACTCTGGCTCCAACTCTGACTCCGTCTCTTTCCTAGTTCTGGCTCTAACCTTGTTTGGTTCCCATTCTACTGGCCTTTTGATTCATTAACCTACCTAGCTGGTACACCTGCAACTTAAGTTCCCCTCGAGCCCCTTTGTCTCGTCATTAACCAGCCCCTTGCTACCATTTTCATCAGCCCTGCATTGTTTTCGCTGAGACCTTTGGTGCTCGGGATTACCTCTTGGCAACCCCGGCTTGTCTCCCCAAAATCTTTGTCGGCCTATGTTGGTTGAGGTCGAGGAGATGTTTCCCCAACCTCTTTGTGTCTCACTGATGGGATTTTCCCATTGGTGAGTTGGTATACAGTCAGGATAGGGTCTTATCGAAAATGAAATGTCACACCGACTAACTTGAATGAGCATTTCGGCAAAGTGTTGTGCCATTAGTGTGAAGTCACAACGAGATTGCAATGTTCTACCGACCGATGGTGAATGGATGTGTTTCGGCAAAGTGTTGTGCCATTAGTGTGAAGTCACAATGAGATTGCAATGTTCTACCGACCGATGGTGAATGGATGTGTTTCGGCAAAGGTTGTGGTTGTCGTGGTGGTGTCTCACTAAGTTTTGTATGTCTCCCCAACTTGTGCACATGGAACGGTTCATCGGTGTATCTTTTGGCTATCGGGCTAGCCTCTTGTTGAGTTTTTGATGTCTTGGCGATAGGTGCATTTTGTATTCTATCGGCATATGTTTTGTATTTCGGCGAGAGGTCTCGGCGAGTGACCTTCAATCTCACCGATGGAACATAAAGGGTCTTCGTCAGCATAGGCTTTGAGTTGTCTCAGCGACATAGGTGAATGAAGACTTTTAGAAAGACATAGTGTGCTCTACAGGAGGTCTCCTCGATGACAGTATGCTATAGCAATATTCACAAAGGAGAAGGTTGCATCGGCGAAAGAAACATAAAGTCACAACGACATCTCATAAGGAGTTTCTTTCAAAGGCTCATCGGTGAGAGTTGTTTTCTTTGGGGAGATGTCTCCTTGACCTTGTTTTGTCTCACCGATTATGTTTACCCTTTGGTGTGACTCCCTTCAGGCACGGTATCTTTGCCATGATGTTTGGCCGACCCAGCCAACTCTTGCCAACTATAATGAGCATTTGATGCAACATATGATTCTCGGCCTGTGGTCTCCCCGACCTCTTTATGTCTTGCCAACGGTGGTGGCCTACGTCAATGGTCCAATGATATTTAAACAATAGTCATCTGATCTCAGTGATCGACGACGGAGATTCAAACATGCGCATGGCTAGGGTTTGGAGTGTGTTTGCGCGAGAAGACTAGAAGGCCTGGAGCATTCATGGTGACAGAGAGTTGGTCGCTGGCTTCATCAGGATAGCATTCATGGCGACGTGACTATGGGACAAGGACAGCATGGTTCGAGTGTGGGCATAGGCATTTGGTAGTGGATTTGGTGCAGGTTGATTGATCTTTGTTCATGTGAGAATATCTCTCCTAACAGAGATCCGACTGGTGGCATTTGTGAGACCAGAGAAGTAGTTGAAGAACATGGTGATTAGGGTTTGCTATGGCATGTTGATGTGGCTCTAAGCTGGATGGTGATCCCTGGATTGTTTAAAAAGGAATTTCTGAATCATTTGTAAGCGTCTTCGGCTAGATACTAAAATAAGAACAAAAAGAGCACTAAGTCACAGAGTCAGGTTTTTACCAGATTTTGAGGTCTAGGGTTACAATCTGTAAATTGTAAGGTTCTTGGATGCATACCAGAACCCAAATGTATTTGTTTAGGTCTTTGAGTCTCTCCTTTGGATTGTACATTTGAATTGTTAATGAAATTGATCAAGGATTATTCCATTAGCCTTTGTAATACTTTCTTGCATTGTCTGTTTTGATGATAGCCCTTGTTCAAGGAACAGGTTAAATTGCTTTCATCATCTCGGAAATTTATATGTATGATTGAAGGATTTGATAAGTAGTCTTTAAGATCTAATCACTAGCTATGGGATTAATAAGGTTAGTTTCACATAGGCTTTATTTGTCCAAGTAATCATTCCTTCTGTTTGCAGATTGTCTTGACTCCTAGCCCAATGGATGTGGCACTAATTTGATATATGCTATTTGTCTTTAGGGTTTCAGTTATCTTGCTTAAGAACATTCATTTTATTTAATCAGTCTTGTTTGATGTCTTGCCCTACCTCCTAGTTGCTGCAAGTACTATGTTACTGATAATCAAAGCCATATTTGAGGTTCTCAATACTTGGCATCAGAAGTCATTTGCTATAAAAAGCAATGTCTGGTCTTTTTTAAGGCATTGTGTGGGTAAACCCACCCTGGTTCTACAGAGCCTAAAGAGCAGAAGATCTCAGTCTTTGATTGAATCTTGTCATTTGGTCCAGGTCCTCTGAGCTGCCCTTGATTGGAGTTAGCTACTCTATAGGTAGAATAGGAGACCAACCTAGTTTGCAAGAAAAACAACCAAGAGATTGGCGACTCCACTGGGGATTTACTCAGAAATGCTGTTATAAGTGCCTTATCAAAGAGTCATATTGTGTTCCATGTTGGTTAGGTTCAAAGTTTGAAAAATCTCAAGCTTGGAGAAAGTGTTTTTGCATTGAGCCTGAAATATTTTTGGTGCTCTGTTGGTGGAATGAACTCAAAGAAAAATGTACATGTAAGTGAACTTCATATCATTTGAAGTTCTGTCCTCTGCAAAGAGGTGGTGACTCTGTCAAGGTAAACCCATTGAAGATTTGAATAATGTTCTAGAGCTACAATGTTTCTAGGTATTCTTCATGTTTGAACATCTTAGAAAGTAATAATGTGTTTCCCTATTTAGTGATTCAGCACTACCAGAGGGAAAGGTAGTAAATGGTGTTAGCCCATTTCCATTTGCTGGATCTGTTGAATGTAGTTGCAGTTCCATTGTAAGATTGTTGTCTAGCACTTAGAGTCTCAATTTGTGGATGATGAGAATGTACTTGTACACCCTGAGGGTGGTCATCCACTTGTACTATCATATGCTAGTCATTGTTGTAATTATGCACAGTCAGTGAGCCCTAATTTACAATATCTATGGAGCACCAAACTATAAAAAGATTGTCAAAATGTTTCCTAAGTCTAATAAAGACTCAAGGACACACAAGACCAAGATAAGGCCTAAATGGAAGGCTGTACACTTGATTTTTCAACAGCTTAGAGACAGTCAAACTGTATCTACTTGTGAGGTTGTTGCACCAGTTGTTAATTCTTTTGACCCATTGTATGCTCAGTTAGATTTGTCATGGGTTGATTACAAAGTTGAATGTATGTCAGCTCAGGTATATAAGGAGATGCCTAGATTTCATGGATATAATGTTTGTGGAGGAGATGCACATGTCAAGAGTTTCTCTAGTTTCATGGAGAAACATTCTTTTGAATATCAGGATACATGGATGAGATTTTTTGTCAGATCCCTTGAAGCTAGAGCTCGGGACTGGTATTTGAGTTTTCCTAATATGTTTTTTCTTTGCTAGGATGAATTAGTGGCTGCTTATAGAGAACAATTTGCAAGAGATCCTTTAGACTTGGTCAAAAGGTTAAAGCAAATTAAGAAACAAGATGAGGAGTCAAATGTTGATTTCAGTCATAGATTTGCTACTACCTTGTCACTAATCGTAGAGAATTTCAGACCCAGCACTCCATGTTGTATCCACATGTATTTTGGAGCTTATGAAGAAGGATCTAGTGCATTATTGAAAGAATTCAAGATACTAAGCACGCAGATGGCCTACACAGTCTTAGACAGTCTGGAAAAGTAGAGAAATGAATATATACAGAGCTTGTTGTCTTCATTTGTCAACACCCATGCTGATAAAGATAACAACTCTATACAAATGGATATCAGTCTTCTTCAAACAGGTGCATAGTTGAGAAAATTGAGACTGGAGGTGCTGCTTCATCAGATGATGAGGAAGTTGTTTTTGAACAACTTGCAGAGGTGGTGCCCCAAGTAGATGATCAAAATTTGAGTCTCTCAAGCCAAGAACCCAAAGAGGAGCATCAATTAGACTGGCCCTTTGCAGAAGGGAAGTGTGATCAGCAATGTGATGATATAGTTAAGCAGTTCAAGTGCACAAATGGGTGTAGTCTTGACACAAGTCTTCATGAGAAGACAAATGAAGTTGCTGACTTAGGAAGTGCCCTAGAGGATATCAGATTTGATAGAGGAGGTGTGGAAATTCACCCTCATGAAGGTAATCTTTTTGAAGATATCTTGGGATATCCTGGTTTGCTGCTTGGTGTTGCATCCAGTCTATGTGAAGGTCAAGAAGAAGAAACAGTTGGGAAAATGGATCAGAGTAGTGATCCATTGAGCATTGAGCAAATGTCAGATTTATTGACCACAGAATATCAGAGGTATGCACACAACAACCCTCAGTTGTTGTGGGCAACTCCTATTGACCTTGACACTGATGATGACCTTCAAGAAGCAAGGTATGATACAAGTGAGTTTGGTTCTATCTGTGATGATGAACCAGTTGATCATGTTGTGTATGACAAAGTGCAATTTCTTTTTGATGACTTGAATGAGCCTAGGCATGAATCTTTTCACATGGATGATAATGTTGATTCCAATGAGGGATCAATTTGTGCTTCTGAACCAGAATTTTTTGCTATTGAGCAAGCTTATGATACAGAAGGTGATCATACCTCATGTTCAGAAGATAATGACAGTTGGACAACAGGTGTGGATGAATCAGAACTTTTTGATCATTCTCACCACCAGCATGATGAGGAACAGGTGCAAGTAAAAGGAGGAAGCATTAGTAGAAGTCAAAGCCATCATGACTTTAGTGATGTGCCTCCTCCTCCTGCTGAACATGATGAAAGTTGTGTTGACACTGAAGGAATACTTGGTTGCCTCCCTGCTATCCCTATTGATGTTGATTTATTCAAGCCCTCACTTGGGGTGTTTGACTTTGAGTTGAGTGTAGATGTGAAAGATGAATCAGTGCATACCATTGAACCTGGGATGAAGAAGATGTGCCCATGTTGAAGTAACCAATGCACAGATACTTTTGAATATGAACCTTTTTCCTTCAGCATGTGCAGAGATGATTTGCATGTCATGGAAGAAGTTGTTTACCAGAGCTTTTAGTTTGATCTGTAGACTAATTTTGATGAGAAATTTTGTGATGTCGAGGATCAAGTGGACTATGAGTGTTTTTATTTCCCAGTCCAAGCAAATGAGCATTTAGTAAAACATGACCATGAATTGTCCAAGGTAGAATGCCACAATGATGATAACCTCTGGTCAATTTCTGATTACATGTCATAGTTTGACAATGTTGCTGGTGGCATTGGAAAGCACAGTAATTCAATGGGACTGACTAGTGACCAAGCTAGTTTTTTGGATAGTTCATGACAGTGTTATCAGATTTTGTCTATGGAAGGCAATAGAGAATCAAGTTTTTGACAAAGGTAAAAGCTGGCTCTCATTTTTCATTTGGTGGCCTAGTGTCATCAGGTGAAACAAAGGAATGAATCAAGTGACTCTTGAATTTACTGTTCATGTATAATTCATGAGGGTACTTTGCCTAAAGTATATCTTTTTTCCATGAACAATAGTTTTAGCATTTGGTTTCCTGGTCTCTTCCTTTTTGCTGCATTTGCTAACCCTGTCTAGTTAGCTCCTGGTCTATTTTTGGTTTTTTGTTCTAGTCTGCTCTCCCAGTGATCTGAATTCTTGCTATGCCCACCAGGGGCATACATCCCCCAATTGGAGCCTATGTTAGAGCCTTTTTTGGTTATCTTTCAGGTTCTAGTTGTGTGCCCTTGTTTTTCATTGCAAATCCTTGGCTTGTGAGTTTTATCTTTTATTTTAGCATGTGGGTTAAATGGGCTCCCATAAGGGTTGAGCCCAGCATGCTAGTTTTCATATCTTTGGTGGGGTGGCCTATGTTAGGGCTTTTAGTTCGGTTCCCCTTTCTCTTTTGCTTGCCTTGGCTTTTCTTTTGTTTTATCAGAGGCGGAATGGATGCTTGAACAGAACTAGAACTTTTCCAAATTCTGAAGTTCTAGTTCTTGTTCACGCATCCGTCCCAGTTCTAATTCTGCATGATTGAAGTTTCTTTTTCCTTTCTACCCTATGTCGGTTGTTGGTCGTTTTCCTCTCCGCATTCTTCCCTTTGTTTTTTTTTTCTTTGTTTCCTTTGGCAGGCACGAGATCGAAATGAGTACAGGTTTTGGAACCTTTTCAGGGGTTCTAGTTTCAGGTTCTATTCCACTCCCGTCTCCCTTCCTTTGTCTTTTGCGGAGGCGGATCCGGGTTGGGTTTTGGTCTCGAGTGGTCATTTTGGTTTTCATATCTTCGCCCACTCTGGCTCCAACTCTTACTCCGTCTCTTTCATCGTTTCGGCTCCGACCTTGTTTGGTTCCTGTTCCGCTAGCCTTTTGTTTCATTGACCTACCCGACCAGTACACCTGCAACTTAAGTTCCCCCCGAGCCCCTTTGTCTCGTCATTAACCGGCCCCTTTCTACCATTTTCATCGGCCTAGCATTGTTTTCACTAAGACCTTTGGCGCTCAGGATTACCTCTTGGTGACCCCAGCTTGTCTCCCTAAAATCTTTGTCGGCCTATGTTGGTTGAGGTCGGGGAGATGTTTCCCCGACCCCTTTGTGTCTCACCAATGGGCTTTTCCCATTGGTGATTTTGTATACAGTCAGGATAGGGTCTTATCGAAAATGAAATGTCACACCGACTGACTTGAATGAACATTTTGGCAAAGTGTTGTGCCATCGGTGTGAAGTCACAGCGAGATTGCAATGTTCTACCAACCGATGGTGAATGGATGTGTTTCGGCAAAGGTTGTGGCTGTCAGGGTGGTGTCTCACGGAGTTATGTATGTCTCCTCAACTTGTGCACATGGAACGGTTCATCGGTGTATCTTCTAGCTATTAGGCTAGCCTCTTGCCAAGTTTTTGATGTCTCGGCAATAGGTACATTTTGTATTCTATCAGCATATGTTTTGTATTTCGGTGAGAGGTATCGGTGAGTGACCTTCGATCTTGCTGATCAAACATAAAGGGTCTTCATCAGCATAGGCTTTGAGTTGTCTCAATGACACAGGTGAATGAAGACTTTTAGAAAGACATAGTGTGCTCTACAAGAGGTCTCCCTGATGACAATATGCTATAGTGATATTCATAAAGGAGAAGGTTGCATTGATGAAAGAAACATAAAGTCATAGCGACATATCATAAGGAGTTTCTTTCAAAGGCTCGTCGGTGAGAGTTATTTTCTTTAGGGAGATGTCTCCCCGACCTCGGCTTGTCTCGCCGATTATCTTAACCCTTCGGTGTGACTCCCTTCGGTCGTGGTATCTTCACCATGATGTCTAGCCGACCCGGCCAACTCTTGCCGACTATGATGAGCATTCGGTTCAACATATGATTCTTGGCTTGTGGTCTCCCTGACCTCTTTATGTCTTATCGATGGTGGTGGCCTACTTCAATGGTCCAATGATATTTAAACAACAACCATCTAATCTAAGTGATCGAGATGGAGATTCAAACATGTACGCGGCTAGGGTTTGGAGGGTGTTTGCACGTGAAGACCAAAAGGCTTGGAGCATTCATGGTGACAGAGAGTTGGTTGCTGGCTCTGCTAGGCTAGCATTCATGGTGACATGACTCTAGGACAAGGACAACATGGCTCGAGTGTGGGCGTGCACATTTGGTAGTGGATTTGGTGCAGGGTGATTGATCTTTGTTCGTGAGAGAATGTCTCTCCTAACAGAGATCCGACTGGTGGCATTTATGAGACCAGAGAAGTAGTTGAAGAACATGGTGATTAGGGTTTGACATGGCATGTTGATGTGGCTCTGAGTTGGATGGTGATTCCTAGACTGTTTAAAAAGGAATTTTTGAATCATTTGTAAGCATCTTCGGCCAGACACTGAAATAAGAACAATAAGAGCACTAAGTCATAGAGTTAGGTTTTTACTAGATTTTGAGGTCTAGGGTTACAGCTTGTAAATTGTAAGGTTCTTGGATGCATACCAAAACCCAGATGTATTTGTTTAGGTCTTTGAGTCTCTCCTTTGGATTGTACATTTGAATTGTTAATGAAACTGATCAAGCATTATTCCATTAGCCTTTGTAATACTTTCTTGCATTGTCTATTTTGATGATAGCCCTTGTTCAAGGAACAGGTTAAATTGCTTTCATCATCTCAAAAATTTATATGTATGATTGAAGGATTTGATAAGTAGTCTTTAAGATCTGATCACTAGCTGTGGGATTAATAAGGTTAGTTTCACATAGGCTTTATTTGTCCAAGTAATCATTCCTTCTATTTGTAGATTGTCTTGACTCCTAGCCCAATGGATGTGGCACTGATTTGATATATGCTATTTGTCTTTAGGGTTTCAGTTATCTTGCTTAAGAACATTCATTTTATTTAATCAATCTTGTTTGATGTCTTGCCCTACCTCCTAGTTGCTGCAATTACTGTGTTACTGAGAATCAAAGCCATATTTGAGGTTCTCAATACTTGGTATCAAGAGTCATCTGATATAAAAAGCAATGTCTGGTCTTCTTTAAGGCATTGTGTGGGTAAACCCACCCTAGTTCTGCAAAGCCTAAAGAGCAGAAGATCTCAGTCTTTGACTGAATCTTGTCAGTTGGTCCAGGTCCTCTGAGCTGCCCTTGATTGGAGTTGGCTACTCCATAGGTAGAATAGGAGACCAACTTGGTTTGCAAGAAAAATAACCAACACATATCACATAGGAAACACATACATTGCATTTCAATCATCACATAAACAGGTTATCATAGGCATTCTTCATAGATAGGTGCATCCATTTCATCTATTACATTGCATTGCATTGCATTATATGAATCACTGCATAAACATTCATTTTCATTTCATAACCATTTCACACTATTACATACTACATAATCATAAACAAAAGGTACATAGGCATTATAAGATAACCCATCACATACATACTATGCATAATATCATAAAATCATCTCATGCATTAAGTCCATTTTGCATAAAACATTATCATATCATTGCATATAGTACATCAGATTAAATACATCACATACATTACATCATCATTTAATATGTTTAGGATAATGGCATTTGTTATTCTAAGCATCTTAAAGAACCATCTCACAAAATCATCTTATTTGCATCATATCACAACCATCGCATTACATCATTACACCATCTCATAAATAGCATCATAAATCATTCATTCCACATAGGCATAAATAGCCCATCACATGCAAAGCATATATTCATCCATAATTATTTATAAACATAATTCACATAACATTTCACATATATACCATATCATTTTGCATATTATATTCCACATCACATATCACATAAACATTTGCATCAAGTAGATCATCATATCGACAACATCATTGCACATCACATTTGCATATCATAGGCCAACATAATATAGATCTATTAGTCATAATCATAATGCATACATCATCAGAAATAAATGCATCCATAAAAGCATCATTGCATAGCATGTAAAAATAAACCATCCATGCATAAATAAAGAGTACACATCTCATCACATCAAAATCATCATCGACTCATATATATATCATCAATAACACAACTATCATAGTACAATAATAACTCGAATCACTATACATATATGTCAATCAGTACAAAAGGCCCATCAGGCTATCAAAAATGAGCCCATGGGGCACAAAAAGTATCATACATCTTAGTCAAGATTTGTCCCTATGGATGTTGCCCTCACCTCTGTCACCATGACCTTCTGCTAGTCTGTGGCTGGCCCGCTTTGAGTACTCTAGGACTCACTCTACTCTGGGTGTGACCTCATGATAATACCTCTAATAGTACTTGGCCTCTTGGATGACATCCTTGTAAGATCGAACTAACATTATACCCTAGGAGGAGGAGGTTGTCATACTCTCTATCTATTGTCTCCTACCTAGCTCAGTGGCTACCTATAGCTCTGCAACCTGTCTCTGCTATACAGCCTAATCCCTCTTGGCCTTGAGCTACTCTCTCTCCGCCCTCACCTAATTTTTCTTAGCTATCATAGCCTAGACCTGAGCCTGTAATTGTGCTATCAGCACATCCCAAGCATCTGCCTGTCCCACTAGCTATACCTACGATTGCACCCGAGGAGGATCCTCGCCTCATGGTGGTGGAACTGGTGGCACATACCACTAGTCCTACATGTGCACATCTCCCTAATCTAGCTAGACTGGAGGCACAACTGGCTGATCCTATTGAACCTCAGCCCTTCGACCTCATCCTCCTCCTCTACCTCTGAATCTCTGTGGATCTAGAACTGCACCTAGAATCATCAGCCAAAGTGGAGGCCAGAACCAATCCCTATAGGCCTAAGTCGTGCCTGGATCTACAAGCCCTTGATCATAAGCCCATGGCTGGGTTACTAGCTACCTGAAACTATCCACCACCTCTGAAGTAGGAATATACTGTCCCCATGACAACTGTGTCATGGAGCGAGTGAAGACAGCCACATAATCATCATCCAGGCGATCCTGAGGCTCCCTGAGCTGGCGTTGAATGTACCTAGGAAGGTACCTCTCAATCATGGTGTGCTTCCACCCCTAGATATACCAGTCCTAGCAGCAATAGAACATCTGATTAGCATCGTTGACCCATCTGGGCCAACCAAGGTAGAGTCACCAGGTGAAAATATGCATCTCATCAAGAACTCTCCTCTAGTAAGAGATCCCATGCTCACCGATGTGTGTGAAGAACACACTGCTTTTGTATTGCCACATGTGGGGATCGTATGGCACCATTGAAACTAAAACAATGTATGGTTGCAGCATAGTAATGTGCTCCCACACCCAGACGTGAAGAAGAGTCACCCCCGCTCTGAGTGCTCTGCTATCCATGTAGACATACTCATGGAGGTCTTTGTATATTGAAGCTAGAAGAACAAGACCGCAAGCAAAACAAACTGGCCTGTCTCAAACCATCTGCTCCCAGCAATATCCCTAGTCGAGATTGAAGTATCAACCTCATATGTCAGGGGCAATGAGACCTGAAATGATGGATGCAATCACCCAACAATAGGGAGGTGCCAGGATCCTGTGCTACTCGAGCTCTATCTGCCCCTCACAAAATATAATCTCATATGTGGGGAGGACTCTAAAGCAGGCCTTGCACCCCTCATCCATGTCAAAAATTACCTAACGATTGTGAATCAGTAATTGCAAAATACACCAAACGTCCTCTAGGGTTACAGTGGCCTCACCAATGGGAAGATGGAACAAAGAAGTCTCGTTGTGCCATCTCTTGGTCAGCACTAACAGCATCCCTAAGTGAGTGTGTATGAGCACTGCATAAGTAATGTACCATAACTCTACAATCTAGAGTTGATCCTAGTCCCTGTCGTTCAGGTCTCGTGACCTGTGCTCTCGGGAGTAGAGCTCCCTTGCCGCATTCTACATCAAGGAAGGTCATCATGTCAAATTTTTTGAAAAAATCTTCGTCGCACGTTCAAGAAACTTCTCCAGCAGTGTAACCCATGATGGCATCGCAGTTTTATTTCTAATCAAACTCTGATGCTAGGGATTAAAGTAGCAAAATCGCATTACCGCGGTGCACTTTGTGCAAAATTGGGACCGCTGCGGTGCACTTTGGGAAAAATTGGGACCGTCGCGTCGCACTTTGCAAATCCCCCCGCCGGCCTCGAGCTAAGCCTTAGAGTTTTTAAACTCCAAACTATACCACCACGACGCTATTTAACACCGAGCGACGCAGTTTGACTACTGAGTGGTGCCATATAGCGATGTTGCAGATGGACCAACCCTTTAAAGCATTAAATGAAGCAATAAATGAAAAACAAAGCTCAAGTGAGGGTCACTTACCGATGCCCCGATGCTAGGTGGTCATTGGTACATCTGAACTCGATCAGAAATGTGCAGGGGGAGCTGTCGTTGTGCCATATAGCCAGGAGATCTGAGCTCAAACCTCAAGGTTACTATTGGAAGTGTTTGAAAATGACTTCAAAGTGACCCCTTGGGCCCTTTTAAGCCTAAAAATTAGGGTTTTTTCACCCTGATTAGTTGTCCAGCTAGGGTTTTGGCCCTCCGAACCTATTTTTGTCTAGTTGAGGCTTTTTTTTCATTATTTTATTGCATTTAGACATGATATTTTGCCTCCTAGAGCCCTTTCAGACCTTTCAGGTGCTTTGTCCTCCTTTTTCGCGAGATCACCCAAAAATTGAAATTTTCGTCCAATCTCTTGAGGGGGCATTATAATGGCATGTTTTCTCTTGCCAGGCAACAATGGGGAAAGTTTTTAAATATCAAAAATTTTGGCTTCGATCAAGATTGTTTATTCTTTGAACCAATGCAACAAGTGCATTGCTTCAAAGAGGGGAAAATATAGACACGTAAAATATACCGATTGACATTGTGCACTTGATCCCGACTACTAACATCATTTCTTCTAGAATCATCCCTCAGTCTAACCATTTAGTCAAATCTCCTTATTTGATTAAATTCATCAATTTCTCTCTCTTAATTAAATAAATCATTTTATCTAATTAAGTCAACCTATTTTGTTAATTAAATCAATCCATTTGATCTAATTATCCCTATTTAATTAAATGATTAATTTTATTTGATTAAATCTCTAAAGTCTATCCATTAAATTAAATAAATTAAAACATTGTTTGATTTAATCTAACACCATCTCTTTTAATTAAATAAATCAAAATCCTTATTTAATTAATCTCTTATTGGATTCCTCTCTTATTTGATTTAAATAAATCCATAAATTTGAGTCAAATAGGTCACATCATCTAATCTCCTATTAAATTAATTAACCCTTGATTAATTTAATTTTGAATCATGTCCCATCCTCTAGATTTTGCAATTTTCACATGAAAATATATTTAATTCATTTATTAAATCTCTATTTTCCTCACAAGGCATCTTTTGGAATATTAGCTAAATTTGAATTCAAAAAATTCCAAGTCAACATGTACATCCAACAAGGCAATAAATTCATCTTACATGTCCTTTGTCTTGAGCCAAGTGGAATTTATTGCAATTTCCCTTCCCTCTTGCAAGTCCTTTCAATAAATTTGAAATTCAAAAATATGCATTTATTGGTACAATTCTCAAATCTTGCACATCCTTCATCCACTCATAGATTGACAAGTGGCATCATGCCATTAGATGAATGTTAGTCCCACATTGCTCAAATTTGGACATTCATCCATCTTGGCATTCTATAAATAAAGATCTCATATCCTCATTTGATAATGCACAAATTATGCAAAGTTATTATGCTAAAATATTTAGCCATTTCATCCATCAATCTTGAGTTCTTAGCTAGGTTTTTTGTAGATTTTGGCTTGGAGCTCTCATCCTTCATCAACAAAGTGGATCAATCATCATCAACATATCAAGCTTGCATCTTAGGAATTGGGAAAGGGCCAATTTTCACATCAAATTGGCACCAATTCCCCCATGGGGTCATGTGTTTGTTTTTATAATTAGGATTAAATCTATATTTTCTTGTTTTATTGTGTTCTTGTTTTATTTCCTAATTTGAAGTTTGCAAATGGATTTCATGGGGAATCCTTGTTTTAGCTTGCAATATCTTGTTTAACTTGTTTATTCTTGTTTTACAGGTACTAGAATTGGGGTTTGCACAATAATAAAATGAGAGAAACAAAAATGTACCTGAAAGATCACAAATGATTAAACAAGGCCTGAAAACCCTGAAAAATTGTTGCTTTTGAGGTGTACTAGGACTCATATTCTAGACTGGGTGATTTAGTCCTACTATAGGGATTTTGGGCAAGATCTGCAATCTCCAAGTGAAAGGTCAAAATCTTTTGAAAACTTGTAAAATGGCTGTACTGGGACTCATACGCCTAGACTATTGCAAAGTGTCCTACTTTTCCACAATGTCCCAGGAGTAGAATTTTGAACTATAAATTTGTGATCCTTTGAAGATGGATTAAATAAATACTTTCCCACTATTTTCATGTGAATAGGTTGGATATATTTCTCTAGATTTGAGTTTCCATGAGCCTTGACAACTTTTGAAGGCTTCAAATCCACTTTTTCTTCAACCTATAAACCTACAACATAGAAAGAGAGGGAAAAAAATGTTGTTTTATTAGGGAATGGAGGTTTTACTTGGTCAAACCCCATTTTGGTAATCAAACCTTAATGATGAATGAAGCATGAAACATAAGATGAAACAATAGAACCTTGTTTAAAACCTTGTAGATCTACAAACAAGCATGAAGTGGCCTCAATGAATGTAGATCATGATTCTTGATGAGATATAATGCCTTTGAATACTTGAATTGATCTTGAACAATACATCACAACATTAGCTCAAAACCACATGTATGATACAGGGTGATCCCACAATAATGAGTTACAATTTTTAGCCAAACTTGACATTGAAATGAATAATTTTCACCAAATCTTCACTTTCTTACACCTATAGTAGCTAAACCATTAAGAATTTGAAGATTAATCAAACTAGTGATTTGTGAGATTTTGTGTGTAGATTTTTATTATGTTTAAAAAAATTAAAAAATAAATTGGGAATTCTTTTATGTAATTTTTATTAACTTATTCTTTCTACTAAACAATTTTTTTAAAAAGTAATGTTTCCTTCGAACTACATAACATTTTTTATAGAAAGGATACAATTCTAATTTTTAAAATATAGATTATTCACACCAATAGCTAGTGCATCGATATTTTTTCATAACTTTTTGTTACATATTTTTATTTAATTAATTTTCCAAGTCAGAGTAATTATAATTTGGACAGAGGTGTACTTTGGACTTCATAACTTTTTTGTATGCATTTGAATTAACTTATTATTTTTTTGTTGAAATAAGGATATCAATACCTAGTGCACATGTATTTTTTAGAAAAAAAATTCTTTTTTTTCCTATTTTTTTGTATGTCTGAAAGAGAGAACTTGATGTTCATTGAAAGATATACATTCAAAAGAAATAAAATAGAGATATAATAATCTAATTAAATATATTTAAAATTATAATTTAAGGGAAGCTTATAATAAGGGCTACATATTTACAAAACATAAATTTTAAATGAATTAATTTGATTTCCCAAAAGGTAAATCAAAAGTGGTTTTTTATTAGCATTTTGATAGGTGTAGAGGAGACTCCATTATAGGTATGGTTTAAAACTAACGAAGTTCTATTTGTTGTGCCTGTAGCACACATGTCACGTTTGGAACATGGATCCTCTTTTTCACTTTCGTCGGGTCACTTTTTCCATCTCCTCATTTTGCATGCCCCTATTTTAAGTCCTAAGTGGTCAATAAGTCCTAAAGTTATCATCTTGAGTTGACCAGGTTTCAACCCCTTGAAATTTTCAATCCTTCTACCTTCGCAGAGTTCCTCTGGAAGTTTTCCCTAAGTCCTTAAAACTGGCAACCTTTTCCCTTTGTGGGTCCACCCTTGTGAGCTACCTTTAGCAGAATTTTGTTTTGCCTTCACAGTTTATGTGACAACTAAGATGGGGTGTCCACCTGCATTGCGGGATCCACACTCCCTGTAGCCGTTACTTTCAATGACCTATCAAACGAAAAACACTTAGCTATCGCCCGCTTTGCGGACTCCACATTTCTCGCTACCAACTGTTTCAAAATCCACACCCATCAACTACACTTTCCACCATACTCGAATTAAATGAGGGCATTTAATGGCCAAAATCATATAAATAGAAAAAAATTCTTGTCATTTTCATTGACATTCCTTCTAAACTTTTCAGAGCTCCTCCTGCCTCTATCACCTTCGCGCCTACACTACCTTGAGGATGAATCTAAGTGTTTCTTTATCACACTACATCAGGTATACCAGGTAATTTTTCTACCACCATACTTGTGTTTTTCATTGAGTATTGCAAAGTTGTTAAAATATTGAAGAGGAAAACCCTGAAATAGGTTAGAATACTAGCTTTCGTACAAAACCCATGTTTTAGAATCTGAAAAATCTTTGAAGATCAGCCATTTAGGGTTGTACAAAACTTGCCACCTCAACTGCCATTCTTGATCAAGGCCATCAAGCCCCTATGACCCACAAGTCTCCAATTGTTGTTGCCTCAAATTTCAAATGACAAACTTCAAACTGTGGCCATCACCCTTGGTGGGCCTGCTCATGTAGGTGAATGCCACCTCCTCACCATCATCTTTGAACTACATGGAAATTCTATGTTAAGTGTGGATCCACATGATCCTTGTAGATCCACAAGTGTAGGTTTCTACATGTAGATGGACCCCTTCCATTGTTTCTCAATGGTTGTCTGACCCCGACCTTATGCCTTGCCGGTTCTGCGGCACCCTTGTCTGTCATCCAGTATGTCACTAAGCCTCCCTTTATGGTCCATTTGATGTGGGTTTCTATCATTGCTTCATTGTTGTTTCCTCAACCATCCCAAATGGAAAAACACTTGCTTCATCTTGAGTCACAGATCCTGCTTCTCTTATCGCTGTCCTACATGCCCAAACGTATAATTCTGAACCCTTTGTGGGATGGCCTTTGCGGAATTCTATCCATGGACTACATCTTCTCCTTTGCTATTATGAATGGTTGTGGTGTCCCATTCATCCACCTTGCGGACTCTACATCATCCACTTCCATTTGGGCCCTGAAAATGAAAATAACCAAATATACTATTTGTGGACCCTCCATTGCAGGTCATCGCCACCATGCATCCACCATTGCAAATAGCCTATGATCTTCATTCATCCACTTTGTGAGCCTCCATGTTGACTTTTCCTTGAGTCTTCATTGAAAATTGCTAAGTTGTGGGTGGGCATTCTATTGTGGATTGTCTCATGTGGGCTGCCATCTTGTTTCTGTTGTTTTCATATAGCTAAGTCTAGCCTGCCATCCGCCATGTAGAATCCACCCCCTTTGGCACTGTCTAGCCAACTGTGAATGAACAAATCATTCTGATTCCTTTTGTAGGCTTGATGGTGTAGACCACTACCTTTGGGTTGTAATCCCATTCCTGTCATCTTGAATAGGCACTTGATAACATCCCATGGGTCCCAACTCACATCATGTTGAACAACTTAAAATTTAGAAGTTGATCCAATGCCGCCCTTCCCGCTTGTAGGTCCTATAATGTTGGATTTCATTTTTAGGTTTCCATATTACCAATGTCACTCCTAATTGTTGAAGTTATGGATAGACACTTAGAGGGGGGGTGAATCAGTGTCGAAACTTTTTCAACTTCAACCAAGATTTTTAATTCTGATTTCCTTTTCTTTCAACAATAGAGTAGAGTAATCACTTTTGAAAGCACAAATATATGACAACATTAACTCAGTCTATTAGAAAACTTATGAAAATATGATTTGAGTGAGATATCTTGCATTTTCCAAAATAGTTATGGCTGACATTGATTAACAATCAAAGCATGATGATAGTGCAGGTGCAACTCATAAGACTGTTCAAATGATGATTAACATTATTGACTCAATTCTTAAACGAATGATTTGAATGCAACTTTAAAGACAAGAAAGGTATTGAGACAAAAAACACCTTTAGCAAATTATAACTATTCTTGAGCAATGAATCAAATGAGAACTTTTAAGCATCCTTTTGAATTAGACTCTTCAGCAATGACTTGTGCAAGATATTTGAACTAAATATTTGTAGATATGAAGGAACTATCATTCAACAATGTTCAGACTGATAAAAATTATCACAATTAAGAAACATTATGACACCAAAACAAAGAGACCATAATACAAAGGATTTACTGAGTGGAAAATCCTCCTGGGGTAGAAAAACCACTCCTAAACTGCCTTACTGGCTTAATCTTCAAAAACCACTGTTAACAATGCCTTATAGGCTAATTTCTTAGCACCAACTCAAGGAGCACCAACCTCTCAAATCATTTTCAGAAAAAAATAATATCAAAGGATCTCTCTGCTTTTCTCGTCTACCTCATTCAGCCAAAGGACCATATTCTAGAATTACATCCAATGATCTCTTTTTATAGTTTTTCAACACTGGTTTTTATATACATTTCAAGTATGTCTATCATGAAGAAGATCTTCAAAGAATGCGAGGTGAAAAAGGAAAATTGAAACCTCATACTATTTCCAAGAAGAAACCAATAATAAATGTTTGCAGGAGTAACGCCTATCCAATAGGCTATCAATAAACTGACAATCATAAATCAAAGTTCCTTTTTGAAACTGCAAACTCTTTCACAAAAACTAGATGCTTCATTAAAACAAAATACTCATTTGAAACTATTTTCAGAATACCCAAATGCAGAATCCAATAATTTCTGCGTTGAATCAAGAGATTTCAAAATGTAATTGATAAATTCTCATCAAAACCATGACTGCCCAAAACAAAAAATCATAAAATCAAAGAATATTCTGACATGTAACCATTCTGAGATTCGATGCCATCCAATGATGCCGGCTTGCAACTATATTTAGAAATTCCCATGTCGGCCACAATGTTTCAGTCTTCGTTAATCATTCACTGAGACATCCAGATAGTCCTACCGAAGGCAATAAAATCACCAATCATTCCCCTTAGTTATCACTTTTGCCATGACCCATCAGAGTTGGGGAGAAGACATAATGAATACATTATGTCACATCGAGAGCTCATATGTTATGTTCTTTCCAATCGTTGAGACATGAGCAAGTTTCTCACCGAGATGCCCTTTTCGTTTCATTCATTGTCACTGTAACCTTTTGATATCGGAAAGACCCTATGTAGATCACACTATGTTTCACCGAAAGCCCTTTTACCTCTTGTGTTTCGCTATGAAATTCTACTGTCAGGACGCTGTTTTGTAGATTTCATTAAGTTTCACCGAAAGACTTTGTCTCTTATGTGTCGTTGTAACATAATGGTTCTCTCACCGATGCATCCTTCTATCTTATGAGGGTCGCTATAACATACCGACATCGGGGAGACCTCTTGTAGAATGCTTTAGTCACACAAAAATTCACCAAACATCTTGTGTGTCGCTAAGAAAAATCAATCTTCATGCCGACAAAGTCAATTTGTGTTCCATCGGTGAGACCAGAGGTCACTCGCTAAGACCTCACGCTGAAAACCCTAACTCTTACTGAGATGAATACCTTTATGTTGTCAGTTAGTATAAGAAATCAAACTTGCCAAGACCTTTCTTCATTGCACATGAGTCATACTGAAATTTTCCTTTTGTTTTATGCATCACCGAGACATATCAATGTCAGGGAGACCTCTTGGAGAGCACACTATGTCATATCAAAAATCTATATCCACTCTGAGTCGCTGAGACAATACCAACCTCTCACCGAAAGCCCCTCATAAGACTTAGTTGGCAAGACCCGACAGGTTTGCTATGACATTACACTGAAGCTGAGACCTCCTTCTGATATGCAATTTCCACCGGTGGTCAGCAAGACTAAAGTAAGTTCGCTAAGACGTTACAACAAAGAAAAACCTCTCATCGATGAGCACCCTTTGTTTCCGGTCGGGGAGACATGATGAGTTCGCTAAGACATCATTCCGATGGTATAACTCATGCCGATATAACCTTTGTGCACAATTCAGTAAGACACCACGAAATCACCATGACATTTGATTGAAGCCACAACCTTTTCTGATAAAACCTTTCAGTGCACGATGGGTGAGACAATGTGTATGTCATGCCGATAGATGCTTGGTGATGGATCTTGATCGCTGTGACATCAAATAAGTCTTGCCAAAAGGAAAAATAGACTCATACAAGTAGAAAAACAATATGGATTGAGAAACCCTTGACCAACACATGCTGATATGAACTTTCTTGTCACTGAAACAAAGTATAAATAAGATAACATAAGACTGCACGAAGCTCAAACTGAATAGTACCATAAGATATTAAAATTTTGAATGTAAATTGTCCACTGAATGCCAAGACATGTAAACCATATAGACAAAATTGTACCGAGATAAAGCATGAGAAACCAATCTGAAACTTCCAACAAGTAGAATCAACTGAAAGGGATTTTGTCATCAAGGACAAACCAAATGATCACAACTGAGAACCAACAAACTCCCTCTTTGTCCTTGATGGAAAAACACAAATGACTCTCCCCCTTTTTTCCACAATGATAAAGGATAGAAGAGAAGGATGTGCAATGCCAAGAAACACAACTGAGAAGCCAACCAAATACGATAAGAACCATTTGCAAATAGAGCAATAGTGCAGTAGACATATTTGCAGAAGAGCAGTAAGATTGTAACATGCTGATATCATAGCAAAAATAGCAATATGTCCATTTCAAGAATCTCGGTCCATATCATCAACGAAAAAGAAAAGGTACCAAAATATTATAATACATTAACAAACCAAATTGATACCTAAAGATTGAAGACCTGTTACTTGAACATACCACCTTCTTTGTCATGTTCAATCAAGGCACATTCAAGATCACCTACTCCACATTCAATTTGATTAACTTCAATCTAGCAATACTAGAATTTGAGCACAAACAACCAACCTCTTCTTAGTACAAGTAACCTCAGTCACTGTCCATGACAATACATAGCAAAGACCAATGATACTGGTTATTCTTCTTCAAATGACACACACCATTTTACTCTTTTCATACACAAAATATAACTTGAAAGCATGTATACTGCATAATTCATCATCAATTTTTTCTTGTAGACCCATCCTCAATCCATATGAGAACTTCTATTACCACACCAAGAATGATGAAAAAACTACCAAAGATAATTAATCTCAGCCCTCACACAACACCAAATAATATCATCATAGAAATAACTCATAACATCAAACATGTTTTTCAATCACTATTCTCCAAAGATAAATACATCGACATTACTTCAAAACAAAGGCTTTCTTATATTTAATATATTGAGGAACTCATCTATATGTCTCCACACCACTCAAAGATGTCATAAGGACATACCATTATTTCCAAAACCCAAGCATCCAAAAAGTTCATTTAAAAACAAAGTGCACTGTCATTTCAAAAACTTTTGAAAACTGTCAACCACTAGACCAAGCAAAAACATTCCTTAACATCTTATACCACCAAAAGCAAGATGTCATACCTCATTCTAGACTCCATAGGGGTAAAATATATTACCATAATAGACTCCCCTTCAGTCTTTGCTTCTTCTCAAGACCTGGAAAGCAACACTTGTGCAAGGAGTGCACAAGGAGTTTTCTCAGAAGCATCTTTATTGCTCTTCTTGTCATCTTGATTGCTCTTTCTTCTCCACTCCAATGAAGAATTTTTCACTTGTTTACTTAAAGTACCTGTCTTTCTATTGAATCTGCATTGTTGTACTTTATGCCCAATGTTATTACATCTGAAACAAATGACTTTGTGATTGTTTTGAGAAATAGAAGACTTCCTACAGACATTTCCAACATTGTTCCCTACATTATTATCACTTGTATTTATTTTACAGTCTCTTCTCAAGTGACCAAAATTGTTATAGTTGTAACACACCGCATCCTCATTTCTAGGGATATTAGAATGATTCTTATTTGACCATCTTATGCAATCAATTGCCTTATGACCATAGTCATTACAAACATAACAATATCCTTGGAAAGAATGATTATACCTGAATGAATGATCATGCCAAGGATGTGAAGATCTGAAGACATTTTTCCTTTCTCTATGAATACCTTTAGATTGTCTTATAGTGTCAATGTTATCCTTTGATGCAGCAATACTGTAACCAAGATCAACCTTCATTATTGGTGTTTGCTTGGCTATAAAATTCTTTCCATCTAAAGTAGTAAACACTGTTTCATGTTTAGATTTGTCTGTAGAGCTTTGTCCAACCTCATATCCCACTCCTTTAGGATCTTTAGAATGCTTTTTCCTGCCCAACATCTCATTCAATATATTAGTATTATGATCAAATTTCTGAATTTTATTAGATTGAGCCTTGAAACTTTCAAACTCTTTTCTTAAAGCAACTACCTCTTCTTCAAGTTTTAGACAAACAATCTTTTTAATCTCCAAATCATAACTCACAATGTCTGCAATCCTCTTATATTCTTTAATTTCAATTTTCTGACTTATAATCATATCATCCTTAAGAGTTAGTTCTTTTAACAAGGAATCATTATCTGAATATTTCTTTAAAGAATCAATCTCATTTTCTAGTTTATTACACAATCCATCCTTGTCTTTTAACTTGACTTCCAAACTCTCTTTTTGCTAAAGCTGTCTTGTTGAAAACTGGTTTTCTTTTCTAAGCTGCTTAATAGTATCTAAGGCACATAGGAGTTCACCTTCCAAATCAACCCCACTTTCTGGTTCATCATATTCCTATTCAGAGTTAACTTCACCCAAAGATTGATCTACTTTTACACAAGTTTCTTGATCATTTAAATATTCATTAATGATCTCCTTGGACTTCTTTTCAAAACTATGAAGGTTTACACCTTCTTCACTCTCAGATGTTTCACAACTTATCTTAGTATCCAAAGATATCTCCTCTTGTAACTCACTATTCTCATTTATTTTAGTCAACTTGTCCCAAACTTCCTTAGCACTGCTATAATTAATGGCCTTTGTAATGACTTTATTTGGCAAGTTATTAAAAATAGCAGTTATAGCTTTGGTATTGAATTCAAGTGCTTTCTTCTCTTCAAGAGTGGAAGGAGATGTTGCAAATGTAGTACAACCCTTTTCAATTGCTTCCCACACTTCATATCCTAAAGAATGTAAGTATGTTTCCATCCTATTTTTCCATATAATAAAGTTTGTTCCTTCGAACTGAGGAGTTCCAGATCTAGGATACGCTACCATTTTAGAGCTACTGTTTATGAATTCTTCCTCATTATTTCTTATACTAGATTCAGGTTGAACATGATGAATAGCATTTTCTTGAGAACATCTTTTTCCCTTATTCCTTATGTTCTTTCCCATATTAACCAAAGTACTCTAAGAAACAAGGAACAATCCTAGGTGGTTTAGACCTATCAGAGGACCCTACGCTTTGATACCAATTGTTGGAGTTATGGAAAAACACTCAGAGGGGGGGTGAATCAGTGTCAAAAAATTTTCAACTTTGACCAAGATTTTTAATTCTGATTTCCTTTTCTTTCAACAATAGAATATAGTAATCACTTTTGAAATCACAAAGATATGACAACTTTAACTCAGTATATTAGAAAAATTATGAAAATATGACTTGAGTGAGATATCTTGCATTTTCCAAAATAGTTATGGCTGACATTGATTAACAATCAAAGCATGATGACAGTGCAGGTGCAACTCATAAGGCTGTGCAAATGATGATCAACATTATTGACTCATTTCTTAAACAATTGATTTGAATGCAACTTTAAAGACAAGAAAGGTATTGAGACAACAAACACCTTTAGCAAATTATAACTATTCTTGAGCAATGAATCAAATGAGAACTTTTAAGCATCCTTTTGAATTAGACTCTTCAACAATGACTTGTGCAAGATATTTGAACTAAGTATTTGCAGATATGAAGGAACTATCATTCAACAATGTTCAGACTGATAAAAATTATCACAATCAAGAAACATTATGACACCAAAACAAAGAGACCATAAGAAAAATTATTTACCTAGTGGAAAACCCTCCTAGGGTAGAAAAACCACTCCTACACTACCTTACTGGCTTAATCTTCAAGAACCACTGTTAACAATGCCTTATAGGCTAATTTCTAAGCACCAACCCAAGGAGCACCAACCCCTCATTTTGAAACACCAGTTTCGAGGAGCACCAACCCCTCAAATTATTTTTAGAACAAAAATAATATCATAGGATCTCTCTATTTTCAGTTAAGCTCATAACTCTCTGCTTTTCTCATCTACCTCATACAGCCAAAGGACCATATTCCAAAATTACATCTAGTGATCTCTTTTTATAGTTTTTCAACACTGGTTTTTATATACATTTCAAGTATGTCTATCATGAAGAAGATCTTCAAAGAATGAGAGTTGAAAAAGGAAAAGTGAAACCTCATACTATTTCCAGGAAGAAACCAAATAATACATGTTTGTAGGAGTAACACCTATCCAATAGGCTATCAATAAACTAACAATCACAAATCAAAATTCCTTTTTGAAATTGCAAATGCCTTTCACAAAAACCAGATGCTTCATTAAAACAAAATACTCATTTGAAACTATTTTCAGAATACCCAAATGCAGAATCCAATAATTTCTGTGCTAAATCAAGAGAGTTCAAAATGTAACTAATAGATTCTCATCAAAACCACGACTGCCCCAAACAGAAAATCATAAACTCAAAGAATATTTTGTCATGTAACCATTTTGAGATTTTATGCCAACCATTGATGTCAGCCTGTAACTATATTTAGAAATTCCCATGTCAGCCACAGTGTTTGAGTCTTCGTTAATCATTCGTTGAGACATCCAGATAGTCCTGCCAATGGGAATTAAATCACCAGTCATTCCCCTTAGTTATTGCTTTCGCCATGACCCATCAGAGTCGAGGAGAAGACATAATGAATACATTATGTCATGTCGAGAGCTCATATGTTATGTTCTTTCCAATCACTAAGACATAAACAAGTTTCTCACCGAGATTCCCTTTTCGTTTCATTCACTGTCGCTGTAACCTTTCGATATTGGAAAGACCCTATGTAGATCACACTGTGTTTCACCGAAAGCCCTTTTACCTCTTATGTGTCATTGTGACATTCTGCTATCAGGAAGATGTTTCGTAGATTTCATTAAGTTTCACCAAAAGACTTTATCTCTTATGTGTCGTTATAACATAATGGTTCTCTCACTGATGCATCCTTCTATCTTATGAGGGTCACTATAACATACTGACATTGGGGAGACCTCTTGTAGAATGCTTTAGTTATACGGAAAGTCACCAACCATCTTGTGTGTCGCTGAGAAAAATTAATCTTCATGCCAACAAAGTCAATTTTTGTTCCATCGGTGAGACCAGAGGTCACTCGCAGAGACCTCACGCCGAAAACCCTAACTCTTACCGAGATGAATACCTTTATGTTGTCGGTCGGTATAAGAAATCAAACTCACCAAGACCTTTCTTCGTTGCACATGAGTCATACTGAAATGTTCCTTTTGTTTTATGCATCACCAAGACATATCAATGTTGGGGAGACCTCTTGAAGAGAACACTATGTCATATAGAAAATCTTTATCCACTCTGAGTCACTGAGACAATACCAACCTCTCGCCGAAAGCCCCTCATAAGATTTAGTCAGCAAGACCTAATGGGTTCGCTATGACATTACACCGAAGCTGAGACCTCCTATCGATATGCAATTTTTCCACCGACAGTTGGCAAGACTAAATTAAGTTTGCCAAGACGTTACAACGAAGAAAAAGCTCTCGCCGATGAGCACCTTTTGTTGTTGGTTGGGGAGACATGATGAGTTCGCTAAGACATCATTCTGATGGTATAACTCATGCTGATATAACCTTTGTGCACAAGTCAGTAAGACACCATGAAATTGCTATGAGATTTCATCAAAGCCACAACCTTTGCCGATAAGACCTTTCAGTGCACGATCTATTAGACAATGTGTATGTCACGCTGAAAGATGCCTGGTGATGGATCTCGATCACTGTGACATCAAATAAGTCTTGCTGAAAGGAAAAATAGACTCATACAAGCAGAAAAATAATATGGATTGGGAAACCCTTGACCAACACATGCCGATATGAACTTTCTTGTCACCGAAACAAAGTATAAATAAGATAACCTGAGACTAGACGAAGCTCAAACTGAACAATACCATAAGATATTAAAATTCTGAATGTAAACTATCCACTAAATGCCAAGACATGTAAACCATATAGACAAAATTGTACCAAGATAAAGCATGAGAAACCAATCTGAAACTTCCAACAAGTAGAATCAACTGAAAGGGATTTTATCATCAAGGACAAACCAAGTGATCACAACTGAGAACCAACACTAATGACAGAACTTCAAACTACTTTGTCAGCCTCTTCTCCCACAGCCTTTGGACCCACTTGTCTAAATTGATCAATTAACACTTCAGGAGACCTCAAGAATGATCAAACCCATATGTCCAAATGACCTAGTACCTTGGTGGGCCCCATTATGATGCAAAAATATTGATGTGGGTGGCTTCATGAAGGTCATCATTCCCTCTTCATCATTTACTTGTTGCCTCCTCCAAAATGACTGCCAACCCAGGGAAACCCACATTCTTGGGCCTGCAGTGTTGCATCTTCCCAAAATGAAAGGAAAATGATGATTTTTAATAGATGTTAGGATCTTTGAAGGATGGATTACTTGACCTAACATCTATTTTGTAGTATTTTTCTAATGCTCCCCTTATTTTATACATGAATATCCTTACTACACCTTTTCTCATAGGATTTATGGAATCAGCTGCAAGGCATCGAGGGCGTCTACAGAGAAAGAATAGGGGAAGAAATCTAGCAAAGTTCTGAGAGGAAAGGAAAATAAGGACCTGATGAAATTCAAGTTCCATGGGGTGGGGGTGGAAATAACCTCCAAAGTCACATCTATGTGGGACTCGATACCATATACCAACCTCAACCAAATTGATATAGATAAATTCAGACAAAGGGTCATCGCCAACCCCACTATAGAAAATGAAAAGAAAATAATGAAAAGTGGTTTGGCTAAGGAAGTTGGCTTCTCACCAGCTCTTATGACTCCAAAATTAGTAATGGCTTGTTGGGAAGCCTATAAAGAGAAAATTAGAAGAATTGTTGATCGTGATGGAAAAGTGTTGGGTGACCTGTCTGTCAGGTCCATAGGGAAAACCTTCCACATCCCGACCTTTGACCCTATGGAGGAAACAACAAAAGAATGTGTAGAAAGTATGTGGAAGGTTGATCCCTTAAAATGTAAGAAGTTGATTAACCAATATTGGTTAAAGGAGAAGAAGGGTAGCACAAACAAGGTGCCTTAGGAATTGTTTAGAAGTGACTTTTATGAAAACTACCATGACTTGGTGAATTTTCTAAGTAGAGTCATGGGAATCCGTACTATAGCATACTTTCAAGATTGGATGCTCTACTTTATAGAAGAAATTGTCAGCGGACAAGCCAAGTTTCACTGGGTTGGGATGATCAGTAACACATTACATGAGCAATTTGTAGCGGTCAAGAAGAACTTTCAATTTTATATGACCTCCTATTTGGTCTATCTTTTGGCTAAGCCCTTTCCATACAAAGGTTTATTTGTAGCACAGAGCCCAACTCTAGGAAGAGAGTTGAAAGTATATGATAGGCATTCATAGCTCCAATACCAACATTTTAAGCACTACTTCCAAGTAAATGATTCCTTTATTGGGAGCATCATCAGACTTCTTGGAGGGGACTTCAAGAGGAGAGTCACACATAGTGCCCATGCATTCATCTTCCAGTTTAGATTCTTGTTTATCTAGTTTCCCAAATTCACTTACATTTGAATAGAAGGCTTCTCCAAGATGCCATACAAGTTGCTCTAGTATCCAAATGACCAGCTAGTCTTGCTAGAAGTCTCCAGGTAGTTGCAACATGCACATACACTCCTAAGTGACAAACACAAGCCAGGCATCCCCTACCCTCTCACCTTCGACCAGGGCATGTATGTTATTCACGTATCCCAATGTGTAGAGTATTTTGAAAGGGAAATTATTTAATACAACTTGAGTCTCCATACATCTCAGCCAAGGATGCATCCATATAGCAAGTTAAAGAAGATGGTCAGGAGAGAATGCACCCACTTGCACAACATTGAAGATTTTTGGTCCAATTGCCAAGATGACAAGGAGGTACACATGAGACATTATATGTGTATGACTACATACTTTGTTAAAATAGTCAAACTATTCCCAATACTAGATCAAATCGTAGAAGATGAGAACACTATCTTAGATCCAAGTTTCAATGATATTTCCAACTTGCCACTCCCTCTAATTGATTGGAATGAGGAAGAGGTCAATGAGCTCGATGTTCTAACAAAATCAGTGGAGCACATAACAAGGTAGTGGATTGATGCATAGATTGCCCAGTTGAAGCTCCAAGGAGCTACATTAACATATACTAAGCTCAAAGATGAGCTCAAGAGTGAAACAAACAATGGGACTACTATTGCTCCAACTGAGGAGGCCCCAAAATTTCCTCAAGACATAAGGTCGAGGAAGAGAAAAGATGTAGTTGAGCGCCAACCAAAGCATAAAGTATATTGAAGGAAGGATTAAGAGGGTGGGACCTCAAAGAAAGAAAAGAAATCGAGTGGATTCTCTGAGATGCCCACAATCCAAGAGGATCCACTACATGAAGGAGAAGAGGAAGAGGCTAAGTAGCCTAAGTCACCACCTACCACCTCTGCTCTTGCTATCACTGCCACTATTATTAGTCCTTTGCCAACATTTGAAGTATTACTTTCTTCCTTTTCACCCATAGTGGACATCTCTGTTCACCTTACCTCCACCTCACCGACTACACCCATTATGGTCAGTGATTCCTCCTTTGCTACAACCTCCATAATCTCATCCTCCTCGATGTATCCATCAACTTCTATTCCTCTATCCTCCACAGTGACAATGCTTACCCTCACTCTCCCAGAGGCCTATTCCCGACACATGTAGAATATTCCTATGGAGTTCTCTGGAGTACTCATGAACCCTATAGTACAAGTTGCTCTAGCTCAAGTTATTGCTAGTCTCCCTATCCCTCCTTTGACAGAACCACCCAAAATGGAGGTGATAATGCAAATATCGAAGGAGCTGGAAAGAAAAGAGAGGGAGGCAACCAAAGAGGGAGATGATGAACCAGAGGATCCATTCAAGGATCACTGCCATGAGCATCCAGAATATCAAAACTTGGTTATCAATCAGGTAGTGTATGAAGAAGAAAGGTGACAGTCCTTATAGGAAGATGTCAAAGACCTCGGTGCCAAGTACATAATAGAATCCTCCAACCAATAACTCGACGAAGAGTTGTCCAAAAAAAATCAAAGACCTCATAGAGAAATTTGAGAGGAAGTCTTTTGGGGAAGAGGAGAAGAAAGAAGATGAAGCTAAAGAAGATGATAAGCCTAAAGAAGAGGCTAAAATGAGAAAGATCCCAAAGGCAGAGCACCACATAGAACACAAGAAAGAAGAAGAAAAAGCATCTAAAGGGGAAGATATCCCCAAGGAAAACGTAACTGCTACTGGGTCACAAGGAGGAAAATCCATATTCATCTATGACTCAGATGATGATGAAGAAGATAAAACAGAATAGGAAGCTTTGAACCATGAAGAGAGAGAGAGATCC
Organism: Sequoia sempervirens; assembly: GCA_007258455.2. Lineage (NCBI taxonomy): Eukaryota > Viridiplantae > Streptophyta > Pinopsida > Cupressales > Cupressaceae > Sequoia > Sequoia sempervirens. The sequence goes on from VDFB02000015.1 coordinate 445,854,943, forward strand.
AACATATTCAAAGAGAGGAAGGTGATCATGAATTGCCAAAGAAGGATGGATCTCCAATTCCTGAGTGGCTAGAGAAGTAGCTACAAAAGAATACCCCCACACTCATGGATCCTAAAGAAAGGATAGAAGCTATCCTTGCATGATCCCAAATAGGAGAAAAGAAGGAGAAAAAGTCAAGGGTCTGATCCCACATCACGATGGATGCATCAGGATCAAGGATAGTACAAATTGCTACCCCAGTAATGGATAATGGAGAGGGTGTTAGCTATAACATCTCCATCATCAACCTAGGTACAACTACTAGAGAATAAAATATTGATCATCTCTAGGGGTTGGTTGCCACTATTGTTCACCAAATGAACAAGGACCAATCCTCCAAGGAGAAGCGAAAGGCACAAGTGGCAGATGTTGTTTCCTACATACAACAATGGTCCTCTGCTGAAGAATTACCAATGATGTCGTCAGCCCTGCCCTTGCTACTCTCCAAAGAAGACATTGGAAAATTAGAAAGAAGAAAGAACTAGACCAAAGCCGCTAAAGATTGGTTCTGACGAGTAATCTACAAGGGAGATATGGGCATTGGTCATGCCGCCCAGACAACAAACAAGTTTAGGGAAGTGAAAAAGTAGCTCAAAAGCATAGAGAAATTTTGTACTAACTTCCCAAAATTATGTAGGATCACGTATCCTAAAATCAAGGCTATCCTCAAAATGCCTAAGAGAACTTGGGAGAAGGAGCTAGCATTGGAAAAGTATGATCATTGGTTGGTCGAGACATGGAAAATGGGCCTAGACCACCAAAGAGAAGTATTGGAGCGAGTGCTCCATGAAGTAGAGCTTGACCTAGAATGGGTCAAGGAACATTAGGCTGATCGTGAAGAATATCTGAAGCTCATGACGGATTATGACATGCCTTCCATTGAGCTAGACCCTAAGAAAATAAGGTTGTGTTTTCATAAGAAGATGGAGAACGGGGCTACGGAATCACTAACACCGGATTTGATGGATTTTTCTACCTGAGCCTTCACCTAATCAGAACAAGTGATCAAGAATATGTTGAAGTGTACAAAAAATTGGGAGTTGATCACTAGTAGATCAAAGAAACTATCTTTCCAAGTGCTCCAATATGATATAATGGAGTGGGACAAACTTTAGGAGCTGCTGGGAAAATTCGTGGAGTATGTGACTATAGAGAAAAGTGAAGGAAAGTTTATTATTGATGATGCATTCCTCACAATGTAGCTATAGAAAAAGGGAAATTAGTTAGAAGATAAAAGTGCTATAGTGCCAGACACTAGAGGACAAAATAGGGATAAGAAAATAAATGTAATTTTAAATTGTAAAATATTGGAAGTAGGTGAAAGCCTAATTTGTAGTGAATCTTGGCCATTCATTTTGTTTATTGAAAACTATAATAGGGGGTCTCCTGTCATTTTCAAAGTGAGAGTTGAGTTATTGTAAAGGCATCCTACTAAAATTCTAATTGAAATTCATTGATTTTGGTGGATTCTTGAGTTTCCTTCATATTTCATGATTCATTTCCTCATAGTTAATATATTTGAGTAGATTTACTTTGATGTTCTATTTGTTGTGCATGCTTTAGTAGTTTAGTAAATGTTGTTCATTGATGTTGAAGAATTCTGCTATGTTGATGGCCTTTCTTATTCATGCTTTTTGTTGTTTATTGATGATAAATAGTAGTGTAAAGGTAGTTTGAACATAAAGTGATTGTTGCACTTAAATTCCATCTTTTATTCATGCTTTTATGGTGAATGAATGGTTGAAAATCTATAGACCTTAGAAGATAGCACTAGTTTCATGACACTGTTAGCTAATTTGGTTAAGTGGAACTTAGTTTTAGGAAGGCTTTCCACTGTAGCATCCTCCATTATCACTATTCACTGGTAGTTTCAGGTCTAGGAACATACTCCTTTCCATGCTCTTTTGACCTTTCTTTGAAATACTAATTTAGGAAAAGTTCAAGCATCATTGTAAAGCCAAATATGATGATAAAGTGGAGTTTTAGACTATTGTTTTGAACTTGCAGGAATTGCATCATCAATTGGAATACCTTAAGAAATCCATTTAAAGAATCAATTCCCCTCTAACTTAACATACGCAAGGCTTCCTTGTGATTACCAGCAAATCACATGAACCAATCGAGATATTCCAAGCAAGTCATGACCTGACACCTGAGAGACCTTGGGGTAATTTTCTACAACTTGTTTGTAGGAAATTTCCTTTCAAGAGAGGTGATACACTTATGCATTACATGTGTTGAGAAGTGTTAAAACACCCATCAATAGAACTAGCGCTAGAAGGAGGGCACTCCTTGTGTTAAGATGGATCAAATTAGTTCATTCTCCCTTGAAATATTTCATAGAGTCCTAAGCTCCACACCAAATAAAGGGGAATTTCAGGAACTACAACCCTCCACCAAGGCTAAGAGAGCTAAAATAGGGGAAGCCACTTCATCCTCCTCATCTACTCCATCCACTTCACCTCCATTCTCACCTCCTCCCTCCATTCCTTCACACCACACTCATCCTTCCTTTCTCACATCCACTTCCTCCACTCAGCTATCCCAAACTACCTTCCAACTATTCACTTCCCATAACCACGATGTTATCCCTATCCCTACCCTTCAAGTCCAAGGCACAATCCCAACTGTTGTTGCCCCTGTCTAGCCCCAAGTTACTATTTCACAACAAATACAACCTCTACCTCCCCTCATGGCTTAGATGGGTAATACTACTTCTCCACTGTCCTTCAACAATTATCATGACATGCCAAAGAACTTGGAGGGATTTTGCATGAAGTTTCATCCTCGCGATCCCCAGAGGACGATAGAAAAACATATCAAAATATTTCAAACAACATTGAAAGAAATGTAAATCGATCATGAGCACGTAGCTTTCCAACTCTTTCCTTATTCCTTGGGGGAAGAGGCCTTTTCTTGGTGCATCAAATTGCTAATGGGATCCATCACTACTAGAACCTCTTGAAGAACACCTTTTTATAGAAGTACAAGATTTTAGTCAGCCCTTCCAAATTATACCAGTAATTCATGTCCATTTGTAGGGAGGCCAATGAACCAATCAACTCCTTCAATGATTAGTTTCATCAAGCATACATGAGATTACAAGCTTCGTATGTGCTCAATGATGTTGTAACCTTGCCAATTTATTATGCTTCCCTAGAGAAACTCACTGCCGTGTTGGTTAAAAGGATGCGCCCACCACTTGCCATATTGGTAGAAGCCTATGCAAAGGTGGTAATAGAAAGCATTGACTTGGGAAAAAATGTTTCCAGCCCATTTCCTTCTTTGGGACTAGTTTCTCATCCAATGCAAGTTTAGGGACTTACTCAAGCTTTGGCACATTAGACACAAATTATGAATCAAGTCCCACAACTACTGCCTTTGGTTCCTCACCTAGGACCGCCAATGAATCAGGTTCCCCTAGCACCTCACTACTTGCAGTCATAGCCACAACAGATCTATCCTTAGCCACCCCAAGTGCCAACATATCTACAAGGGCCCAAGTTCCCATCCACCTAGAAAAACCAACTAGTAGTACAACCAATTTTCCTTTAGAACTAGGCATCACATTTGAGTAATACAGAGAAGGATTGACTAGATGAAATGATAGAGATAATTAGTAAAATGTCTATGGAAATGACACATTTGAGAAATTAGAACAACTAGTTGGAAGCTTCCCAACATAGCATCTAGGTTGACCTCAACAAGGATAACATAGGTAGTTGTGATGCGGGTACCTCATCTGAGCATAATTACTAAAGGGGAGAAAATTTAGACCAAGGCTTCAGAAGAAGGTCTTCACAAAGATAGAATCAAGCATGGACTATGAGGCCTAACAATGGAGGCATTCCCACTCCTCTTGACCAGCTGACTAACATAGATAGAACAAAAAGTGGAGTGTACTTAGCTAAGGCAGATTTTTTTAGATGATCCAGAATCCATAAAAAAAATAGGCACTCTAAATTGGAATGCCTCGAGTTTCAGATGGAAGCAAAAAAATTTCAAGTAGAATTCTAGAATGCCATTGACAACATTAGTTGCAAAGACATAGTACCATATGAGCCTTATGATTCTTCTATGCTCATAGTCAATCAAGTTTTGTTCTTGCAAAGTGAGAGCAATGCACCTGAAAAGGAGAGCACTCCCTCAAAGGATGAAGAAGTGAAAGAGGTAAGTAACAAAGACTATTTATCTTAGCTCTTCACTTCAGTAGACAATGGTCCAATAGATGAAGAGGAATCACGTGAGGATGAATTTCAAATGTTCCATCAAAGGGAAACCCTGTATAACTTGAGAAGTAGGAAAATAGGGGGACCCTTCACAACCTTCGTCCCACCTAATAACTTTAGCACCCCACTTGATCCAAACACTAGTAATAATCCAGGTTATCCCCATGTGCCCACTAAATACTTTAACAAGAAAAAATAGACAAATCAAATGCAAAGCTAGTCTCTTAGCTTTTCCCAAGGAAAATCCTTTGAGTCTGAAATTGAACAAATGGGTGAGTATGTTTCTAAAGAATTCAAGAAGGTCAAGATAATTTTGTCCACCTTTGAATTGCTTAAGGTCCCCGTAGTTAGGAATGCTTTCTTTAGAATGATTAACAAGGCCACCTCTTCTAATTCAACACAAGAAATACCTGCCAAGAGGGTCCCTTTCGATGAACCACGGGATAAGCCTATAATTTAGGAAATCTTAGGCAAGAAGAAGGATGCCCCTTCAAGTTAGAAAATAGGGAAGCAACCTGCTAAGGAACAAATTCAAGTGCAAACCAAGGAAAAGACTAATGGAAAAGATAAAAATCAATTATCCCAAGCATACACACCCATGGGCTTGTTCTAGGGAAAGTTACAAATGCCACCCTTCCTCACAATAATTAGAATATTTGGGAAGAACCTACACAACTGCCTACTCGATTCGGGAGCATTAGCTAATGTTATGCCTCTTTCCATATGCAAAGCATTAGGGATAGTCCTCATTCCTTCCAACACTATTAGCATTAGGGATAGTGCATTGAATAGATATGCTTCAAATGACTTCTCCCATGTGTGGCTACCATGGAAAGGACCACCAAACCAAATTTGTATTTGTTGGATGTTGTGGATATGGCTACTAATATGTGGTTGTCATTGATGTTAACACTATTAGCATTTGGTGTATCAGAGGCTATATATGTTAATGATATTGAGAAAATTGTAAAAGGAAGTGTTCTAGGTTCCCAGTGGAACTATGCAGGTCATGAAGGTGTTTTGTTCTATATGTTGAAGACTACCTTGTGTGGATTAAAGGGTTTATTTCTGAATGTTTCTAGATCATCTACCATAATTTTTAGAGGTTTGTGTGAAGTTTTGATTGTGTTGTGGTCTAACACTATTTTTGTGGTCTCTATTAGTGTTCCTAAATGAAGATTGTGTGATTATAGTAATCTTAGTTGTTGTAGATGCTTCTCTATTGTTTCATGGTGTTCTTGGATGTCTCTAGATCATTCTCTATCTTTGTGATATGTCCACATTACTTGGTGAGCTTGTGATTGAAGATATTTTGTTGTGCATGGTCGGTTTTTCATGTTCTTGGCTGACATGTTGATGGTAGCGTGTTGTGGATCTTTGTGGAAAAATTAATTAAAGTATTTTTGTGTTAGAGATATTAATTTGGGTCCCCACTATGTTTTGGCCAACCTTGGTGGTTTTGCATTAGAAATTTATTTATCAATTTGGGATGACATTGAAAATATGTTTTATTTTTCTAGCTAACTAAGATGTGATGAAATCCCATGAAGTGGATATATAAGAGTGGTTGGTTGAGTGAATTTAGAGTGTGCATAAGTGTGAATGTATGCCAAAGAAAGTGTAAGTGTGTGAATAGTGTTTCTATCATTCGATTACTGAGCAAAGAGTGAAGAAGATTGATGAAAGTGTGAAGAAGGTTTTCTAAGCTTAATTGGAACTGTAATCAGGCTTGTGTAGAAGCTATTCTTTCAGTTCATACTTTGTGGATAGTGAGTCCTCCTTTGTATTTGAGCAGTGAGCTCAATGCAGTGTGAATGAATGCATGTGCATTCCCCTTATTATTTCACTTTATACTTTTAATAGAGTATAATCTTGCGGACTAACATCCACCATGGTTTTTCCCCTAATAGGGTTTCCATGCAAAAAATCTTAGTGTTATTTGTCTGTCTGATGCGTTAATTGCTTGTGGTTGTTTTCTTATTCATCATGGCTGAGATTAAAGTTAAGTTAGAAAAGTTGAAGTTTCTATCACAACTGGTTCACCCTCCCCTCTCGGTTGTGTCCTTATTTTTCCAAAAATTAGTATCAGAGCATGTTCCTTTGAAGAAGTCTAAAAGCTTGAGGTGATCTGAAATGGAAACAACATTCAAGAAGGATAGTTCGAGATTTGATGGCACCAAATACTCAATGTGGAAATTTATAATGTAATGCCACTTAAAGTGTATTGGTGAAGCTTTCTGGAAGATTACAAGAGATCCATATACTATTCCTCAAAATGGTCCCTCTACTACTAATGAGATCAAAGATGTTGAAAATAATGTTAGGGCTATTGAAGCTTTGGTGAGTGCTTTGATAGATTTAGAGATGACTAATGTGTTAGGTCTAGAGACAACTCATGAGATTTGGACGAAACTGGAAAATTTGTATGAAGGAGATGAACAAGTGAAGATGGCTAGGCTACAAAGCTTGAAAGGAAAGTATGAGAATTTGAAGATGGACAAAGATGAAAATATATTTTCTTTTATGTAGAAAGTAAATGAAATAGTGATGAGTATTAAAGGTGTCAGTGGTTTTGTGGATGAGCATGAAATTGTGGATAAAGTACTCAGATCCTCGCCTCCCTCCTACAAGATGAAGGTTCATTCTATTGAAGAGTTCAAATTAGTAAACAAGATAACAAGAGACACGTTGATCAGGAAGCTTGCTGCTTTTGAAATAAGTGAATTTGGTGAATCTACACCAAAGGTTGAGTTTGCATTCAAGGCCACTATATCCAGAAGTAATAGGGAAAGATATAATCTAGGAGAGAGTTCCAGAAAAATATCCAAGTATGATGAAGAACTGAAATAGCTTGAAGATAAAGAAATAGATGTAGAAGAACTGGAAGCACCGATTGCTAAGAAAGAAGGAAGAGGAAAAGGTAAGTATGAAGATGTATTTCCTATTAAATGTTTTTCATGTAGTAAAATAGGCCATTTTGAATCAAGATGTCCTGAAAGAGTTCCTAGATATAAGCCTAAAAAGTCTAGATTCCAAAAGAGATGCTACTTTTTTGAAGAAGCAATGACTAATGATGAGTCTGATAAAGATAATGGAAAGGAAGATGAATGGGCTTTCATTGCTACCATTGAAGATAATCTTGTGGATATTGAATCTACTAAAGATGAAAAAGCTCTTGTAGCCCAAGTTGAAGAAAATGATGAGTAGGTGATTGATAGTGGATGCTCACATCATATGACCAATGATAAAATAAAATTTGTGAGTCTAGAGAAGTATGATAGTGGGGTTGTAAGATTTGGAGATAACAATGTTGGTATGATTAGTGGTAGAGGATCTATTTTCCTTGGTGGTAAGGATAACACTGATGATTTTCTCTATGTTGAAGGCCTGAAGCACAACCTATTGAGTTTTGGATAGATGGTTCACAAGGGATATGATCTTCAATTCAAAGATGGAAGATGCAAGATATGTGGAAGTTCCAAGAATATGATTTCAATAGGAAAACAAATGAAAGATAATATTTTTCATCTAAATACTACTAATGGAAGTTGTTTAATTGAACAAGTAGATGAGAGATGGTTGTGGCATAGGAGGTTGTGTCATGTAAACCTTGACAACATTATCAAGATAAGTTCTACTCAAGCAGTAAGAGATATTCCTAAGTTAGTGAAGCCTACTAATGTATTCTGCAAGGAATGTCAAATGGGTAAACAAACTAGAACCTCTTTCCTAAGCAAACAATTTCATTCAAATAATTTGTTGGAGTTGCTACATACTGACCTTTGTGGTCCCTCTAGAGTCAAAATTATTCATGGAGAAAGGTATTTTATGTTGGTTATTGATGATTACTCTATAATGATTTGGGATTCCTTTTTAAGAGAAAAATGTGAAGCATTGGAGAAGTTCAAAAGTTTCAAGGCTATGGCAGAAAATGAGAAAGATCTGAAAACCAAATGCCTAAGATCTGACAGAGGTGGTGAGTTTATTTCCAAGGATTTCAACTCTTTTTGTGAAGAGCATGGAATTAAAAGACAATTATCTGCTCCTCGAACCCCTCAACAGAATGGAGTTGCAGAGAGAAAGAATATAACAATTCTGGATGATGCCAGAACAATGATGATGGAAGGAAATGTATCTCAAATGTACTAGAGTGAAGCAGTAAGTACTATTGTGTATACTTTGAACTGGGTGAATGTTAATGGAAATTCCGGTAAGACACCTTATGAGTTATGGTTTGGTTAGAAGCCTACTATTAAGTACTTCAAGATATTTGGAAGCAAGTGTTATATCAAAAGAGATGATGATATAGGAAAATTTAATGCAAGAAGCGATGAAGGAATCTTCCTAGGTTACTCCACTAAAAGAAAGGCCTACCAGTGCTATAACAAAAGAATGAGAAAGATGGTTGAAAGTGAAAATGTTAGAGTTGATGAGAAATTTTTCAAACCATATAGACATTGTAGTTATAATTTAGACAAAGACATCACAAAGCAAGGGAAGAATACGCAGACACAGAATGTACTTTAGATTATTCCATATGTTCTAGTGAATCAAGTCAGTTAGGAGACATAGACAAATGCAAGTGTAGAAGAAAGATCAGAAGAGTCAGAAGTTCAAGAATGTCCCAAAACTCCAAGGTATGTAAAGCTGAATCATTTTGAAAGTCAAATTATAGGATATACAAGTAAAGGAGAGCAAACTAGAATAAAAATTGTAGAAGAATATTGTCTAATATCCAAGATTGAGCCTAAAAATGTCACTGAAGCTAGTCAAGATGAAAAATGGTTGGAAGCTATGAAGGAAGAGTTGAAATAGATTGAAAAGAATGACACATGGATATTGGTTCTGAGGCCTAAAGACAAAAATGTGATTGGTACTAAATGGGTATTTAGAAACAAGCTGAATGAAGAAGGTGAAGTTATCAAAAAAAAAAGCAAGATTGGTATGTAATGGTATTCTCAAATGGAAGGTATTGATTTTGAAGAAACCTTTGCTCTTGTCACTAGGATTGAAGCTATTAAACTATTTCTTGCTTATGCTTCACAAAAGAACCATAAGGTCTATCAAATGGATGTAAAGTTTGCATTTTTTAATGGAGAACTAGAAGAGGAAGTGTACATTGAACAGTTGGATGGATTCCAACTAACAGACAAAGAAGATATGGTTTGTAGATTGAAGAAAGCTCTATATGGACTTAAGTAAGCCCCCAAAGCCTAGTATGCTAGATTGGAAAAATACCTACTGAAGCTTGGATTCATTAAAGGTATTGCTAACAACAACTTATACTTCAAATTGGATCATGATAAAGAGATATTTATAGAAGTATTTTTTGATGATATCATTTTTGGAGGAGATGACAATCTATGTATGAAGTTTGCTAATGAGATGAAGAATGAATTTGAGATGAGTATGACTGGAGAGATGAAGTTCTTTCTAGGATTGCAAGCTACTCAGTTGGACAAGGGGATTTTCATATCTCAATCGAAATATGTGAAAGAACTGCTAAAGAAGTTCATAATGGATGACTCCAAACCTATTGGTACTCCCATGGTGATCGGATGTAAGTTGACATAGAATGACGATTCTCCTAAGGAAAATCAAACTAGATATAGGTCAATGATCGGTGGATTTCTTTACTTGATTCAAAGTAGACCAGACATTATGAATGTTTTATGTATGGTTGCTAGATTTCAAGCAGATCCAAAAGAATCACATGTAACTATTGTGAAGAGAATTTTCAGGTATCTAAAAGGAACAATTGACTTTGGACTTTGGTATCTAAAGGATGATGATCTCACTTTGTGTTCATATACTGATGTGGATTGGGCTGGTGATGTGGATGACAAAAAAAATACTAGTGGTGGTGCTTTCTTGCTAGGGAAGAAATTGGTGTCTTGGTTGAGCAAAAAGAAAAACTCAATTTCTCTATCTACTGATGAAGTAGAATACATTGTTGGTGCCAATAATTATACTCAAGTGATATGGATGAAATAGATACTAAGAGATATTAGGGTGATATATGAAGAACCTATTTCTATATACTGTGACAACTCAAGTGCAATAAATATCTCAAGGAATCTAGTGTTGCATTCCAAGACTAAATATATATCAACAAGTTTCATTTCTTAAGGGAGAAAGTGAATGAGAAAGAAGTTAGACTGGAGTATGTGCCTACTAAAGAACATATTACAGATATATTTACTAAGCCTTTTCCCAAGGATAGTTTTGAGTATCTCAAAGGAATTCTAGGGGTAATCACCCCTCTTAATAAGAACTAAAAGATGCATTTTCTTGCATCAATCCATGAATTTCATTGCTATATTCTGATCCAGATTGATGTTTTCATGGCTGCTGCCCAGGGGGAGTAGTTAGATGTGTAGATATGTGGTTTAGAGCATGTATTTGGAAAGGTAATTGTTTCCTTTTCCATTAATGTCAAAGAGGGAGAAGTGTAATATTAAAAATCCTTTCAAGAGGAGAAGTGCAGAAGAAGTCAATATGTTGGGTTGATGGTATTTTTCACATCATGTGTTGCCATCAATGCCAAAGTGGTAGATTTTTGGATGTTATGGATATGGTTGTTGATATGTGGTTTTCATTGATGTCAACACTATTAGCATTTGGTATATTAGAGGCTATATATGTCGACGATATTGAGAAAATTGTAAAAGCAAGTGTTCTAGGTTCCCAGTGGAACTGTGCAGGTTATGATGGTGTTTTGTTTTGTATGTTGAAGACTAGCTTGTGTGGATTAAAGGGTTTATTGCTAAATATTTCTAGATAATCTACTAGAAGTTTTAGAGGTCCACATGAAGTTTTGATTGTGTTGAGGTCTAATAGTGTTTTTGTGGTCTCTGTTAGTGTTCCTGAATGAAGATTCTGTGATTCTGATAATCTCAGTTGTTGTGGATGCTTCTCTATTATTTCTTGGTGTTCTTGGATGTCTCTAGATCATTCTCTATCTTTGTGGTATGTCCACATTACTTGGTTAGCTTGTGATTGAAGATATTTTCTTTCACATGCTTAATTTTTCATGTTCTTGGCAGACATGTTGACGGTAGCATGTTTTGGATCTTTGTGGCGAAATTAATTAAATTATTTTTGTGTTAGAGATATTAATTTGGGTCCCCACTATGTTGTGGCCAACCTTGGTGATTTTGCATTAGAAATTTATTTTTCAATTTGGGTTGGCATTGAAAATATTTTTTATTTTTCTAGGTGAGTAAGATGTGGTGAAATCCCATGAAGCAGATATCTAAGAGTGGTTGGCTATGCGAAGTTAGAGTGTGCATAAGTGTGAATGTATGCCAAAGAAAGTGTAAGTGTGTGAATAGTGTTTCTATCATTAGATTACTAAGCAGAGAGTGCAGAAGACTAAGGAAAGTGTGAAGAAGGTTTTCTAAGCTTAATTGGAACTGTAATTAGGCTTGTGTAGAAGCTATTCTTTTAGTTCATACTCTATGGATCTAATCCATATTTCTGTATTGTTGGATAGTGAGTCTTCATTTTTATTTTAGTAGTGAGCTCTAGGCAGTGTGCATGAATGCATGTGCATTCCCCTTATTATTTCACTTTATACTTTTAACAGAGTATAATGATGTGGACTAACATCCATCATGTTTTTTCCCCTAATAGGGTTTCCACATAAAAAATATTGGTGTTATTTGTCTCTCTGATGTGTTAATTTCCTGTGGTTGTTTGCTTATTCATCAAATCTAAGATTAAAGTTAAGATAAGGTAGAAAATTTGAAGTTTCTATCACAACTAATTCACCCCCCTCTCAGTTGTGTTTCCTTATTTTTCCAATAGTATTGATAGGGAGATGTGCATGAAATTTATGATCATGGAGTATAACAACACCAACGAGGTGTTGTTTGCTAAAATAGAGTTGGGTAACTATTCCCTTGTGGCTTACCAAGAGGAATTAGAGCTCCAAGAAGAGGTCCTCTTAGTGTTATGTAGCCCTCCTGCTGATTTGACTTATACACCCTAGAGCACTGAGATGCTAGTTGGGTTAGATGATGATGCATTCAATGAAGACAACAATTTGGGATTATTGGATGGATTTCAAGAGTTAATTGAATTTTTTTTGCAAGATTAGCTCAGCCTAAGATCAATGATGGATTTCTAAGAGCCCTTATTGCCCAATTGGTACTGGTTCCACAACACTGACCACTCAGAATTTGAATGCTTCCTTTGTCAAATAGTAGTTGCTCATATTGGTGGACAAGCTTCACCAAAGAAGGAGCCCCGAACTGAGTAGCCTGACACTAGCAATGTTGAGTCCGTGCCCACCCCATAAATTGAAAATTAAGCATGTAGCCAAGGAAGGATGAATGTTTGATCAACCTTAAATTTAAAGAGCCCTCCAAGTTTTGGACACTACATTTTGATGAATCTAAGTCCAATCAAGGAGTGGGAGAAGGGTTTGAACTCATCAGCCCCACGAGTAAGACCTACTTCACTGCTCATAGGCTTCAATTTTATTGTATGAATAATGTAGCAGAGTACGAAGCACTAGTTCATGATCTTTTGATGGCCATAAGGAAGAAGGTGAAAATATTGCAAGTATTTGGTGACTTAGAGTTAGTATTAAAGAAAGTTAGGAAATTGTATTCCTAACATGATAGAAGGCTGGAAAATTATAGGAATAAAGTTGGGGATCTCTTAGAGGGCTTAGATGCATTCAATATTCGGCTGATCCCTCACTCCTAAAATCATCCTACTAATGCCTTGGCTCAAGAAACTAGCACCCTTCAACCTTTGTCATTGTCTGGCCTCAAAAGGTTTAGTGTTGAGCTTACTTCCATCCCGTATGTACCTGAGAATGTTACTAACTTTCAAGTGTTCAATGATGATAAGCACATCTTTGATTTTATCACCAGTTCTGATGTGTTTGCAACTCAAATAATTGATGAGACTAAGCCCAAAGAGGTTGAATTAGATATAGAGGGGGTCATCAACCTCAAGATCAATACTATTCCTAGGGGTATGGTCCAACTTGAGTGGATATTTGACTTAGATAAGATTAGTGATCAGGATCAGCAAGTGAAGAAGGACTCCATCAACAATCAGTGTGACACTCACAATCTTGGCACAACCGAGGAGGTTAAAAATGTATTCATTGGCAAAGTGTGCATGCCAAAAGAGAAGAAAGGGATCATTAATGATTTCCAAAAGTATCATGATGTAGTCTCTTGTAGCTATGATGATTTAAAGACATTCGATACATCGATCATCACACATACCATTTCTTTGAAGTTGGACATGAGAACATTTCGACAATGACAGTGTCCCATCAATGATTTATTGGAGCCTATTATCTATAAATAAGTGAAAAAGTTGTTGTCTACCCAAATTATATTTCCAATTAGGCACTCCACGTGGGTGGAAAAATTCATCCTGATTAGGAAAAAGAATGGAAAAATCAAATTGTGTACTGTAGACTTCCGCAGCCTGAATAGAGCTTCAGAAAAAGATAATTACCTAGTGCCTTCTATAGACACCTAAAAATAACCTAGGCCTGCAAGCTTCATTTTTACCACTTTCATCCTAGCATAATTATGCCATTTAATTATGTCATTGGTCCACATTCGATTATTGATTAAATAATTCATAATTATTTAATTAATTCATGTCTTTTTATTGTTAATGATTATTAAATAAATAAATTTTATTTATTTATTATATACGTCATTAATTGTCAAGGTCTTCCCTTAATTAAATAAATTTCTTAATTTATTTAATTACCCTTCGTCATTTATTTCTTCTTGATTATTAAATAAATGAATTACATTTATTTATTTAATATGTCACTAACTGTCATAATTAAATAAATTGATTAATTTATTTAATTAATTAATCTTATCTTCTAAATTAAATAATTATCTTTAATTATTTAATTGTCAAAATTAATATTCCTCTCATTTTAAATAAATAAAATTATTTAAAATGTCATCACAATCTTAACTGACAGTCCATTTTGGTAAATAATCTTAAAATTGATTATTTATTATCTCATAAAATCATTATTTTGAATTAATTTAATTCAAAATAGTAACTAATCTTCCAAAAATCAAGTAATCGGGCAGATTCTTGCTTTTCCAAATCTGATCTTCAGTCCAACTCTTATCTTCTTGATTTTTCGAATCTCACAAATCAGGCAGTCTTTATCTTCTTGATTTTCAAAAATCCTTATTTTCTAATTAATTTATCTCATTTATTCTCCACCATCGATCCGATTATCTGAGATATTATCTTGATTGTTCAATTAATGAATTTTCCCTAACCCTAATTAGGGATTCTCAAATTTAATCTGGACCTTTCATTTTAGGTCTTGGTCATGAATTAATCTCATCTGTCCATTCAAAATGGCATTTTCTATAAAATGCCATTTTCCTCTCACTTTTTGATTACACGCATTCACTTTATACACTCTTGCACTTGCACACTTAGGCTTCTCATTATAATTATTGTCTTTTATTTAATCAAGTCTTAGCATTGTTTAGGCATAGACATTATCAATCATAGGCATTTAGGCATAGGCTTTAGACCATTTATGCAAATCCTTCAAAGCTTGGTGTAGGACATAGGCATACATTTGCAAATTGCTTGCATGAGGAATCTGAGGGCAAAATATCATCCAGCAAGTAAGAAGGTACTATGGAGGTAATCATGGAGAACTCAATTTATAGGTATAACTGTTTATTGTTTAAATTCCTTTGTACTCGATAGGACTTTGGGTTTTTGTCTTTTATATTGATTTGATTGATCTAATCTAAACCTTAGAAATTACCCTCAGTTACATTGGTGAACCCGACTCCATTTTTCTTGTTATTTTCATACGGTTTTTGTGTTTTCTGCTATTTTGCAGGTACATGTACAGAGTGACGCAACCGCTTTTTAAAAAAAATCATGACGCATTTGATGCGTCGCGACAGATTCACCAACATAAAAGTCGCAATCACTCTATCGTGATGCAATCGACATAAGAAAATCCACATTTGAAATATCAAGACGCATTTGATACACAGAGCGATGCAATCGCTCTGTCATGATGCACTCGACTGGTAAGATTTTCTGTTAGTTTACATTCGATTTTTTTTTCCTTTTGTAGTTTTTTGTGTTTCGTTTTACCTTGGTTTTTTCTTGCATGCTACCTAGCATAAGGTTTTCTGTTAGTAATCAAGGTTTACAACTTGTTGGTGGTTACTTTTCGTGGGTTGAAGACAAACACTACAACTACTAACGGATTTTCTTGTAGGTTCGATTGTCAAAGGCTAGACATTAAAACAATGTGCTTGCATTTTTAGTAGTGTAACTCACATTTTTATTTTTGGTGTAATTAAAATGAACCTCTATTTTCTATGTCTGAATGTGTTTGTAAAATGATAGGGGAGTATGCTCTCACCTTGTGAAAACTTGGTGATAAAAAATCCAGACTCATTTTTATCTGTTCTTACCTGATGATTTGGTATATCGGAGTATCCTCTCCCCTCGTGCTTTCGGGTGATCTTGGGTGTAAGAGAAACGGTTACCAACTCTAGAAATTAGGCCTACCTAGGGATTTCATCACCCCAACGCGACTCAAACTGGTAATGGAGCTAAAGCCAAGCTACCCCCGACCGGTATATAAATGTAAATCTTAAGGGAAAACCCAAGATTGCAAGTGCGGATGTGTCATACAGATGGAGTTGTACTCCCTTAAACCCTGTTGAGCTGAACCTCTTTAGGCTGGAGTGCCACCTTAATGGTGATTAATCTCTTTCCCCATGTATGGCCACTCGAACGGGGGTCCTGAACTAAAAAATTTGTGTAGTAAGCCAAAAACCTTCTATTTGGTAGCGCAACACCGGTTGGTGTGAAGGCATCCACACTTTCACAATTTGTATTAGAGGTGATCAACTCGCCATGGGAGTTTCATGGGGGTTGGAAGCTTGGTTGGCCTGAGAAGAGAGTGCACTATAAGGGGGGGCCTATGTATCCAAGCTTTTGAATTCACACACTATAGATATGCGATTGGATAAACCTGCGTGGAATCTAGCGAATACTGTCATGGCCTAACCTAGGATTGTGCTTATCTGATGTGTGTTTGCTTACTTTTAAAACACTGTGCTTGTCAAGTGCTTTCTGGACTCATCACATTTACAGCTCCAAACAAAATGCTCAATATCAAATAGATCAAATTTTCCATAAAAAATGACAAGACAAAAACTTTTTTACAAACTGTGTCGCATTTGTCAAACCGCATTTAACTTTCTGAATCATAATTGTTTTGTTAAATCACATTCAACCTTTCAAATACCACATATGCATGCGTCACGATGCAACTGACTATCATTGAGTCGCATCTACTAAACTGAGTCGCATTTGTCTGATTTTGAGTCGCATTTGCTCAACCTAAGCCGCATTCGCAAAACTGAGATGCAACTGACTATCATTGAGTCACATTTGCTAAATTGAGTCACATTTTTCTAATTATGAGTCTTATTTTCTCAACCTGAGCCGCATTCGAAAAACCCCAATGCAACTGAAACCTCAAATGACACATTTTCCTATCATAATTTAAAACTTCATACAAAGTCAAATCTGAAGTCTTCATCTTGTCAATAATTTATCAAACACTGTTTCCAAGAAGATTTTGTCAGAAACCAAACTTGAAATTGCTCAAAGTTTTGATCATTAGGTTGCATTCATCACCATAGGTTTCATCCTTCACTTTTTTTTTAGTTGCATACATTCGGCATTAGGTTGTCCCTAGGTTCACATTTTGCATCCTTAGGATTAGGTAAATCTCAGCACAATTTGCAACATCATTGCTTTTTAAACTAGGTTCTTTTGGACTAAGTTATCAAACCCCTTTTTCAGTCATTGTCCTCTTTTGTGGGATTTTCCAACTCAAAAGTCTAGTTAGGAAAATTCACGAGTCATTTCGACCTTGTCATCTTGTCATTTTCAACAAAGTCTTCTAGTAACCAAAATTGAAAACAAAGTTTGAGCTTAGAAGTTCTTAGGTACCCTTGTCTTAAATTGCATTTTAAGTCTTCACATTGCATATCCTATTCACAAAAATCCAAAAACATTAGTCATCCTGGTCATCATTTGGAATTTAGACCTTGCATAGCATCATCACTATATTTAGTTGTCATTCCTTTTCATTTGAGCAATCACATTTATGGTGGAAACTAGACTTCAAAAACAACAAAGACAAATGGAAAACTTTTGGCAAGACCCCATGTCCACTGTCAACAATCCAACGTATGACCCAAACTGGACCTTTGACGATCCATTTGGCAATACAAACAATCAACCTCTAACGACGACACCACCCTCATCAAATCATCCATTTGAACCATTCTTGCATAAAGATGAGTATGGTCAAATACTCGAGGAAAACTTAGAGGTAGAAGCACAAGACCCAGAGGCCTCTCAATTTGTTGAAACAATGGTCCTTTACGACAGAGACAGATACTTGGCCATACTCTTGAGTCAAGGAGCCAAATTACCCCAAGGATTTGACATTACCACAATACAATCAACACCTCCAAACCCTAATGACAACAACATGTGTAACATGTCACACAGTGGTCAACCTCCAAACACCACAAGAAATACCTTCTTTGACACCACAATAACAGTGCATGCTACCTCCAACATCCCAAACACCTCCAACACAGTAAATACTACATCTATTGGAGGATCACAATCATCCACAATGCCCACAACATCCATGACACTATCCCAATCGGTTGGAACCACTCTTGGCTCCTTAGCAATATGGGAAAATTACTCCAATCCTCTCTTTAACACTATGATAAATGCCATGGGGGCATCATCAAGTCACAACAACCTCCCCTTGACAACTACATCTACTACCATGAGTACACCTTCGACATATCTGCTCAGTGGTATTTCAAAAAATCCTTTGGGAGGGGGAAAGGCACACATTTTTATCCAAGGACAACAACCAAACATTAACATGACAACACAGTCACATGTCATTGCCTCCAAAGGTACAAATACAAACATTCCCCTTGTGCAAACCCAACAATTCGCACAAGGTGGCCAAGTAAGACAACCCATGGCATCATTAACACATCATAACATTCATGGTCATCACATTCCCCAAATAATGACACACATGGTTGGGGGACACATCCCAACCTACTCATCTAATGTTCATACTCACCAGCATGCACCCAATCATAACTTTCAATATCAACAACACGTCAATCTGCACATGTCATACATATCACAACAATCCATATCGCCACAATACACCAATATTCACGCACAACAAATGGGAACCTATGGTGTACCAAGCAATACAATGTATGAAAACACAAATGATCTTGTTATGGATGCCCTCCAAACAAGACTAATGGGGGTAGAAAAATCTATTCAAAACATATACATTTCAGGCCAGAAATCAGAAATATCATATGACCTAAATGTATACCCATTCGACATGAGCTTATACATGCCTCCATTTCCTCCAGGATATGGGTCACCCAATTTCACAAAATAAAGAGGCAAGACAAACCCCATTGAACATGTTCGCGAATTTGCAAACAATTGTATGGACATCGCCTATGAACAAACATACTTGATGAAACTTTTTTCTAAAAGTCTGGCGGGTCCTGCCCTTGAATGATTTTCCACACAAAAGGATATCTAGACATGGGATGAGATTAAACAAAAATTCATAAAAAACTACCCGTACAACATTGACATGGACACCTCCATCACTAGCTTGTGCACTCTCATGCAAGAGGATGCTAGAGAAACATTTATCCCATTTTTTTCAAAAATGGAGAAGCCTTGCTAGTCGATGTCACATTGACATCCCCGAAAGGGAGAAAGTCGACATGTTTGTCCAAACACTTCTGGGGCCTCTAAAATATGCATTGCAAATACATTGTTGCACAAACTTCACAGATTTAGTCGAAAAAGGGGTCCAGATTGAGAAATCCCTTATCGTAAAGGGAGAATTATGATATGGTTCCAAAAACACAAATGTCAATCCAACCACCGACAAGAATAAATACTGGATAAAAAATAAACATGTTACAAATGACGGTGTTGTTGATGCCAAGACTGCAAACATTGTGGGTCCTATACTGGCCCTAAAAGGGGTTCAACAACAAAACAAACCAACAATGACATCGACACCACCAACTAATGTCCCTTCAAACAATCAAACCAGTCAAAATAATCAGGGACAATACCGTTAGACAAGACAATTTCCTAAAGGTTGCACATACACTTCTTTGGGTGAACCCATTGAAGAAATCCTTAAGAAATGTCTCCAGAATGGGGTCATTACACTCCAAGAACCAAAACCATATGACCCAGGACAATTCAAACCAACATGGTGGAATGACAATGCATTTTGTGAATACCATCGAGCAAAAAGACATACAACCTCTAACTATCGACAATTGAAAAACCTAATACAAGATCTTATTGAAAGTAGCATCATTGAAGTAGGTGGATCTCAATTTGCATCCAATTCGGATCATACTATCCATAAGAATCCACTGTAGGGCCATGGTTCTCATAAGGCTTCCATGTCAGGTCCACAGATGCACAATAATCAAGCTAACTTTGCCCGAGTCAAGTATGACTATTCTAGTGGACCTATTATAAACAATGTCTGAACTAACAATGAATGCATCAATACCATTACTATCAGGAGAGCACCCCAATGTAACACTACTACTTGTAGTGGCAAGGTTACCATAGCTGGTCCACGTCCCGCTAGACAACCCAAAATAACCATACCTGGCCCATCTGCTAAACAGCCATAACCTATCCCGACCACAAAGCAATGTAAGCCCAAAAGTCAATTCAACCTCATCAACTAGCTAGGAAAGACTCCCGCACAAACCTCTATACTTGAGTTACTTCATATATCTCCCACACACAAAGATATCCTAGATAAAACCTTGCTCGAGTTGTCGGTCCCCAAGGAAATCGATGTCAATCAATTTGAAACCATGGTGGGATATCTCACTACACCTCACCACGTCACCTTCTTGGATCAAGATTACTCATCACCTATAACCAACCACAATGATGCATTGCACATAGAAACTTTTGTCCACAAGCACAAAGTTAGAAGGGTTTTAGTATATGGTAGAGCAGGATTGAACATATGCTCCCTCAAACTGGTTAAGGCTCTAGGGTTCTCTGATGTGTGCGTAGACTCAACAAAGAGTATAGTAATCAAAGCATATGATGACGAGGAATGCTCTTCATGTGGCATTATCTCTCTCCCTATTAGAGTGGGACCAATCATTGTGGACTCAACCTGCCAGGTCCTGGATTTGGAACTACCATATAACATCTTGCTAGGATGTCCATGGATTCATGCCTTAAAAGTTGTTTCGTCCACATATCACCAATGCCTAAAGTTTCCATTTGACGACATGGAAATAACCATATACGAAGACCCTGACCCCTTCCAATATTGTACCAACCTAAGGGGTATTTCTGAAAATCAAGTGCCTATTAATCGGGAAGCACCTGGCTCCTTGTCATCCAAATACATTGATCCATCCACACTCACATCATTTTTTGCATCTGCTCCATCCACATCTTCTACCACACCACCGCCTCTGTCAAACCCTAAGACTAAATCCACTTTCAAAATCCAGGACCTCAGCTATGGAGAGTTCAAACTAAATACAACATATAGCATACCAACAATACCCAAGTCTCCAAAGATATATGTTCGGCCATGTTTCAGAATGGAACCCAGGGAAACTTTCAAAGTTCCACCGAAAACAATTTTTATCAAGTGGGGAGACATGAGTAATGAAGACCTTGCTGACATTACAGGATGGATCTATAAGGATACTGTCACACTACCCCCATTACTAGTTCAAAAGTATGGCAAGGGTTATGACATAATGAAGGCTAAAGGCTACGATGGTACTAGTGGTCTAGGAAGAAATAAAACTAGCTGAAGGGAACCCATAGAAACTTTTCAAATTCTGAAGTATCTTGGATTAGGGTTTGGATCACCCGACAATGATGATCAATGTATTGTTGGACTTTTGAGTGAGTGAGTACATGCTTCAAAATTTTTTGAGACAACTAAGGAAACCCTCACTGAAACTGACTCCCAAGAGTAGGAATTTGGCTCAGAATGATCCCTAAGTGACTGTTGTCTTGATGATTTGTTTGTCGAACCAGGGGAACTGACCTCCGAACAATGGTTTTGGCAAACTTTCAAGATTGAATAGGCACCAAATAGTCAAAGTCCCATTACCACTTCCCATGACATACAAGACCCATCATCTGAACCCCTTCAGTCCAATCCATCTGAAGTATCAGACGACATTGACAATTAGGGCTCTAAAACCTTCACCCTTTATTTTGACAACAAATATGACACTAGTGAAGGAGTCTATTGGATAGAGTTCGATGTAGAGTTGGATGATGATAATCTCATCTACAACATCACTGAATCCATCTGCATGTTGTCTGCATCCTCACCTTAATTCACCAATATTGACGATGGCATCTCCTTAGTTTACCTTGAGCTAGTCGATTGGGACCAACAAGGACCGCCAGCCCTAGACACATTTCAGAATGATGAGGTAATTGCTGAATTTATGGGATTACGAGAAGGCATACCTAGTGGGGACCACAAATCAGGATTCACCATTGATTTAGACTACACAGCATACTTCAATGAGACTGCTCCATCCTTCATAATCATTTTGTGCTAGTAATGCCCCCAGTGCTGAACTAGTAGTCGAGATGTATAGGATCAATGGCTTTCCATGAATTGGAGGCATGAGGACTAGTGTTGATAGTAGGTAATCTTTAATTTACTGAAAGGCTTCTTGACATTTATCTATCCATACAAAGGGGATACCCTTGCACAAAAAATACTAGAATGGGTGACACTTATCTACCAATTGGGCTATGAAACACCGAATAGATTGTACTCTGCCTTGTAGAGTTCTGAGTTTACTTATTCCTCTAGACAGAGGCATGTCTATGATGGCTTTGACCTTTGCTAGATCAACTTCTATGCCTCTTCGGGAAACTATGTATCCCAAGAGTTTTCCTGATGTGACCCCGAATACACACTTCTTAGGATTTAGCCGGACTTTGTACTCTTCAAGTCTCTTGAAAATTGTGTCAAGCACCTTCAGATGATCTTTCCTGGTTACTAATTTGGCCAATAGGTCATCTACATAATCTTCCATTATTTTGTGCATCATGTCATGGAAGATTGTGGTCATAGCCCTTTGATATGTGGCACCTACATTTTTGAGACCGAATGGCATGACATTCCAACAATATGTACCCCATGGGCAAATAAATGTCATTTTGTGTTGGTCTTCAGGAGCAATGCGAATTTGATTATAGCCAAAGAAACCATCCATGAGGGATAACATCTCATATCCTGCTATGAGGTCAACTATGATGTTAATGTTTGGCAAAGGAAAGTCATCCTTTGGGCATGCTTTATTTAGGTCTCGAAAGTCTGTACATATGCGGATTAGCCCATTTGGATTTGTCACCGGCACCAGGTTAGAAATCCATTTAGTGTAGTCAATAGACTATATGAATATGGCATCCAATAATTTCTTTAACTCAGCCTTGACCAATAGAGCAACTTGAGGGTTTATTTTGCGCAACCTCTGCCTATGCCACTAGTGGAACTGTGAAGGAAGGCATCATCTCTATGGCAACAGATACCTATGATGTCATTGCAGTCTGACTCTGAGAAGTAGATGGATCGATCACTAGTGGTTGTACTTGTTCCAACCTCTGCACTGAACCAGTCGACCCATGATTATGACCCGAATGGTGACTCGGGGTGTGCTAGCATGAGTGATGTGACCTATGCACTGATGTGTGCCTTGTCAAGGTAGATCCTCTGACACTGGTGTGAATCCTGCTACCATTGGCACTACCTAATCTATGGCCACTACCTATCCTCCTCTGTGACCATGACAGGGTAGGATCCCATTGCTCAGGTGGCACTGCCTGCTCATATAATGTTCGATACTGCCCCAATCTTGTGCTCACTCTAGCCAACTCATGAGCCATATCCCCTACGGGACCTGTGCATAATGTTGTGAACTATGTGCACCACTAAGCTGAGTCCTATTGGTGGATCACTACCTGATCTCACTCTACTTGAGCCACCTCTAGCTCTACCTATAGTGCCCTGACCTATGCCATTCTCTCATCTAATCTCCACTATAAATCAGCCACCCTTTGATCTGTCGTGGCAACCTGAGGTAGCACTGAATTGGAGGGTATCTCCTCCTCTCCCTCCACCATCTGCCATCTAAAGAGTCTCTCTGCCTCATCCATGGCATTGTCCTTTTCATCATCATCCTCCACCACATCCTCTGCCACCTCTTCCTCCTGCCCCCCCACATCCACTTCCTCCTCCTGTCCCCCCACCTCCACCCCCTCCTCCTACCTCTCCACCTCTGCCATGTCCTCTACCACATCCTCTGCCACCTCCTCCTCCTGTCTCTCCTCACCCTCTCCCTCCCATCGGGGTTTCTCCTCTCTCTCCCCCTCCTCGCCAACCTCAGGGATAGCATCTAATGCTACCCTCGCAACACATGGGTGCACCTCTGAACCTGTCTCTGCCCACCTGTCATTTCCTTTGGCCATCTCCACCATCATACCCACCTCTACCTTTGTCTCCACCCCTACCTCTATCTCTACCTCCATCTCCACCCCTACCTCTGTCTCCACCCCTGCCTCCATCTCCACCCCTACCTCGATCTTTGCCTCTGCCTCTCCCCCTTCCTCCATCTCTACCCCTGCCACCTCACCTGGCCCACGACACATGAGGAATCACTGATCATCTGTCCACCGGTGCTGGCCCATCCGGATCCATAAATGGCACTAGCCTGTGTGTCTGCCACCATAAGTCGTAATTGGCTGTTGTCCTAGGATCGGCTGCTCCTCCCCTCCATCCCCATGCCTGGGCTACTAGCCTGTCAATTTTCTACTCCGTGAAGGCCACTGGAATGGCTGGTCCCCGAGCACACTCTTTGGAAGACTAGGCATACTCAGATGTCCTTGCAAGTACACCCTGCTGCTCTCCAAACTGCCTTAGGACATGCTATGGTAAATACATCTCAATGATCAATGAAGTCTGCACCATCCTTCCAATCAAATATTTGTACTACCTACATAGACTCAAGTGGTCTACCTCATCATCCCACTGTCCGTAGTCTCGATACGGCCTCCAAATAAAGGACATCATTGTGTCAATTCGATGCTGCCACCAACTTGTCTCACCCATCAGGGTCTATTGTAAGGAACTGGTGTAGTAATAAGCATAGGGCATACCGTCAGCCAACTATGGCTTGTCAATCGGTGGACGAAATATGGATATGTGCTCCCAGGCCCATATAATCATCAATGTAGTCCCACACGAGATGCTCTCTCCTCTCCTATAGGCTAGGAAATATCATGCAGTTGATGGTAGAGTGTCCCCAATAAGCAAGGACCCCAAGCATAAATGGTCCTATCTCATCTCATGCCAACCAGGACGTCTCCCCAGCCAATAGGAAATCCATGTCCTCGACAATCGGGAATCAAGATCCTCCCAATCAGAGTCACAAGGAATGCATCAAAGTGACCATAGTGATCCACCATGAACTCCCATCTGATCTCATAACCCTGGATGCCCAGTCCTGCACCCTAATCTCAATAGTACGCTCCAAAGGTCTGCTCGCCATGATGAGGATCGTATATGATCCGCTCCCCTTGAATTGGCACTCGCAGGATCCGGTAGACGTCTTCCAGAGTAATGGTAACCTCACCTATTGGAAGGTGGAATGAGCAAGTCTCTGAATGCCAATGCTCACATAGCGCAGTCATTAATCCCCTATTCACCCAAATGGCAGGCATGTAGGCAATGTAGAACAACCCTAGTCACATTAATTGGCACTGCTCTCGTGGGCTCAACTAGTCAGAAAACTGAAATGTGGTCAGTCTGCTCTCTCGCATGTAGATAGGGGCAAGCTGCCTCTGAAAAATGGTGAACAATATATTAGTACTTTCTAGACAACTATTAGCATCTTCAAAAGCATTAAGGGTTTCACAAGTACCATAATTAGTCTCAGTAAAAGAAAAACATCAAATGCATTGCGTTATTTCAATTGCATCGCAAATATTTGAATGCATCTCTAAAATCCTCAAATGCATCACAAAATGATAGTTGCATCGCTCGGTTGCCCATATGCGTCGCATTATGGCAATTGCATCACTAATTTTAGCAATTGCGACACAAGATGGCGAATGCGTCGCTAAAATGTGTAATTGCGGCACAAAATGACACTTGCGGCATTTCAATACTCATATGTGATTTGGTTAGGCGATTGCATCATGGTTTTTATCAAATCTGTCGCAATTCCTCGCCCACCCTACGATTAGCTAGTTATTCGCGTTGAGACACACCATATGCATCGAACGTGCAAATGATTGCGACTTACGCAAACGCAGTTGCATCACGGTGCAGTTGTTGTTTGCCCTAGAAACTTAAATTTGGCACATAAAACAAAAAAATTACAAAGCAAGACAAGGGTACATACCGCAGTCTTTGAGCCCTTTGGCTGTCTGAATGTCCATATGATCTCGCCACGATGCTCTATCAATAGAATAACCATCCTCACTGCGCTCCTTTTCGCTCTGGGCTCTCAAAATTTGCAAAGTAAATAGTAGAAATGAATTGACTTTTACCCTTTTGTCAGCCTATTTATAAAGTCAAAATGACATTTCTCAAATAAGGTTATTACTAGAGGCTCATTTGACCACCTTTGACTTCCTCGTTAGTTGCTTTAAATGTTTCAGAATTTGAAACCGACTATGCCATTGTTTTTCTGGTCATCAAATTGATTTATCGGGACCCTTTACAAATTTTTCTGTTGCCGACCCAAAATTTGAAAAATTTCCTGAGGGGGCAATGATACTCTGTACCTTTACTAGGGCATATTTTTGACTGATTTTCGTTGTCACAATGCGACATGCTACATTATGACAAAGAAGGGCAAAATGTAGACACCTAAAAATGACCTAGGCCTGCAAGCTTCATTTTTACCACTTTCATCCTAGCATAATTATGACATTTAATTATGTCATTGGTCCACATTCGACTATTGATTAAATAATTCATAATTATTTAATTAATTCATGTCTTTTTATTCTTCATGATTATTAAATAAATAAATTTTATTTATTTATTATATACGTCATTAATTGTCTAGGTCTTCCCTTAATTAAATAAATTTCTTAATTTATTTAATTACCCTTCGTCATTTATTTCTTCTTGATTATTAAATAAATGAATTACATTTATTTATTTAATATGTCACTATCATAATTAAATAAATTGATTAATTAATTTAATTAATTAATCTTATCTTCTAAATTAAATAATTATCTTTAATTATTTAATTGTCAAAATTAATATTCCTTTCATTTTAAATAAATGAAATTATTTAAAATATCATCACAATCTTAACTGACAGTCCATTTTGGTAAATAATCTTAAAATCGATTATTTATTATCTCATAAAATCATTATTTTGAATTAATTTAATTCAAAATAGTAACTAATCTTCCAAAAATCAAGTAATCGGGTAGATTCTTGATTTTCCAAATCTGATCTTCAGTCCAACTCTTATCTTCTTGATTTTTTGAATCTCACAAATCAGGCAATCTTTATCTTCTTGATTTTCAAAAATCCTTATTTTCTAATTAATTTATCTCATTTATTCTCCACCGTTAATCCGATTATCTGAGATATTATCTTGACCATTCAATTAATGAATTTTCCCTAACCCTAATTAGGGATTCTCAAATTTAATCTGGACCTTTCATTTTAGGTCTTGGTCATGAATTAATCTCACCTGTCCATTCAAAATGGCATTTTCTATAAAATGCCATTTTCCTCTCACTTTTCGATTACATGCATTCACTTTATACACTCTTGCACTTGCACACTTAGGCTTCTCATTATAATTATTGTCTTTTATTTAATCAAGTCTTAGCATTGTTTAGGCATAGACATTGTCAATCATAGGCATTTAGGCATAGGCTTTAGACATTTTATGCAAATCCTTCAAAGCTTGGTGTAGGACATAAGCATACATTTGTAGATTGCTCGCGTGATGAATTTGAGGGAAAAATATCATCCAACAAGTAAGAAGGTACTATGGAGGTAATCATGGAGAAATCAATTTATAGGTATAACTATTTATTGTTTAAATTCCTTTGTACTCAATAGGACTTTGGGTTTTTGTCTTTTATATTGATTTGATTGATCTAATCTAAACCTTAGAAATTACCCTCAGTTACACCTTCATTGGATGAGGTGCTACAAATAGCCAATGGTTCTCAAATGATGTCTTTCTTAGATGGATACTCCGAGTATAATCAAGTAATGGTGCAATATGAGGATAGACACAAGATAACATTCACCACCAAATGGGGAACCTTTGCATACAGAAGGATTCCATTTGGACTCATCAACATTGGGGTCACTTTCTAGTGTGCAATGGACATAGCCTTCAAAGATTTGATAGGAAAATGCATTATCATTTACATAGATGATCTTATAGTTTTTTTAAAGAAGTGAGGTGATCATGTTGCTGATCTATGCAAGGTCTTTCAAAAGTGAAGGGAATTTGGAATTTCCTTGAACCTGAAGAAGTGCATCTTTGAAGTTACAAAAGGAAATCTAATCAGGAACATTATTTTAGAGAGATGAATTTCAATAGACCCCAATCATATTCAAGCAATACTAAAAATTCAGCTGTCAGGCAACAAGAAAAAGCTGAAATCTTTCTTTGGGAAGAAAAATTTTGTTAGAAAATTCATTACTGGCTTTGCTGAAATAGTCAAGCCACTCAATGCCATGTTAAAACAAGATGCTAAAGTTGAATGGACTCTAGAGGTGAAGCAGGCCTTTGGGGAAATCAATAAATAATTTGTTGATGCACTCATGTTAGTTAGTCCTGATTACCTGAAGCCATTCTACATTTTCTCATTTGCTTCAGACCATTCATCTACCAGCATATTGACTCAAAAGGATGATGAAGGAAGTGAGCACCTAATTGCCTTCATGAGTGCCCCACTGAAGGATGTTGAGCTAAGGTACCACAATGTATAGAAGCAAGCATATTCCTTGGTCAAGGGAGTCAAGAAATTTAGAAATTACATCTTGCAAAACAAGGTGTTTTCCATAGTACCTGACCCGATAGTTAAGACATTACAGAGGCAGAATGGGTTGGGTGAAAGAAGAGAAAAATGGGTCACCTTTCTACATGAATATGACATGGAGATTTAGCCTATGAAGTTAGTAAGGGGGAAGGCCCTCACCCATAGAATAGCTAAAACACTAACTGAGGTTGGGCCTGAGCTCACAATCTAGCAATATCGACTTGAAGATGTCTCCTCCAGAGAATGGTATGACGATATCATCTACTACCTACTAAACAGCAAGTGCCCACCTCACCTATAGGGAGTTCAAAAATGTGCTCTTTGACTAAAAAGAAACAACTATATGATATGGGGGTCCATACTATACAAGCAAAATCATGAAGGGATCTACCTTAGATGCCTCAAAAAGGAAGAGGAAGCACGAGTATTAAAGGAGTTTCATGATAAATTTTGTACCAATCATAGATCCGACCCTTCCACTGCTCATCAAATCTTACGGGCTGAGTACTATTGGCCGACATTATTCAAGGATGTGCATAGTCATATTCAAATTTTCCACATGTGCCAAATTTTTCTCCCAAAGATTGAAATGTTGTTGTCCCACTACAACTAGTCCTTGAGGTAAGACTGTTTGCACAGTAGAGTCTCAACATCATCAATCTAGTAGGCCCACCATAATCCCTGGGTCACAGGTATATTCTAATTGCCTTTGATTATTGTACTATATGGACAAAAGCAATCACATGTAGACAATGTACTACTAAGGTGGTTACTAATTTTCTTGAAAGTTTTATTCTGAATCATTTTGGTTTCCCATATGCCCTTTTTTGTGATAATGGCCCCACCTTCTCGTCGCTCAAATTTTCTAGTTGGCCTATGATTATGGTATTTCCCTTAAGTTCTCATCTAATTACTACCCTCAAGGCAATGACCTAGCTGAATTCACAAACAATAATTTGATCACCGTAATCAAGAAATTGGCTGATAGGAACCCCAAAGATTGGCACACCCAGCTACGTTTTTCCTTGTGGGAAGATCGTATGTGATAGAAGGCCTCCCTAGGTGATTCCCCATTCCATCTCATGTATGGATTGGAACCTATTTTTCCCATGTAGTTAAGAATACCCATCCTCTAATTTATCAACACCTTTCATGAAGAAGGGGACCATCGAGAAGCCCATTTAGTTGAACTTCTCCACCTAGAAGAAGTCCATGACTGAGCCATTTAAAATTTCACCAAAGATTAGGGCATGGTCAAAAGATGGTTCAAATGACAAGCCAAAGTTAAGGCCTTTATAATTGTTGCTTTGGTCCTATGTTGGGACAAGACCCATGAAAAGAAAGGGGGACATGACAAATTCGATAAGCTTTGGCTTGGCCCCTTTCAAATCTCTAAAATTCTTGCAGATAATGCTTTTCATCTGAAGACATTGACTGGTGAAGATGTTCCATTTCCTGTCAATGGGAAACACCTCAAGCATTATTTCCTTACCTGAGCTTTACTAAGTTGGCCTTTATAAATACCCACGTATAAGTTAGTTTAGGTTTCCTTTGTTTCATTGTTTCTCTATCTCACTTTGCAAAAACACAAAGCAATCAACCACAACACCATAACACAAGGATTTTTATGTGGAAACCCTGTTGGGGGAAAAATCATGGTGGAGGTTAGTCATCGAGATTATACCTTGCTAAAAATATTAAAGAATAAATGAGAATGCACATGCATTCAAGAACACTGCATAAAGCTCACTACTCAAATACAAAAAGGAAGACTCACTGTCTTACAAAAACATTTGGATTGCATCTAGAAGATTTGAATTGAGAAAATAGCATCTGCTAATGCCTAATTTCTGATTAAGCACATCAATCGCATTCTTCACACTTCGTTTGATTCTAATCTCAAAACTCTATCTGTTTTAATTCAAATCATAAATCTTCTTATTGCTCAAATGAAATTGTGCACAATCGATCAATAATCCTTCTAAATTTTGCATCTCATCGCAACACACATCTCATTAAACACCAAAATGATATGAATAATCACTTATATATATTTGCAACTAGAGATTACATCAATTACATGTCCAATTTTACAAACTATAAAATGTGCACAAACTGTCGGCCCAAATCAATAAATAATTATTAATGTGAATCAACTAATGTCAGCCAAAACATAGCAAAGATCCAAAACACCCTCAAACATGAAACACCTTCAAAAATTATTCCTCGAAGATCCACAACACACTACAATCACCCTGTCGGCCATGAACATGAAAAACATGAACACACAAGAGAAAATCACCAATCACAAGCACATCAACCAATGCAGATGTACAAAATAGATAGAGAATGATCTAGAAACATCCATGAGCATCATGAATCACCACAGAAGCATTCACAACAACTCAACTTACTAGAATCACATTATCTTCTTTTAGGAACACCAACTGAAGCAACGAAACAACTATTAGAACATAGATACTCATAACTCCATCAAATCTTCATGTAGATTTTTGAAACTTAATGTGGATAAACTAGATATATTTGAAAACAAACCCTTTAATCCACAAACTTTTATCATCAACATATTGGGGTAGCCAACATACTAAAATTTATTGCACCACTAACAACCTGCAACTTATTTTATTACAATTTTCTCAATATCATCAACATATACAACCTTAAAGACATTAATGTAAATAGTGTTGAAATCAATGGCAACCACATATTAGCAACATCCAACACCCCATAGTTGTTCCTTTCATCAACTTGTCAAATGGAAAATGCTTAGCTGTTGCCCACCTCGCAGACTCCACATTTCCTATCATCGGTCGTTTCAAAATCTATACCCACCAACCATGCCCACCACCATATTGGCATTAAATGCGGGCATTTAATTGCCAAAATCCTATAAATAGAAAAGTGATACTTTTCATTTTCACTGACATTCCTTCTGAACCTATCAGAGCTCCTCTTTCCTTCACCACCTTTGCTCCTGCACTACCTCAAGGATGAAGCTAATTGTTTTTTCATCACACTACGTCAGGTCTACTAAGTAAGTTCTCCACCACTTCCCCTATCATGTTTTTTTCATTGAGTATTGAAAAGTTGTTAAAATATTGAAGAGGAAAACCTTGAAACTAGCTAGAATACTAGGTTTCGCACAAAATCCATGTTTTAGAATCTAAAAACTCTTTGAAGATTGACCATCTAGGGCTATTCAGAACTTGTCACCTTGACTGCCATTCTTGATTAGGGCCATCAAACCCCTGCAACCCAGAAGTCTCCTACTGTTGTTGTCTCAACTTTAGAATGAAAAAATTCAAACTGTGGCCATCACCTTGGGCATGCCCACTCATGCAAGTGAACACCACCTCCTCACCATCATCTTTGAACTGCATGGAAATTATAGGTTAAGTGAGGATCCACATGATTCCTGCAGATCTGTGAGTGCAGGTTTTCACACGTAGATGGCCCCCTTCCTTTCACCATTTCTTAATGGCTATATGACCCTGACCTTTTTCCTTGCGGGTTTCGTGGGACCCTTGTATGTCATCTAGTAAGTCACTAAGCCTCCATTTGTAATCCATTTGATGCAGGTTTCCACTGTTGCTTCATCGTTGCTTCCTTGACCAACCCAAATGGTGAAACCCTTGCTTCATCTCGAGTCACAGACCCCACTTCTCTTATCACCATCCTGCATGCCCAAATGCATAATTTTGTACCCTTTGTGGGCTAGCCTTTGTGGAATTCCATTCATGAATTGCATCTTCTCCTTCACTATTATGAACGGTTGTGGTGTCTCATCCATCCACCTTGTGAATTCACATCATCCATTTCCATTTGGGCCCCAAAAATGAAAATAACCAAGCATATTGTTTGTGGACCCTCCATTTTAGGTCACCACTACCATGCATCTATTGTTCCAAATGACTGACGATCTTCATCTATCTACTTCACTAGCCTCAACACTGACTTTTCGCTAAGCCTTCATAAAAAATCACTAAGTTGCAGGCAGGCAATCTATTGCAGATTGCCTTCTATGGGCCGCCATCCTGTTTCTACCATTTTCAAATAGTTGAGTCTAGCTTGCAATCTACCATGCAAAATCCACCCCCTTTGTCACCATTCGGCCAACTACGAATGAACAACACATGTCAATGCCTTTTATGGGCTCGACAGTGTAGACCACTGCTTGTAGGCCACCGTCCCATCCCTACTATCTCGAACGACCGACCAATAACAACAACCCCTCAGTCCTTGCCAACATCATGTTGAATGACTTAAAATTTAGAAATTGAATGGACATGGCCCTTCCCCCTTGTGGGTCTCGTAATGAAAGATTCCATTTGTAGGTTTCTGCATTACCAGTACCGCTCTTAATAGAAAAACTCCAAACTGCTTTACTGGCATTTGCTCCCGTAGCCTTTGGACCCACTTGTCTAAATTGATCAATTAACACTTCAAAAGACCTCAAGAATGATCAAACCCACATGTCCAAATGACCTAGCACCTTGGTGGGTGCCATTATGATGTGAAAATATTAATTTGGGTGGCTGTATGTAGGCTGTCATGCGCTCTTCATCATCTACCTACTGCTTCCTCCAAAATGGCTACTAACCCAGGGAAACCTACATCCTTGGGCCTGCATTGTTGTATCTTCCCTGAATGAAAATAAAATGATGATTTTGAATGGATATTATGATCTTTGAAGGATGGATTACTCGACCTAACATCTATTTTGCAAGATTTTTCAAACACTCCCCTTATTTTATACATGAACATGCTTATTGCACCTTTGCTTGTGGGATTTATGGAATCAACTGCAGGGCCATCAGGGGCATCCACAGAGAAAGAAAAGGGGAAGAAATCTACCAAATTTTTGAGAGGAAAGGAAGATAAGGACCAACTAAAATTCTAGTTCCACAAGGTGGAGATCACCTCCAAAGTCACATCTATGTGGGACTCCATATCAAATACAAACCTTGGCCAGATTGATATAGGTGAATTCAAAAAAAGGGTCATCACCAACCCCACTACGGAAAATACAAATAAAATCAATAAAAGTGGTTTATCTAAGGCAACTAGTTTCCCACCAGCTCTTGTGGCTCCAAAATTAGTAATGGATTTCTAGGAATCCTATCAAGAGAAAAGCAAAAGAATTATTGACTATGATGGAAAAGTGTTGGTCGACCTGTCTGCAAGGTCCATAGGGAAAACCTTCCACATCTCGACCTTTGACCCTATGGAGGAAACAACAAAATAATATACAAAAAGTATGTGGAAGGTTGATCCCCTAAAATGTAAGAAGTTGATTAACCAATATTGGTTAAAGGAGAAGAGGGGCAGTGCAAACAAGGTGCCTCGAGAATTGTTTAGAAGTGAATTTTATGAAGACTACCATGACTTGGTGACTTTTCTAAGTAGATTCATGGGAATCCCTACTGTGGCATACTTTCAAGATTGGATGTTCTACTTTATAGAAGAAATTTTCAGAGGATAGGCCAAGTTTCACTGGGCTGGAATGATCAGTAACACATTGCATGAGTAGTTTGTAGCGGTCAAGAAGACCTCTCAATTTGACATGACCTCCTATTTGTTCTATCTTTTGGTTGACCCCTTTCCATACAAAGGTCTATTTTTAGCACAAATCCTAACTTCAGGAAGAGAGCTGAAAGTATATGATAGGTATCCACAACTCCAATCCTAAAATTTTAAGGACTACTTTTGAGTAAATGATGCCTTTATTGGGTACATCATCAAACTTCTTAGAGGGGACTTCGAGAGGAGAGTCACACATAGTGCCCATGCATTCATCCACCAATATGGATTCTTGTTTATCTAGTTTCCAAAATTCACTTACATCCAAACAAAAGGCTTCTCCAAGAGGCCATACAAGCTATCCTTGTATCCAAATGACCGGCTGATCTTGGTAGAAGTCTCCAAGTAGTTACAACATGCACATACACTCCTAAGCAACAAACATAGGCCATGCATCCCCTACCCTCTCACCTTCAACCAAGGCATATATGTTATTCCCACATCCCAATGTGTGGAGTATTCCGAAAGGTAAATTATTGAATACAACTTGGGTATCCATACTTCTCAACCAAGGATGGATCCATATAGCAAGTTAAAGAAGATAGTTGGGAGAGATTATGCCCACTTGCACAGCGTTGAAGATTTTTGGGCCAATTGTCAGGATGACAAGGAGGTACGCATGAGACACTATATTCGTATGATTACATACTTTGTTAAAATAGTCAAACTATTCCTAGTACTGAATTAGATCGTAGAAGATGAGAACACTATCTTAGATATGAGGTTTGATGTTGTTTCCAACTTGCCACTCCCTCTAATTGATTGGAATGAGGAAGAGGTCAATGACCTCGTTGTTCTAACAAAAATGATGGAGCATAGAACAAGGCAATGGATCAATGCATAGATTGCCCATTTGAAGTTCCAAGGAGCTACATTAACATATGACAAGCTCAAAGATGAGATTGAGAGTGAAATAGATAGTGGGACTGTTTCTACTCCAACTAAGGAGGCCCCAAAATCCCCTTCGACCACAAGGTCGAGGAAGAGAAAAGAGGTAGTTGAGTGCCAACCAAAGCATAAAGTATATTCAAGGAAGGCTTCAGAGGGTGAGACCTCAAAGAAAGTAAAGAAATTAGGTGTATTCTTTGAGATACCCACAATCCAAGAGGATCCACTGTACGAAGGAGAAAAGGAAGGGGCTAAGCAACCTAATTCGCTACCTGCTGCCTCTACTCTTGCTACCACCACCACTACTATTACTCCTCCACCAGCATCTCAAGCATCACTTGCTTCATCTCTTCCTATGGTGGAAATCTCAGTTCACCTTGCTTCCACCTCACCAACTGTACCCATTATGGTAAGGGATTCCTCCTCTGCTACAACCTCCTCAATCTCATCCTCCTCGATGTCTCCATCAACTACTATTCATCTAGCCTCCGCAATGACAATGCCTACCTAACAGATGCAAAATATTCCTATGGAGCTCTTTGGAGTACTAATGAAACCTATAGTATAGGATTCTCTAGCTCAAGTTGTTGCCGGTCTCCCTATCCCTCCTTCGACAGAACCACCCAAAATGGAGGTGACAATGCAAATCTCAAAGGAGCTAGAAAGACAAGAGAGGGAGGCAACCAAAGAGGGAGATGATGAACCTAATGATCTATTCAAGGATGACTACCATGAGCATCTAGAATATCAAAACTTGGTCATTGATGAGGTAGTGCATGAAGAAGAAAATTCATAGTCCTTAGAGGAAGATGTCAAAGACCCTGGTGCCAAGTACATAATAGAATCCTCTAACCAAGAACTCAAAGAAGATTTGTCCAAACAACTCAAAGATGTTAGAGAGGAAGTCTTCTGGGGAAAAGGAGAAGAAAGAAGATGAAGTTGAAGAAGAAGATAAGCCTAAAGAAGAGGCTAAAATGAGAAAGAGCCCTGAGGTAGAGCACCACATAGAACTCAGGAAAGAAGAAAAAAAAGCATCTGAAGGGGAAGATAGCCCCAAGGAAAACGTAACTGCTACTGGGTCACAAGGAGGGAAAACCATATTCATCTATGACTCAGATGAAGAAGAAGAAGAGAAAACAGAACATAAAGCTTCAGACCATGAAGAGCGAGAGAGATCCAAAATATTCAAAGAGAGGAAGGTGATCATGAATCACCAAAGAAGGATGGATCACCAATCCCTGAGTGGCTAGAGAAGTAGCTAATAAAGAAGATCCCCACCCTCATGCATCCCAAAGAAAGGATAGAAGTTATCCTTGCATGAGCCCAAACAGGAGAAAAGAAGGAGAAGAAGTCGAGGGTCCAATCCCACATCACGATGGATGCATTGGGATCAAGGATAGTACAAATTGCTACCCCAGTAATGGATAAGTGAGAGGGTGTTAGCTATAACATCTCCACCATCAACCTGGGTACAACTACTAGAGAAAAAAAGATTAACCATCTCTAGGGGTCAGTCACCACTATTATGCACCAAATGAACAATGACCAATCCTCCAAGGAGGAGTTGAAGGCACAAGTGGCAGACCTTGTTTCCTACATACAATAATGGTCCTCTACTAAAGAAATACCAATGACATCATCAGCCCCACCCCTGCTACTCTCTAAGGAACACATTGGAAAATTAGAAAGAAGAAAGAACTAGACCAAAGCCACTGAAGACTAGTTCCAACAGGTAATCTACAATGGAGATATGGGCATTGGTCATGATGCCTAGACAATAAACAAGTTTCAGGAATTGCAAATGCAACTCAAAGGCATGGAGAAATTTTGTACCAACTTCCTATAATTATGTAGGATTGCCTATCCTAAACTCGAGGCTATCCTCAAAATGCTCGAGAGAACCTGGGAGAAGGATCTGGCCTTGGAAAAGGATGACCATTGGTTGGTTGAGACATGGAAAATGGGCCTAGATCACCAAAGAGAAGTCTTGGAGTGGGTGCTCCATGAAGTAGAGATCGGCTTGGAATGGGTCAAGGAACATTGGTCTGATTGTGAAGAATATTTGAAGCTCATGATAGATTATGACATGCCTGTTGTCAAGCTAGACCCTGAGAAGATAAAGCTATATTTTCATAAGAAGATGGAGAACGGAAAATGAACTCACTAACACCAAATTTTATGGATTTCTTCA
Organism: Sequoia sempervirens; assembly: GCA_007258455.2. Classification (NCBI taxonomy): domain Eukaryota; kingdom Viridiplantae; phylum Streptophyta; class Pinopsida; order Cupressales; family Cupressaceae; genus Sequoia; species Sequoia sempervirens. The sequence continues at coordinate 445,892,110 of VDFB02000015.1, forward strand.
CTCAAGCCTTCACCCAATCAGAACAAGTGATCAAGAATACACTAAAGTGTACAAATAATTGGGAGCTGATCACTAGTAGATTGAAGAAACTATCTTTCCAAGTGCTGAAATTTGATATAATGGAGTGGGACAAACTTTAGGCACTGATGGAAAATTTTGTGGAGTACGCCACTATAAATAAAAATGAAGGAAAGCATGTTATTGATGATGAGTTGCTCACAGTGTAGCTGCAACAAAATGGCAATTATCTAGAAGATAAAAGTGCTACAGTGTCAAGTACTAGAGGACAAAATAGGGGTAAGACAAGAAATGCAATTTTAAATTGCAAAATATTGGGGGTAGGTGAAACCCTAATTTGTAGTGAATCTTGGCCACAAAATGAGATTAAATCTTGGCCATTCATTTTTATTTTTGAAAACTATAAATAGGGGGTCTCCTGTCATTTTTAAAGGGAGAGTTGAGCTGTTGTAAAGACATGTTACTGAAATTTTAATAGAAATTCATTGATTTTGGTGGATTCTTGAGTTTCCTTCATGTTTCATGATTCATCTCTTGGGTATGTGCAGGATCATGATGAGCCAAAAAGTGGCAATATGATGGGTATTTGTAGGGTATGTGGCTGATGATTTTTTTTAGCCAAAAATTGATGAAATGAAAAGGGTTTTTAAAGCATATTCTTAGCTTTCCACCAATATAAATTATGCTTTACTTTGAATTTAATAAATATTTATTATTCATTTTCTATTTGAATTATGACTAAAGTCCTAATTGATATGCTGATTGAAAACATCTATAGCTTTCAAACGATATGCCATTTTTGGAATCCAAAACATGCATCACATTCTATGCTTCACATGCTATAGGATTAAAAAAATAAAAATTGAATTTCATGAAGTTTTGACCAAGTTAATGTGGTTAGACATACGGGTTTTTATATTTTTAAAAGTTGCAATAAAAAATTCATAATTAATTATTTACTTGGAAAATATTACAAAAAAATATGCATCACATTTGGACATGAGTCCTCTACTTATGTCTAAAATATTATAATTTTTCTTATCATTTTATTGTGGTTAGGGTGGTCGATAGACACACCTTTTATTTTTTTCCCTGAAATTTAGGTACTATTGCATTGAAATTTCAAATTTTCACCAAATAGATTTTTTTATTTTTAAAATAAACCTAGTAGTTTAGAAACTACATTCAATTTTCTACAGATTATATTCTTTCATATTTTTAAAATAATATAGATAACTTATTCAAATTTTTATGTCAAGTTGCCTAACTCTAATTTTTCTAATTTTTTTGCCACTTAAGGGATTGTTTTTTCCATGATGATCCTGCAAATACCCTCCTCTAGTTAATAGATTTAAGTAGATTTACTTTGCTCTTCTATGTTTTGTGCATGCTTTAGTATTTTAGTAAATGTTGTTCATTGAGGCTAAAGAATTTTGTTGTGTTGATGCCCTTGTTCATGCTTTTTGCTATTTATTGATGATAAATAGCAATGTAAATCTAGTTGAACATAAAGTGATTGTTGCACTTAAATTCCATCTTTTATTCATGCTTTATGGTGAATGAATGATTGAAAATCTGTAGACCTTAGAAGATAACACTGGTTTCATGGCATTGTTAGCTGATTTGGTTAAGTGGAACTTAGCTTTAGGAAGGTTGTCCACTATAGCATCTTCCATTATCACTGTTCATTAGTAGTTTCCAGTCTAGGAACTTACTCCTTTCCCTTCCCTTTTGACCTTTTTCTGAAATAGTAATTTAGGTAAAGTTCAAGCATCATTGTAAAGCCAAATATGATGATAAAAGTAGAGTTTTAGATTGTTGTTTTGAACTTGTAGTAATTGTAAATCAACTACAATATCTTAAGAACTCCATTTAAAGAACCAATTCCCCTCTAACTTAACATACATAAGGCTACCCTATGATTACCAGCAAATCACATGAACCAACTGAGATATTCCAAGAAAGTCATGACCTGACACTTGAAAGACCTTGGGGTAATTTTTTACAACTTGTTTATAGGGGATTTCCTCTCAAGAGATGTGATGCATTTATGCATTACTTGTGTTGAGAAGTGCTAAAACACCCATCAACATTATCCAAGGGGTTTTGATCTAAGGGGGTTTCATCAAACCCTCTTTAATTAAAATAATTTAAATGGAACCTTTAAAGGCTTAAATCATTATATTTTCCAAAAATGTGTGATTTTAGACAAAAATTAGGATGTCCTAGAAAGTGTAACCCATTATTGTGGGAGCACCCTGCATCAAGCCTTTGACATGATAATGGATCTTTATTGCTGCAATAATCTTGTACAAATCATCCCTTGAATTCCTTCGTGAATGCTCTTGAATACTCTATAATGCTCTTGTGAAATCTTAGGATGCTTGACTTAAAATTGCTAGGTGAAACTGAGTGAAATAGCCTTGTATTTATACTTGTTTATACCAAATTTCTCAAAATTACAACACTACTAGCCGACATCAGATCTAGGATAATAAAATACTACCAAGAATTTGATTTAAATTAGGTCTTGGTAAAAGTAGGACTCATATTCTAGTTGGGGCATATGAGTCCTAGTGTCTTAAACATGAGACACAAATTTCTAGGAGTGTCTTGTTCAATGTACAATTTGAAATCAGGTTCCAAGACCTAGGTGGGACTCATATGTCCAATGTGGTGTATGAGTCCCAAAACACAAAATTTGGAACACACAACCCCAAACATTAAATTATGATTTGTCATTTGGTAAATGTCGAGATTATCCATAGAAAAGTTCATCTAATTAGTCTTGTGGATGAAAAATAGGACCAACTAAGGCATAAACAACTCCAAGTAATTAATAAAGCCCTAGGTTAGTGTGAAAGTGTAAAGATACACTTTACAACACCTTGAATAAGGCACAATTAGCTTTATTTAGTCTAAAAGAGCCTTAAAATTAATATGAATGTGTAAAACACATTACATCACTAAATCAAGGATACATTAGGATCATTTTAATATTAATTATTCCCAAATTAAGTGATGAAAAGGGATACTTTTTCCTACACTATATTCAGCCCCCACTTTAGTGAAAGGAGGAACTTGCTTCAAACTCACACTAAATTAAACATTCAAGAGGGGTCCAAGTGTACCAATGTGGATTGTATAGGATAACAAAGATCAAAGTAGGTGGCTAAGCCCCCAGGATCCATGATCCTACATCAAATGAACATAAACACAAAGGGACACACACAAGGTGTATGATATGAAGTAGCAAGAAGAGATACACAAACATACAATGTCAAAAAAGAAAAGAAAGAAAAAAAGAACAAGAAAAAATAAAAATAAAAAGAAGTGGATCAAGACTCAACTATTTTTCCAACATGATGTGGATCAAGCATTAGTTGTTTGTCCAAAATGCACGATCACTCTAAGGAAACAAAACTTCACGCTATCCACTGGGTGAGTATCCAAAAAGGGTGGCTTAGTGAGAAATTCATGCCTTTGTATCAACTTGTCACTTTATAATGAGAAAGCCATGCCTAAATTTAGGCTTCTCATCATACTAACCATACCAAATCTATCCCTCTTATAACTTCAATAGGGTGCCACAAAATGAAACTTTGAGCTTTGAAAGGCCTAACAAGTTGTGTTAAGCACTTATGAACATTTATACATGTAAAGGATTATTCAAAGGGATCTTTGCTTAGTTCATGTAAGGTCACTTCTTAGGGAACATCATGCCTAATGGCTCCAAGAGAGGACAATTCAAAAAAATATCGCACTCTTGGAGGAAACCAAACCCAATGACACCACCAAGAAAAGGATGCATCACAAGAATAAAGAAAATTGCACAATGAAATATGAGTGTAAGTGTATGCTGCCACTTTAAAGTATTTGCTAACACCATTGTTGTGAGAAATTGATTTAAAGTAGAAGAAGAAATGAGTTCTTACTTGGGAAGCCCTATGCCAAGTCATATGTTCCCAAATGAGACTACATCATGAATAAAGGGTTTCCCCCAAAATGTAATGCTAATCATAGAAAGAAAAGTACATCATATGCGAGCCAAATTAAGGCATGTCATCCACATCCAAATCTTGCTCTTATATACATGGAAGGTGGTCAACTAGCCAAAAGAGACAATGGAAAGTGGCATACGACGACAAGGCTACCCAACCCTTTTCCCCACTGAGTGCAAGAAAAGGATGAGCCGAGATGATTGACGATAATCTTGAAAATCAGTATCAATTAGATGAACAAGGTGCTTCAACACAAGGACAAGAACCATAATCCTTAAGATGTTGAATTTCATTACTCAAAGCCTTACATTCATTAGTATAATGACCATGAACTCAATGATACACATGAAATGAATTCTTGTAGTAAAATTTCTTTTGTGTTCATGGAGGGAGGAATATCAAATGATCTTGGGGAGTCTCAACAAGATACTCTCTTGATCAATAGTAGAGGATGTTCCTTTATTTTGTGACAAAGATATCTCTTGCTTAGTACTAGGTGTCATACTTATACAAGACTCTTTAGATTGCAATATTTTGTGCCCTCCTTGAAGGGAGGATGTAAAATCTAATGAACTCCAATCGTTACTAAGACATGTCCTAGGAGTGATTTGTGTGATGACATTAATGTTAAGTGAATAATTATTTGTTTCTTTTATTTATTTCAAAGGACAATAACCAAGATCACTAGTTGCTATCAATTCAGGATGCACTAATGTTACAAATTGCTTAGAAGAATATTTTGTAAGAGTGTTGATATTAAGTGAAAGCTTGTTTGTTTCTTTCAAGGGAAAATAACCAATACCATTAGTCTTTTATTATGTGTTAGGATCTATAGCAACACATATACCTTGTTCTCTAGCACCACATCCTTTTTCACTATAACCAAGTTGTTTCATAAGTTCATATCCTCTTCCATAAAGATATTTCATTTCTTTCAGATTTAGTGGTTTCTCATAATCAACTTCATCAAAGTTTGTTGTGTAATTTTCTTCTTCTTCTAAAGTGGTTGAAGTGGATGCTTTTGAAGGGTTTTCCAAATTTTGTGTTGACATTACCACTTTTTCTTTTCCCTTTTTTAGAATCTTTTGTTATGATATCGTATTCTCCCATGAAAGTAGGTGTGAAATCCAAGGAACCCCAATCATCTTCCATTAACTTCATGACTTCTTCAATATGCTTCTCTTTTTCTTTTTGTTGCATGGGTTCCACTTGTTCAATTGGTGCTAATTTTTTAGAAGGATTTTCCCTTCCTTTCTCAATATTTAAACAACAATTTGGTTTAGGGTTGGATTTTATTGTATATACTTGTTGTTGTAGACATACTTCATTATACAATGAAGAGTTGAAGGAACTACTTGCATTTCATGAATCCATGGTCTACCTAAAATAAGGTTATATGAAATTTCATGAGGCATAACATGGATAGGGGTTTGTAATGTGTCCTTTCCAACTATAATAGGAAAAGTGATTACACCAAACGGTTGTTTTTTTAAATTATCAAATCTCCAAATAGATAAAGAATCAGGTTGAATTCCTTATTTATCTACACCAAGCTTATCTAAAAGGGTTACACTACACACAAATTAGGAGCTGAGCCATTGTCAAAAAGGGCTTGTTTTATCCCCATCGTATTATATCTAGCTATTATCAGGAAAGCTTCATTTTATTTTTTTTGACCTTCCAAAGGAGGTATCTCACTTTAGTGGAAAATAATGTTCACATTCATTCCTTGAATCATGGCTGCTATGTCATTCAGTTGTACATTAGAAGAGATAGGAACTTGTTGTAAAACACTTTGAAGCATGTTATGATAACTAAGTGAGGATTGAATAAGGTCCCATAAGGTAGGAGTATTATTTAGTTGTTCAACAAGGTCATACTCCTTTCCACTTTGCAAACGAAAATGAGGGGAACTAGGCAAGATAGGGGTAGGTAGTGGCAAGGATGTTGAAGGTGTTTTTCTTGGTTGCAGATTGTTTCTAGTGTTATATGTATGGACAATGATATTTTAACTCGTCTGATATGACATATTATTCTTAGGTGGTTTGAGGATGAGGACGGGTTTGTTTTGATTTTTTGGTTGTTGTGAGGGTGGATAAAAGATAAGTCCAAGCTCAGGATAGTTCTTCAAGGGATATCTAATGTGCATAACCCCCAAAGATTTCTCCTTATTTTCATGATTTATTAGTGAATGGGAGTCTAGTGTCACTTCATCATCTTCATCTAAGGAAGGCTCATTACTATTGTCAATGTTCTCATTTTCTTGCACCATGATATCTTCCCTAGTAGGATAGTTTCTAGGAGAGCTATAAACTAGATGTTCATGACATTCAAATGTTGGTTCTTCTAAAATAACTTCATCACAAGTAGGGGAGTCATCAATGGTTGGGTTTTATTGTTTATGAATGATGGAATTCTCTTGTTCAATAATGTTTTTCCTAGGGTAAGAGAGACAAATAGGATTCTCATGACTCTCATTGGTTTGATCTTCTAACACCAAAATATCTTCATCACAAATAGTGGAGATATTAGGAGCAAACCAAATTCGATTATCATGATTGTCCATTATTGTATTCTCTTTCACTAAAGTAGTCTCATAGGGGGGATATGAATTTTTTTCTTAACATACTTAGAAAGGTAAGATACTAACATTGTTTGACCAAAAATGAAAAGTACTTCTAACCATCTTATGCAATGCTTCAAGAATGTAAACAATGTATATCCAAAGATGAAAAGTACTTTTATCCAATTTATGAAAAGCTTTAAGAATGCAAACAATGTGTATCCAAAAATGAAAAGCACTTTTATCAAACTCATGTAAAGCTTCATGAATGTAAACATTGTGTATGCAAAAGTGAATAGTACTTTTATCCATATTATGCAAAGTTTCACAAATATAAACATCTTCAAATCAGATGGTTTTTGCTACTGAAATGATTTAGGAAGGATTCAAAAATGACTACACTAAATGGATTTTTTTGACATAGATACATAAAAAAAAGGTTACTAAAACTTTCCAGACTGATACTATAGGTTAACAAGTCTAGGAAGTACAAAAAATCACTAGAAAAATTAGAAAAGTTGGTTTTTGTAGGCCTCCAAGGACTCATTCACCTAGATGGGCATATGAGTCCCACTTAGGGTTTTTGACAGGTTCAGATAATGAAAAACAAAGAACACATAATTGCCAAAAATTAGGAGAAAAGACTTGTAGAAGGAATAAATCTCTTAGATGGGTGAATGAGTCCCAATTAGGGTTTTTAAACTTGAATCAACAAATTTTGAGCTGATTTTAAGGTTTCTAAGTTGTATGTTGACTTGATTGTTTTCAATTACAATTTTTTAGTGAAATTAAATGATTTAAGATGCAAAAATGCAACCTATATGCACTTTTCACTAATGCAATGTTTAGAAGCCCTAAATGAAAATTAATTAACTCATAATCTAATGTAAAGTTAATGTAAGTTAGATCTAGGGCTTTAATGCACTCCAAATAAAAAATAAAATGTTTAAAGGTTGAGTTCACCAAAATGAACACAAGGAAATAGGGTACTCCAGCTTTGAGGAGATGGAACACATAAGGGGGTAGGTCCTCCTATTTCACTCTTAGTTCATTAAAAGAAACCCTAGAGATCTCAACCTAATGATCCAATTAGGGAAAGAGATTGCTACAAGGTCTCCTTAGGTGTGATTAAAGAGGGCTTCAACATTAAGAAAATGCTTTGAAAGAAGGAAATTAATGCAATAAGAAAATCTAGCTATGTGACCTAGAAAGTGGAACTTGAAATCAAAATAATAAATTGAGAGAAAAAAAAAAGTATGTAGAAGATCATAGATGATTAAACAAGGCCTAAAAACCTTGAAAATTCTACTTTTGAGGTGTATTAGGACTCATACGTTGGAATGGATGATTTAGTCCTAGTATAAGGTTTCTGGGTAGGATATGCAATCTCTAGGTGACTAGTCAGAATCTTCTAAAAACTGGTAAAATGGTTGTACTAGGATTCATACACCCAAATTGCTGCAAAGTGCCCTACTTTTTCACAAAGTGTGTCAAGAGCAGAATTTTGAACTAAAACTTTGTGAACCTCTGAAGATGGATTAGATAAGTACTTTCCCACTGGTTTCATGTAAATAGATTGGATATCTTGCTCTAGATCTAAGTTTTTGTGATCCTTAACAACTTTTTATGACAATTGTGACAAATTTTGTAACTTTATCATTTTGGTACTTTTGAAGGCTTCAAATCCACTTTTTCTTCAACCTCTAAAAATACAACATAGTAAGAGAGGGGGAAAAAATGAATTTCATTAGGGAGTGGGGTTTCTCCTTGGTCAAACCTTGTTTTCGTAATCAAACCTTAATGACAAATGAAGCATGAATGAAATGAAACATGAAACATACTATGAAACAATAGAACCTTGTTTGAAACCTTGTAGATTTGTAAAAAAGAATGAAGTGGCCTCAATAGATGTATATCATGATTCTTGATGAAAGATAATGCCTTTGAATACTTGAATTGATCTTGAACAATACATCACAACATTAGCTCAAAACCACATGTTTGATGCATGAAGCCTTTGATAAGATAATAGATGTTGATTGTTGCAATAATCTTCTACAAATATACCCTTGAATGTCTTCCTAAATGCTCTTGAATACTCTATAATTCTATTCTAAAATCTTAGGATGCTTGAATTAAGATTGCTAGGTGAAACTAAGTGAAATAATCTTGTATTTATACTTTTTTATGCAAAATTTCCCAAAATTACAACACTAAAAGTCAACATTAGATCTAGGATAATAAAATTTTGCCAATAATTTGATTTAAATTAGGTCTCAGTTAAAGCAGGACTCATGCCATTTGGGGCATATGAGTCCTAGTGTCTTAAAGATGGGACACATATTTCTAGGAGTGTCTTGTTCAATGTACAATTTGAAATCAGGTCCCAAGACCTAGGTGGGAATCATACGCCCAAGGTGGTGTATGAGTCCCAAATCACTAAATTGGAACACACAATCCCAAACATTAAATTATGATTTGTAATTTGTTAAATGTCTTGATTATCCATAGAAAAATGCATTTAATTAGGCTTGTGGATGCAAAATAGGGCCAAATAAGGCATAAATAACTCCAATTAATTAATAAAGTCCTAGATTAGTGTGAAAGCATAAAGATACACTTTACAACACCCTAAATAAGGCATATTTAGGTCAATTTAGTTTAAAAGAGCCCTAAACTTAATGTGAATGTGCAAAATACATTACAACACTAAATCAAGGCAACATTAGGCTCATTTTAATATTAACTATTCCCAATTAAGTGAGGAAAAGGGGTACTTTTTCCTACACTACATTCAGTAATGAGAAAAACCATTCTAAAGTAGTATCTTTCAAGGACCTAGGGAAAAGCTTAGCCAAGAGCTTATCCTCAAGGACAAAAGCACTGCATAAGGCAATGTAAGCGAAAACATGGTTAGAAGGGTTGTAAGGAAGCTAAGGTAGTGAAACAACTTCCTACACTAATCTTGAGAGGAGAATAATGCAAAAAAATTATAGATCTTTAATAGTTACATAAAATTAAACAGAAATAGGCATAAATATCATGCATACCACAACACAATGATTTGCATGGGGAAAACCCTTTTAGGAGACAAACCTAACACTCCAAAAGTCCCCCAATATATTATTCAGCAATCAAAAAGATTACAATATACTTGCCGAGCAAGCTTCTCACTGGAGTATCACCACTCAAAGATCTAAAGGCAATGAAGTTGTTATCAAAATTTCAAAATACATTGCAATACACAGTAATAATACAATTCCATCATAAAATAGGGTTGCCTTCTAGGGAAAATAATGCTAATAAAATATTGGTTGTCGAATATGAGACATAATGATGAACGGTCCAAAATTACAATAATAAAATATAAATAAAATTTTCCTTTCGGGGGTATTAGCCCTCGTGGGGGGGTCCCCACCACACCCCTTCTATCATCATCAGATTAATAGTACCTTATGTAATTACAAGGTTGACACAAATTTTCTCAACAAGGATCTCCTTTTCCTCCATATTTATCAAACCTAAAAATCTCCATACCTTGTGGTATCAATGTTCTTAATATCTCCAAGGATAAGGGATTACTTTTAACATAGTATGATGGTTTCCCATTTTGCTTCTGGTTTATGGTGGAAAGTTTTTCTGAAGGGATGAAATTTTTTGCAAGAGTTGGTTAAGGATGGCATCATTGGTTGTATTTTGAGATGGAAGTGAATATGATGGAGGTGTATATGTGTTTGAGGGGGAAGTGAATGGCATGTTTATGGGTGGTAAAGTGGTAGGAGATATGATGTGAGATGACACAAAGGTATAAGGATTACTAGTGGAAATACCTGAGGTAGGAAAGACATTACTAGTAGGTTGCATCATTGTGGTAACTTGAGGGTTGGTATAAGTAGGAATAGGTAATGGTTGTAGGAGGAATTTGGGTTCCTCCTTGACTTTGAACATTGTTCAAAGGTTGATCACAAAAAGTGGTTGAGGTAAGATGTTTGCCAAAAAATTGAGCTATGTTACACGCAAGTTATATTCCTTGTTCACTTTCAATCATGTGGTGTATGTTATCTATGGTAGGGATAGTAGTGTTAGAAATATTTTCAGTGCTCACTTGATGTTGTAGGTTTTCTAATTCTTCATGTATTCGGATTATGTTTTCTTGAGGGATACTAGTAACCATTGTTTCGACAATTGTCATGCTACTTGAAGGTAAAGAGTTGTCAAGAGTATGGTCCATACCTAGTGCACTAGTGTTAACACTATGAGTGAAAGAGATAGATAACCCAAGATCCACAATGAGTCTGCTATTGTAGGATGACATGAGTCTCAAACTATGTATCAATATAGTGTTAGCAATAGGAAATCAAGTTGTAAAGCTCATGCAAGGGACAATCAATGAATGCAATAAAAATGTAATGAACACAAGATATGCTTTTAATTCAAATAATTATGTTTATAAATGAACTTGAAATGAAACCAAATTAAGCTAGATTTGAATGAAGTAGAAAATCAACAATCTAAAATAGAGATCTAAAAACAACCAATAGAAGCAAAAAACAAGGTTTTTAATGCTATAGAATGCAATTTCAAGTTTGATACGGGACTAAATTGCCCAAAGGGGCATATGAGTCCCAATTTAGGGTTTTTATGAGGTTCAAACAGTGAAAACACAACACAAAATTCCCAAAATCAAGAAAAAACATCATGTAAAGGGACTAAAATTCAACAAATTCTAAGTGAATGTTAATGTTTCTAGTTCGTATGATGACTTGACTATTTGTAATGATAGATTTCAAATGAAATTTAATGATGCAAGATACAAAAATGCAACCTATATGCATTTTCACTAATGCAAACTTTGGAAGCCTTAAATGAAAATTAACTAATGTAGGATCTAATGCAAAGCTAATGTAAACTAGATATAAGAATTTAATGCACTCCAAATTAGAAATAAAGGGTTTGAAGGTCAAGTTCACCAAAATGGACCAAAGGAAATAGGGTGCTCCACCTTTTAGGAGATGGAACACATACAAGGGGGATAGTCCTTCCTATTCCTATTTCACTCTAGTTCATTAAAGGAAATCCTATAGATCTCAACCTAATGATCCAATTAGGAAAAGAGATTACTACAAGGTCTCCTTAGGTGTGATTAAAGAAGGGTTTCACCACTAAGAAAATTCTTAGAAAGAAGGAAATGAACGCAATATTAAAATCTAGAAATATGATCTAGGTAATGAAAGTTAAAATTAGAATAGGAAATAGTGAGATACAAAGAAATACCTAGAAGGCCGGGGATGACTATAAAAGATTTCAAAAACCTAAATTTCGTTGTTTCTGATGTCTACAGGGACTCATACACTATACTGGGCAATTTAGTCCTAGTCTAGGGGTTCTGGATGAATCGATAATTTGCAACCCAGTAAACTAGGATCTATAAAAAATAGCTGAAAAGTGGCATATTAGGACTCATGCGCCCAAGGTGGTGATTTAGTCCCAATATTAGGGATTTTCCAAAACTATGGTATCCTCTTGTGATATTTTGTAGCTTCTCTCATGTTTGATCTCTGAGTCTGAAAGTTTGAATTGTGAGTTGTAGGTGAGTTTTCGTGAAGATGACAACTTCTTGACAACTTTGACAACTTTCTTCAATCTTACAACTTTGTCTTCAAAGGGTCTTCAAATCTCAAATCACCTAGATCTAAAATCACACACGAAGAGGAGAAAATTTTTATTGTGTTAGGGAATAGGGGTTTTCCTTGGTCAAAATCCATTTTGGTAATCAAACCTCATAATGAAATCAAATAGAATGAAGGAATGATGAATGAACAATATGCAATGTTGTAACTCACCAAACCCCTAGAATAAAGGCTGCAATCTTATGTGAAATGGCTACCATGAATGTAGATCTTGACTCTTGATTGAATGTTTGAATGCTTGAATTGAACGCTTTCTTGAATCATAAGAACCTACATCACAAATGTTAGCTCAAAAACACACATTATGCATGATGACTTCAACATGATGCTTGAATCTTGAATTGATGCTTTAAAGTGCTTGATAGTTAGCTCTTGAATGCTATTGAATTTCTAGAATGCTTGAATTATTAGATCACACTTGCTCATAAAAATTTCCAAGAGAAAATATATAAAATAACCTTGTATTTATATTTGTTTATGCCAAATTTATCAAAATTACAACACTACAAGTTGACATCAAATCTAGGAGAATAAAATCCCACCAAGAATTGAATTCAAAATAGGTCAAAGCTAAAGCAAGACTCATATGCAAGTTGGGGCGTATGAGTCCCAGTAGCCTAAGCTTGGGACACAAATTTAAAGAAATGTTAAGTTTAATGCCATATTCAGGATTAGGCCCCAAAACTTAGGTGGGACCCATATGCCCAAGGTGGTTTATGAGTCCTAGATCACTAAATTTGGGACACACAACCCAAAACTATGAATTATGATTGGTCATTTGTTAAGTGTTGGGATTATCCTTAGAAAGATGCATTAAATAAGGCTTGTGGATGCAAAATAGGACCAAATAAGGCATAAAGAAGCCCAATTTTAGAAGGGAGGGACCAAACAAGTGTGAAAATATAAAGGGATACATTTTTCTACACTACAATAGTCAAATAATTGAAATAAATTAGGATTATCTTATTGATGATATCTTTGAAATAAATATCAATATATGTTTGAAATATAGCCCCTAAATTATAAAAAAAAATAAAAATTGTAGGAATATAGGTACCCCATTTCATACTGAATTATTCTTTATTTTGGTCTTCTTCCCTAGATAATATCACCTTGAATCTAAAAGACCATCCAACATTAAAAATATATATGATCCTTCTACTTTTTATAAAATTTTATCTATTGAAGGAAATGAGTGGTGATCTTTTGAACAGGTCTATTTATACCCTTAAAATATATGCACAAAATAATCTTGACATTCCTCTTCCTAATAGGTACAATATTAAATAGTTAAATTGGATGTTTAATGGGGTATATAATCTATGATTTGACTAACTTTGATGACTCTTGCTTCATTGATAGTTTTACTTTTGGATTAGATATTCTTTACTTTCTCCTTAATAATTTTATCTAAAATTTAAAATCAATTGTAAACTACATTATTTTCTTACTATATCCTCTGGATCCATCATAATACTAGGCCATGACCTATTCATACTTGGTATAGAGATTGAAAATTTATTTATTCTCTTCAATAGTGCATATCTTGGAAAATTTTATTACCTTCCTTAGGTAGACCTTAACACATCTATAATTTTTCTTTCTTGCTTCTATATTTATTTTGTCTTTGTAGGAGTCACTTAGAGAAACATTCTCACTAAGGTGATTATTCCTCTTGGTAACTTGTTTCCCTTTATTTCTAGGATTTGGTCTCTATATGCTTCTTTAATTTTTGGAGATAATTCAGCTAAAAATAATCCATTGTTGAATGAAATGAATGAATTTTTAATTATTTTAAAACACCATCCATTTATATTCATGATCTATCATAAAAATATAATGATCAACTTCTTGTGATCCCTTTTTTTATCAATGATTAATCAACTAGATCATATTTTGAGCCATTTAAGGCCATTACATTTTCTTTTTGTATTCCACTCTTTGGGATAGCCTAGTAATTCAAAGCATTGAAAGATTCCAAAAATTCTCAAATGTGGTGTTTTTATGCTTTCATTAGGGAGATATTTTTCATGTATTATGATCTTACGTGTTCAATCACCATAAGCTTGCAAAATTTAATACATTTATTCTAAACATATAACAAGTCATGGACCAATGTCTCATACTTGGCTACTTTATTAGTTTAATTGACTTATCATTAGTATGATTATTGGTATTTTTTATCCTTATATTGAGATTAATGATATGGTGGCCTTGGCTCTAATTCTATAATTATCCCTATCAAAATGCTATTTCCATATTTTGGTGTTTTCAATATTATCTTTCATGATTTTGGGATAAGTGGGGCCTCCCCATGGATGATATTTGTTTCCAAATTAATTTTTTCAAATATTCTACGAATGCCACCATCATCATTATTTATATTTTCATCCATTTATTATTTTCTTCATTCAAACTTCAACCAATAGTGTGAATTTATTCATAAAACTCTAGAGAAGAAAATTCATACTCTATTAAAAAATAATAGTTGAACTCTAATGAAATCCAAAGCTTATTTCAATATGATGCATGTTTAGAGCCTCAAAGGGAATTTTTATCTTTTCTCCAAATTTAGTTTTTAAGAAAATATGGCTATAATCTAATGATGAGTAACCTCTAACATTTGTTGTGAAGACTCGAGAAAGGAATAGACAAAAGGTAGAAGGAAGATTAACTATGGATGTATATTGGAGGATATCAACATTGGGGAAAGTATAGAGATATGGGAGGATATCCCTTACCAATATTAATGTATTGAAATGAGTTCCATCCTATCAAACTTCTCCCTTGGTGGTAGGTTCATAAATTAGCACTAATGCATCAAAAATTTCTTGGCATGATAGAGATAATAGAGCTATAATCCACCATATAGTTGTGGATAAATTTTTCTTGTAAACTAAATTCAATTTTAATATTTTGTTTATATTTTCTTACCTTACTACCTATAGTGTAGGAAAATGTATCTCTCTACATTTTCACACTTTTTTGGTCCCTTGTGAACTAAATGGACTTAATTGTGCCTTATTTAGGGTGTTTTAAAGTGTTTTCTTATAGTTTACACTAATTTCGGGTTTTATTAATTAATTGGGTTTCTTTATTCCTTATTTGGCCTTATTTTGAATCCACAAGCCTTACTTAATGCATCTTTTTGAGGATAATCCCAACATGTATGAAGTGACCAATCAAAAATTAATGATTTTGGATTGTATTACCTAGATTTAGTGATCTAGGACTCATACATCACCTTTGGCATATAGGTCCCACCTAAATTTTGGGGCCTGAATTTGAATTTCACATTAAACTAAGCATTTCTTGAAAAATATGTCTCAAGTTTAGCCTAATGGGCCTCATATGCCCCAACTATCATATGAGTTCCACTTAGCTTAGACCTAAATTAAAATCATATTCTTGGTGGGATTTTATTCTCCTATATCTAATGTCGGCTTATAGTGTTGTAATTTTGAGAAATTTGGCATAAACAAGTATAAATACAAAGTTAGTTCCCTCATTTTCACCTAACAAGATTAAATTCATCCAGTTATCATAAGAGAACTTACACAAGAGTTTACAAGAGAATTCAAGAGTGATTATCAAGCATTTTGGAGCAACATTAAAGTATCATGCATCATGTTTGTTTTTGAGTTAACATTTGTGATGTAGGGTTTTATGATTCAAGCAAGCATTCAAATCAAGATCTATATAATTCAAGCAAGGGTCAAGATACAAATTCATGTTAGCCACCTCATACATGTTTGTAGCATCTTGTTCAAGTGTTTGGTGAGTTACAACATTGCATATTTGTTTATTCATCATTCCTTCACTCTATTTGATTTCATTTCAAGGTTTGATTACCAAAACGGGGTTTGACCAAGGCAAACCCTGACCACTAATAAAACCACATTTTCTCCTCTATTTGATGTGTAATTTGTATATCTAGGTTGAATATCCATTGAAGACAAATATTGGAGAAAAATTGTCAAGCTATTAAAGTTGTTACCTTACTTGCAAGATTATAGAAAGTCACCTATAGGTTTCATTTTAGTGATTCAGACTCAAAGATTTGGCAAGAAGGAAGCTACAAGAAGTCATTAGAGGATATCAAATTTTTGGAGCAACCTTGATACTAAGAATAAATCACCACTTGCAGTGTATAAGTCCTAGTATACCTAAATTCAAACATTTCCAATAAATCCTGATTCAATAGTTCCAGATTCCAGTTTCTATCAGAAACCCTAATCTGGGACTAAATCGCCCAGCCTAGCATATGAGTCCCAATGTGCATTAAATTCATCATTTTCAAGATTCCAAATATTCATTCAAGCTCGTTCAAGTTTTGAGGTACACCTTTGTATTTTCTCAGTTTACTGTTCTAATTTGCATTCATTTCTAGGAAATTTATTTAAGTTTTTCACATCATTAGGTTTTGCATGTTACTTGTCTTTCCAAGACCTAGCTTGGTGGTGAACCCCTTTCATACCTTTAATTACACCCTAGGATAACCTTTAGCATATCTCTTTCACTCATTCCATCATTGGATTGAGATCTCTAGGATTTCCTTGAGTGAAACTAAGTGAAATAGGTCCTAGGTTCCATCACCCAAAAGATAAAGCCCATATTTTATTTGTTTCATTCTGGTGAATCTAGTCTTTACACAACCTTATTTTTTGATTTGGATTGCATTATAGTCCTAGATCTAGCTTACATTAACTTTGTATTAGGTCTTGCATTAGTTAATTTGCATCTAGGGTTTCTAAATTTTGCATCAGTGAAAGTGCATATAGATTACATTTTTGCCTCTTGCATTTTTGAATTTCATTTAAAATTAGTAATTACACTTATTCTAGACATCATCCAAAATGAAAAACATAACATTCACACAAAATTTGTTGAATAAAGTGCAAAAACCCTAATTTGGGACTCATGCCCCTCTAGGCGATTTAGTCCTAGTGTAGGCCATTTTGCCTAGTTTTTGGGTATATTGTGGTGATTGTTATTCATTGTTTGAACCTCTAAAAAAATTTGAGTGGGACTCATATTCCTGTCTAGGAAATTTAGTCACGTTTCATATTTTAAACTACATTTTCTAGCGTAAAATTCTCAGTTTTGTGTTTTTGTTTTCTATTATTAGTTATTTGTTTCAGTTTGTAGATTTTTTTTTTCATTCATTTCATTGCATTTAGCTTAGTTTCATTTGAATCAAAATTAGAGCATAGTATTTATCTTGTGTTCATTGTATTCATAGATTAGCCCTTGCATGAGCTTTACAACTTGGTGTACTATTGCTAATACTTTAGTGAGATGAAGTTTGAGACTCATGTTATCCCACAATAACACAATCGTCATGGATCTAGGGTTATCTAGCTCTTTCACTACTAGTGTTGACACTATTTCACTAGGTATGGACCATACCCTTAACAACTCTTTGTCTTGAAGTAGTGTGACAAGCGTTGAGACAATGCTTTCTAGTATTCCACAAGAAAGCATAATTCAAATCCATGAAGACCTAGCAAGCCTACAAAATCAAATAAGTATTGAAAACATTTCAACTACCGCTATCCCTACCATAGATAACATACATCACATGATTGAAAGTGAAGATAGAGTTGACCTTGTGTGTAACATAGTTCAGATTTTTGGAAAACATCTTACCCCAACCACTAGTTGTGCTTTACCTTCGAACAATGTCCCAAGCCAAGGAGGAATTGAAATTTCTCCTTCCACAACAATTTCCTCTATTCCTACCTATACCAATCCTCATGTTACCACAACAATGCAACCTACTATTAATGTCATTCCTTCCTTGGGTATTTCTGCTAGCATCCCTAGTATC
The DNA here is from genome assembly GCA_007258455.2 of Sequoia sempervirens. Taxonomy (NCBI): domain Eukaryota; kingdom Viridiplantae; phylum Streptophyta; class Pinopsida; order Cupressales; family Cupressaceae; genus Sequoia; species Sequoia sempervirens. Next base: position 445,910,212 of record VDFB02000015.1, read on the forward strand.
TATGTGGCATCACACATCATATCTCCTACCAATTTACCTCCCGTAAGCATTTCGCTCACTACTCCCTTGAACACATATACACCACCATATTCACCTTCATCTCAAAACACAACTAATGATGCCATCATAAATCAACTTTTGCAAACCGTTTCATCCCTTCAAAAGAAAGTTTCCACCATAAACCAAAATCAAAATGGCCAACCTACATACTATGTCAAAAGTAATCCCTTATAATTTGAAGATATTGAGAACATTGATAACACAAGGTCTAGAGATTCCTATATTTTAGAAATATGGGGGGAAAGGAGATACTTCTAACCATGTTTCCACTTATACCTCACTATATAGTAATTTTTTCCTTGAGGATAAACTGTTGGCTAAGCTTTTCCTTTGATCCTTGAAGGATATCATGCCTTAGAATGGTTTTCCTTGTTACCAAATAACTCAATTTTTTCATTCTATGAAATTGTTGATTAATTTATAACCCATTTCCAAGTGCATATGACTCCTAAGATGACCTTATCTAGTTTGATGATATGTAAGCAAAAATATTATGAAAATGTTACTAACTTCATTTCACACTACCAACATGCTTTATTTCCAATTTGATGTAAAGATTCCTGATCCTCACCTTCAACAGATGTTCATTGAGAATTTGAAAACTAAGATACAAGATAAGATTACCACAATGAATTTTCCTTCCTTCATACACTTGTGCACTACCCTTCGTGATTATCAAAACTCTATTAGTAGTTGTGACACAAAATCCACATCTAGCCAACCTAAAAAATTTGAATCAACAAACCAAAAAAATTATCAACCTTTAAGAAATATAATAAAGGCTTCCTTCAGCTTAATCCCCCCCAACAAATAACTCAACATGTTGATAACCAAGTGGCTGCTATAAGGAAGACAACTCCTTTTTCATTTGGGGATCCGGCTAGGAAATTAATTCCCTTGCCCAATACCCTTCATAACACAATGTCACAACTTTTGGAACAAAAAATGATCACTTTTCCTCTTGTTAAAACTCTCAATTCTAATAAACCTTTACCTTTGAATTTTAGATTGAATGCTTACTACCCTTATCACCAAAAAAATAGACACAATATGGAACATTGCAAGTGTCTTGTGCAAGACCTCATTGATTCTGATCGAATTTCAATTGGAGGTGTTAATGATCAAGGAAATAAGTTTTTTTCCCCTCCTAACCAAAACTTGCAAATCTTTACCAACCCCATGAAAAATCATAATATTTCATTTGTCAAAGCTAGTGAAACTTAAAAAGAATGATGTGATGAATGTTGACATGGATGATGAAAACATAGATACTGATAAACAAGATCCTATGGATACTATTAAACAACAAACTATCGATGGTTGGTTGCATTAGTGAAAACTCAACATCATAAGGGTCAACCTAAAAAGCCTCTTGACATTGCTTTCTCATCTAAATACATAATTAGAAATGCACCTGATGGTCCTCTTTGTTGCCAGTATAAGCAAGTTTGGTGGTGTTGTCATTAATGTTGTCATTGATGTCAATGCAGTTTAGTATGTTGTAGATTGTGCATGTATAGTTGAGATTCTATTGAGATGTTGTGAGTACATGGAGATATCTTTATGATATTGTAGATGTGCTAAAATGATGGGTTTCCAAGTGCTTTTGAGAAAATTAATAAAGAGTGAAGTCAGAGTTATGTATGTATTTAGAATGTGCTCTGCGTTTCTCCTATGTTGATCCTATGCTTGTGTGGATCTGAAGAGTTGTTGATAATCTGATGGTGATATTGATGTAGGAGCATCCAGTGGTGTAAGGGCAATCTTGCATCACCCAAAAATAGTTAAATTTCAAGTTTCTCAGTTTTTAGATATTTTTACATTTTTGGATACCCCTTTTGTCATAATAAAATTCCCAATTTACGGTTTTTATTTTCTGTTCCTGGATTGAAAGATATTGCAATTTTAGTTTCCCAGATTTGCACCTGAAAATCTTATGAGTGGCATTTGAGGCACTTAGAGCTCCCGGATAGGCCCCGAAACTTTCCGAAATCGGCATAGCCGATTTCGAGCACATTCTTGACTTCGAGACCTTTCCAACAGTTCAAACGGTTCGTGAAATCGGAGTCCCAGATCAAAAGTTATGGCCCTGGGAAGTTGGCGCACTTTCTAGAAGTACCATTGCAAATACTCTTTTGAAATTTGAACTTCATGTTGTAAATTTTTGGCGCCAAATTGCCTAAACTCAATTTGAATGTTGTTTTGGCTCCAAACTAATGAGGAGCTCTATTTATGGGCGGGTTTTCTAATTTTTGGGTAACTTTTTGGGGACAAGCTCACATATGGCGAAAGGGTTATTCTGTAGCTTTCTGTAGCTTGCATGTGTTGTAGAACTTGGGGATTTGAGATCCTCTACATGTAAGAAGCTCCATTTTTTGAATAATAAAATTATTCTCTTATTTGTGGGTTATTTTCTGTGTCTCGGGTTGCGCCCTCATCAAGTGGTATCAGAGCGGGTTTTTTCTTGAGCGTGTGGACAAATTGCCGATCATGAGGCAGTTCACACCAGGACTGTGGTTGTGGGTCAAGGTCAAGAAAGATGCCTCCAAGAGTGATGCCTGGTAGGCGTGGTGGTGCCAGAGGTGGTCAAGGCAGTAGAGATGCTGGTGGAAGAGATGCACTGGTAGCCCTCTAGAGACAGGTTGATGTGTTACAAGAGCAGTTGAGAAGAGGGTTAAACCTAAGGGAGGAAAGTGAGGATGAAGGAGAGGAAGAAGGTTTAGGTGTAGAAGAGGAAGAAGAAGTAATTGATCAAAACCAAATGCGGCTAATAAGGCCCATTTCGAAGATCGGGAAAAGACCTAGAGCAGAAGTCCCTAGTTATTGTGGAAGTCTGAATCCAGAAGAGGTTATCGATTGGATCAACAAGCTAGAAGAATATTTTGAGTATGATGAAATAGAGGACCCAAATTGGGTTAAGTTTGCAAAAATGAAGCTGAAGGCCATGCCAGTATTTGGTGGAAAGAGGTCTAGTTGGAAAGAAATCGAAGAGGAAAAGTCAAGATCGCCAGATGGGATCTCATGGTAGAGAAACTGAAGAAGCAGTTCATACCAGTGGACTACGAGTTAGATCTGCTGAAGAAATTGCAAGGGTTGAAACAATGAAGCAAATCTATGAAAGAATATACTAAATATTTTCACAAGATAATCATCAAAACGGGTCACACAGAGGCCAATAAGAAGAAGGTAGCTCGATATCTTAATGGATTACGACCAAGCATTCAAGAGGAGTTAAGCCTAGTTAGAATGACCACCATTGAGGATGTGTATCAGTTTGCTTTAAAAGTGGAAGAGAAGCTAAAAAAAAGATTCGATGGAAAGCAAAAAGGACAAGGAGGTCAAAGTGGAAGGGGCAATGGAAGACCTTTAGGAAGCCAAAATGATGATGAAAAGAAAAGTGAAGATGTAGGTACCAGCCGAAGCCAAAGGAATGACAACTTCTACCACCCTCGTGATCAAAATAGTGGTGATCAAAGAGGTAGAGGACGAGGGAGATATGGACAAGGATCTAGAAGAGGTGGTTTCAGAGGAACATGTTTCCAGTGTGGTGAAGAAGGGCATCGAGCTTATGAATGTCCACAACACCAAGGAAGGGTAGACAAAAGGCCAGAAGTTCGTGGAAGGGTTGTGCATGCAGATGAGGAGACCCAATCTGAACATTTAGATGATGCTGAAAGGGGAGAAACCCTAGTGATTAGGAGAGCCCTAGTGACTGAAGAAAAGGAACCAGAACAGAGGAAGAATCTATTTTGCACAAGGTGCAAGTGTGAAGAAAATGTTGTGATGTCATTATTGATGGTGGGAGCAACGATAATCTGGTGTCAGAAGAGATGGTCACAAAGTTGAAGCTGAAGAGGGAAAGACACTCGCATTCATATCGGATTGCCTGGTTGAAGAAAGACCACAAAGTTTTG